>BLSH010452812.1:1411549-1440297 GCA_018402905.1 Glandirana rugosa
GACCAACCAGGAGAGGCAAACGGGCAATCTGACGCCCACCATCCGACTCCTCTTTCGATCCAGCTATGGATCTCTCCTCGTATCCCGGAAGGTTTTCGCCCTGCATTTAACGTGGGGAGGTAGGTTCTGTTACAACGGTCCCTACGGTACATCAGCGTGGTGAAGAAACTACTTCCGAAGGCGTCAATATCGACACCCCCACGGGAAGTATCCATACTTCACCCGGTAGAAACACTCTGCCAGATGGTGATGTTTTTACCACTACTTAGGTCGTCTCCCACCATCGAGCTGATATTTCAGGTAACTCTAAATTCTGGTTGGAAGGCCCTATGCTCCTCTCTAGGTATCGACCTAGCTTTCTCCTCAGCCTACCACCCGCAGTCTAACGGGCAAACGGAGAGGACCAACCAGACTCTTGAGCAGTATCTCTGTAGCTATTCCTCTTATGCCCAGGTTGACTGGATCTTCCTACTGCCAACTGCCGAGTTTGCTTACAATAACTCTGTTCATTCGGCTACAAAGCAATCTCCATTTTGGGCAAACCTCGGGTACCATCCCACCTTTATGCCCGATTTACCTACAGACAATGCCGTACCCACGGCTCTGGAAGTTACACAATTCTTGGAAAGGAATTGTTGGAAAAACTCCAGGCTGGACACCGGTGATTGTAGGAAAACAAGTAGATTCGCTTTATTACATGCGCATGGAGGAAACACAGTACAACAGGTCTGCCTATGTGTAATCCTAATGAAAAAGCAAGGGCTTAAGCTTTTTATAGTAATGAATATGCATAAGGCATAGGTGTGTTCTGGGTTGTAACCTAGGGATGATCATATAATCAACCCAATCAACGTCCATATCTTCTATTAGCAATGAAGCAGTTAAATGGGTGGTTTTTCCACGTGACCGATAGAAGGTGAAACGATTCATGGAAGGCACTATGACAGTTCTATTTCAAACTGGTTCTTGATAAGAAGTCCATCTTGGAGCCAGAAGGGAGTAATTCATATCATCACATATCCAAAAGCTTTGTTTTCCCAAGAATAGAAACGATAATCAAGCCGTCTCCCCCATCACCAGATGTTCTCTCGTCTCAAGTAAACACATTCATTAGTACATCAAAAATCAACATTTTATAGGTTCACATAAAGCATTACTCTAGCTACATTTTAATAAAAGATTCCTGACTTAGCCCATTCTTCCAACATTCCCCTCCTGTTGAACCTACAAAATGTAGATTCTCACTCAAGCTCCCACCCCAGGAGTCTTTGCCTGTTTCGATGGGGACTTTCATAAAAACAGCATCACTCTCTCATACAGGCGGTGTAGTTAACATATAAGTCAGGGTCTTGCGTGGACAACGCTGTATACATTACATCGCTTGCAGCCTTATCTGCTACCCTTGAGATGAGTCCCTCCATCTATGGTACCAGACAGCAGCCTACGCATAATAATATTGACAGTACCACCGTGACTGCGGTGGCTAAGGTGGTCAAATACTTACCCCACTTGCCGAACCAGCGTTCCATCCATTTCTATGAGGAAAGCGTTATTGTCCAAACCTGTTCTCTCTGCTAACTCACCCCCAGGTATCCCATCAGAAGGTGAAAGACCCATCCTTGTGGAACCAGGAGATTGGATCTTGATAAAGGTGCACAAAAGGAATAACTGGGCATCCCCCCGATGGGAAGGACCCTATCAGGCACTCTTAACCACACCTACCGCTGTCAAAATCGCTGAAAGGAATACTTGGCCCTTTTTTGGTTGGTATAATTCCCATGTTTTGCAGGGTCAGTGGGAGGCAAAATAACCATTTTTTTCCCGTTTCCTACATCGCTTTTGCTAGCTTGTTTTTCAATATACCATTAAGCCTTTCCGCTAACCCTGCAGATTGGGGGTGATATGAACAATGATTCTTAAGGTTTATCTGAAGTGCTATGGCCATGTCTGTTATCACTTGGTTTACAAAATGACTGCCGTTGTCACTGTATATTACTGTTGGTAGCCCGAACCTAGGGAAGATTTCCCTTACTAGGCACTTTGCCACTGACCTTGCATCTGGGTGTGTCAGGGGAAATGCCTCTGTCCATTTTGAATACATGTCCACTATAGTCAGACAAAACCTTTTGTTCTCTACCTTTATCAGTTCAATAAAATCCATGCAAATGGTGTGGAATGGATATGGAGGGTCTGGAAACTGTCCCTGTGGAACTTTGAAATTCCCTCGTGGGTTCATTTTAGCACAGACTGTACACAAAAAAATTTTTAGTAATTTGAGAATCCATACAGTAAATGTCTTCTCTACTAGGGATACCATCCCTCCGGTTGAGACATGGTTTACCCCATGGCTCAAAAGAGCTGCATACCGGAACAAACTGCTAGACAGGATTGGATTAGAATCTGGGCCTAACCACAAGTCACCCTCCCCTGTACCACCTTGTGTTTCCACTTTTGTTCCTTTGTTTTCAGTGGGCGGAAGGAACCTTTTGGAGTCATGATTACTGCATCCGCAGTTTTCATTAATGTCATGAGTGTCAGGGGCAGAGCGGTCCAATCATTTATCCTCCTTCCACACAAAACGTTCAGGTATGCACAACACCTCTTGCTCTACATCTACAACCTGTACTCCCACCCTCTGCCTAAGGGTGGGACTACATATCACACTCATTTTGATGTTTCTATTTCAATCTCTGGTTCAATTCCATACAGATCTGGTTCCTTCTATATTAACAAACAACTCATTAATACTGTATTTTAAAATATCACACTTCATTACATTCATTACTTAAATCAATTTATAACATATATATATATATATACATCCATCGCCTGTGATCATTCAATATTGTCCTATCATATACTATTAAGTAAAGGTGCTCTAAGCCTGGTCTTTACTGGTCAACTGTCTTGTTCAAATAATGCTAGAATTACATAGCAAAAAATTATTCAACTAAAATTTTACTTCTACATAAAAGTTAAAAATGTCCCTATGTTTCACAGAAACAATCATCATGTAAGATACATTGCAATTTATTTTCTATGAAATGGGGGAAGAAGGAGTTCTGGAAGCGAGTACATTCTATCATGTTTCAGTTAACACATTCCTTAGGAGGGGGTCACAGCTTCACAGAGCACACAGAATATAGAACTACAAAATCCAGCATCTCCATACACAATTACCTCTCTAAAATGACCTACATTTTTCCCATTTGTATACAACACACATATTATTTTATCACTTTCTTTTACTATTCTTAAATACTTCCCTGCTTTTCTCTCTTACAATTAAACTTACTAAAAACTTTCTGACAAAAACTTCTATCTTACTTACAATGTATTTCTCAATTTACTCTTTCACAGAACTTTCTTTTCCAATGTTTAACTTACATAAACCTTCAAATATATATATATCAGCTTCACTTATTATTACCCCTCTGTAACTTCACATTCACTACAGAACAGAATGTATCATTCTGTCGTTTTTGTTCTGTCTTACATTCACGTGCAAAATATCCTTTCATCCCGTATCTGAAACATTCCTTCCACTCCTTCTATCTCCCCTACCCTTTCCACTGACATACATACATTCCTCGTCATCATCTTCATAATATGTATCAACATTTATTTATTTATATATCGCTGTCAATTTACGCAGTGCTTTACATACATATATTGTACATTCACATCATTCCCTACCCTCAAGGAGCTTTACAATCTAAGGTCCCTGACTCACATTCATGCATATACTAGGGCCAATTTAGACAGGATCTAATTTACCTACCAGCATGTCTTTGGAGTGTGGGAGGAAACAGGAGTACCCGGAGGAAACCCACGCAGGCACAGGGAGAACATGGAAACTCCAGACAGGTAGGTTCCTTTTACCTTTTACATGACTCTTCCACCCATCTCTGAACCTGTGGTACTCCTATGTTCCTCTGTCTTTTAACACTATTTCCTGAGTCACTTTTGAATCTCCTAAAAAAAAATTCTGCATTTACTTTTATCCGAGGTACCTTTAAACCCATAGTCTTTCTTCCACTTACTTAAATGACATACTAATTTCTTATCAATATTTAACATATATTTTTCATCATCATTATATTCAGGATCCTTTTTATAACGAGATTTTATCTTTCCCATCACTACTCATTATGTTTTTAACGTGCACACGGTAAGGTTTAAGGTTTACTTCTCGACTACTTCCTGTATACAGAACTTGGTCACAACAACCTACCAATTCTATCATACAGATATAATGGTTAGACACAAAATATGGCTTTCAGTAACTACCCGTATACTAAAAGTTCAAACAGCTTATATTTCTGACTACACCATTGTGATGAGAAAGATACACTCGTTACTCACCGAACCACTTGTTATTCCTCACCGGTCTTCCGTGAAACCGACTGGACGATTTTCGTCCCTATGGGAACAACTGGCCTCTTTTAACAGTCAACGTAGGACTGGAGGTCTTCTCGGGGTGATCCTTGGTATCTCACCTTGGGTCTTTGCAGACGTCCCAGCAGAACTTCTATCGTCCAGTAGTGGCTTCCGGCTCTCGAAGGACCACTAAATGTTGGAAAAACTCCAGGCTGGACACCGGTGATTGTAGGAAAACAAGTAGATTTGCTTTATTACATGCGCATGGAGGAAACACAGTACAACAGGTCTGCCTATGTGTAATCCTAATGAAAAAGCAAGGGTTTAAGCTTTTTATAGTAATGAATATGCATAAGGCATAGGTGTGTTCTGGGTTGCAACCTAGGGATGATCATATAATCAACCCAATCAAGGTCCATATCTTCTATTAGCAATCAAGCAGTTAAATGGGTGGTTTTTCCACGTGACCGACACCATGACAGTTCTAGTTCAAAATGGTTCTTGATAAAAAGTCCATCTTGGAGCCAGAAGGGAGTAATTCATATCATCACATATCCAAAAGCTTAGTTTTCCCAAGGATAGAAAAACGATAATCAAGCCGTCTCCCCCATCACCAGATGTTCTCTCGTCTCAAGTAAACACAATCATTAGTACATCAAAAATCAACATTTTATAGGTTCACATAAAGCATTATTCTAGCTACATTTTAATAAAAGATTCCTGACTTAGCCCATTCTTCCAACAGAAATAACAAACTTCTTCAGGAAACTATCGCTCAGACTCAGGAGGCCAGCAAAAAGAATTTCAACAAAGGAAGGCGGGGAGAACTTATACTTCAAACGGGTCAATGGGTCTGGCTGTCCACAAGGAGCCTGAGGCTCTCCTGTCCCTCTAAAAAGATGGGGCCAAAATTCATGGGACCCTTTCCAATTAAGAGGAAAATTAATCAAGTAGCTTATGAGCTGGAGCTAACTCCGTCACTCCACATCCATCCGGTCTTTCACATGAGCTTACTCAAACCTGTGGTCAAAGACCTTTTCCCTGGGCGCAACACAGTTCCACCAGAACCGGTCTTGGTGGACGGAGAGGAGGAATTCGAGGTCAAGGCCATCCTCGACTGTAGGAAAAGAGGTGGGAACATTCAGTTTTTGGTGAAATGGAGAGGCTATGGACCTGAGGAGAGCTCTTGGGAGCCTGAAGAGAACGTACATGCCAAGGAGCTGGTCAGAGCCTTCTGGAGAAGACACCTGACCAAGAGGGCCCGTTTGGGCAACCGGAGGCTGCCCCTTGGGGGGGGGGCAATGTTAGAAGAAGACTGTGCTGAGGAGTTGTTTGCACTTTCTTGTGCTTTCCTCGCGCTGAGGACTTGTTTGCACTTTGTTGTGGTTTCCTCGTGCTCCCAGAGGAGGCGGCGCCAGGCAGCTCTATTTAAACAGTGTGCTTCCTGTAGCAAGTGCTGTCTGTTCTACAGCGTTACTGTGACCTGTGCCCCCGTGTCTGCTTTGAAGTGACTTCCTACATCTGTGACCCCGGCTATCTTTGGACTTTGTTTGCTTTCTGCCTGCCCCGACCTCCAGCTTGACTACGACCCCTCTCCTGCCTGATCCCGTGTACTTCTGCTGCCTGCACATTGCCGACCCTGCCTGCACCCCGACCATCCGCCTGTCTCATCCTTCTGTACCGCTTTGCCAGCACGTTGCCGACCCAGACTGTACCACTACGCTTCTGCCAAGCACGAGCTTGAGCGGACCTGCACCCACCACCAGCGACCAAGCCCAGCCCTCGTGCCCCCCTGTGCTCCCGAGCTCCCTGTCTACACTAACAGGGGTTCGCGAACCAGGGCCATAAGTGAGGTTGTCCCCTGCATAAGTCAGACTCGACCACCAGGTACGTGACAACAACCTGACTGGGGGGATCTCGGATCATACCCCATTACAGGTTATCATCAATCTAACCAAACACAAACATTCTGGGGTTTGGCGGGTGCACCCAGGCTGGGTGAAGGAGTCCTCAGTAGAGGCCTTGATCCAGCCACATTTGAAGGAATTCTGTGAGTTTAATGAAGGGACGGTGGGCCTGCCTGTGGAGTGGGATGCCTTTAAGGCTTCCATGTGGGGGGTATACGTGTCCGCAATTAAAGCTGCCAGGGTAGATAAGAACTCCAAATCTGAAGAACTTCAGGCCCATGAGTTACTCTGTGCTCAGGACCATGCCAACTCACCCTCTCCTTCCTCTCTAGCATAGCTACAGATGGCCAGGAGGGCACTACTAGTGCATTACCAAAATCTAACACAATGCTCCTTTTTTTTTTTATAAATTCTCTTTATTCATTTGAATTGTGGTTACAAAACATGGCCTTTGGGCATACCCTGGCCGACATTCATAACAGCCATTCTTTTACCAAGAACTAAAAAAGAACAGAAAAAAGAAAAACAACAACAAGAAAAACAATCTCTGCTCAAGTTGTCTGAGAAAAAGTGTCCATGACGCGTAAACTGTGCTTCTCCCTGACTCTAGCCCCCTCTGCCCCTTCCAAGGATCTCTACCTCCTCCAGGCCTCACATTCCCATTCTAGGGTTATTGCACGTAAGCTGTTTGTGAGACTAGTCGCCAGCATTCCTGTCATCTAATGTAGAGACTGCCTCATTCCATAAATGCCACACCTTCTCAAACTTCCCAGGACAACCTCTAGAACAATATGTAGCCTTGTACAGGGGGACTACTGTATTTATCAAACGCTTCCATGCCGTCAAAGTGGGGGGGTCGGGATCTTTCCACCTAAGCACTATGGCTTTGCGAGCGTAGAAGAGAAGGGTACCTAATAGAGTTCTCATGGCCCTGGAATGAGCCAAAGAATCCACCAAGCCCAGGAGACACACCTTAATTGTGCCTGGCATCTTCACGGTTGTCAGTTCTTCAATAAATTGGGCTATATTACTCCAATATTGTGTAATCCTGGGACACTCCCAGAAGATGTGGATAAACCCCGCTGGGGCACCCCCACATCTCCAACAACCCGCCCCAACCGAAGGATATATATGATGTAAGCGTTGGGGGGTATAGTAGTATCTATGCAGTATTTTGAATTGGATTAATTTGTCTCTGCTCGCTACTAGGGACTGCAAGGGATCATCCCACATATCCTCCCAATCCTCCATGTCCAGATCCGGTACCTCCGCCTGCCAGCGCTCCCGGAGCCCCTCCATACCCACTTGAATGGTGGGAAGCAGAGCTTTATAGGTCTGTGAGAGTTGCTTTGTGAGCTCTGGGTCCCGAAGTAAGGACTCCAGGTCGTCTCTCTCCATACGGAACCCGGCGGGTCCGAATTGTCACTCGTATGCAAGGCGGAGCTGCAGGAACCGAAAAAAGGAGGAGTTCGGGAGCTGGAACTTATCTTTTAGTTTGTCAAAGGTAATTAGCCTGGCCCCGTCTTGAATATCCCGCAGATACTTGATTCCCCGTCCCGCCCATAGGCCCGGATCCGGCAGGGACTGAAATTCCCGTAGCCAGGGATTGATCCACAATGGCGTGTCTGGGGACCATTTGGTCCTCTTAAGACTAGGTCTGAATATTACAATATTCCAAGCCTTGACCACCGTCCGCATAGCCTGAGTCAATGGGGAGGGGAGGATTCCCCTGCCCCTATAGAGCAAGTTGCGGAGGGCCTCAAAAGAGCCTAGGTGTGCCGCCTCGAGAACTACTGACGAGCTAGTGTCATCTGCTATCAACCATCCATGAGCGTGCGTGAGGAGGGCAGCCAAATAATAGGAGTGAAAATCTGGGCAAGCCAGGCCCCCCTGGGTCCACGGACGGCACAGGATTTTTTTACTTAGCCTAGCCGAATGTGATTGCCATAGGAAGTCAGTTATTGAAGAGTCTAGTTGTTTGAACAGTCTCTTTGGTATCCAAGTGGGGGCGTGCCTCAGCTGGTACAGCAGCACCGGTAGAAGCTTCATTTTGACTAGATTAATTTTACCTATTATTGAAAGGGGAAGATTTGCCCACGCCTTCAATCGCTGCTTGCACCACTGTATGGTCGGTATTAGATTTAGACGAATAAAGTCCTGCACATCCGCAGAGATGACTATTCCCAGATATTTGATAGTCATTGCCCACTGAAGTGGGACTCCCGGATCTGCCAAGGCACGCGCCCTGGAATCAATAGGTAGGACAACGGATTTTCCCCAATTGGTGCGAAGGCCGGAAAGTTCCGCAAACCTATCTAGGATTCGCAGTGCCACCGTCAGTGAAGAGCCCGGGTCTCGTAAAAACAGAATTAGGTCGTCCGCATAGAGCGCCAATTTCTCAGTCACCGCTCCCACCCGGATACCACTTACCTCACCAGATCTCCTCAAGGCCTCTGCCAGAGGCTCCATAGCCAATGCAAATAATGCTGGAGACAAGGGGCAGCCTTGTCTTGTACCCCTCCTTATAAAAAAGGGGGCCGAGAGCCTACCTCCCAACCTAAGCCTGGCTTGTGGGGCCTTATATAGTAGACCAATCCATTTCCTAAACTTGGGTCCGAATCCAAAGCTCTCAAGGACTTTCTGCATATAGGACCACCTAACAGTGTCAAATGCTTTCTCGATGTCCAACGCCACCAGAATCCTAGTGGCGTTGTCTTCTGCCGGCAGCTGAAGATGTGTAAAAACCCGCCTAAGATTCACATCGGTGCATTTACCGGGCATAAATCCTGTCTGATCTATATTGACCAGGGACGGCAACAGCCTCATCAGCCTAGTTGCGAGAACCTTTGTCAATATCTTAAGATCGCAGTTTAAGAGAGATATAGGCCTATATGATGAACAACAAGTCAAATCCTTATCTGGTTTGGCCAACAAGGTAATGTGGGCCTGATACATGGTGTCAGGGAGTGTCCCAGCCTCGAAGCTATGTGCAAAAACTTTGGTCAGCTTGGAAGCTAGTAGTGCTGCGTGTGTCTTGTACCATTCCCCAGGCAGCCCATCGGGGCCCGGGGATTTACTGCTTGGAAGGGCTGATATGGCATCCTCTATTTCCTGTCTTGTAATGGGTTTCTCTAAGGCTTCTCTGTCCCCCTCCGAGAGCGTGGGCAATCGCAACTCCCCAAACTCACCAAGCAGAGAGTCCTCACCCACTGGTAATGGGTCGTCATACAGATTTTCATAGTAACCATGAAATACATTCAAAATTTCTCCAACTTCAGTAACCATGTCCCCTGTTGGGGATCTAATTCTAGATATGTTGGTCTGGAGGAGCTGTTCCCGAACTAGGTTAGCCAGCAACTTGCCGTTTTTATCACCCGTCTCAAACAGCTCCACCGCCAATTTCTTGGAGTCAGAGTGTACCAGTGAAACATAATGGAGCCTAAGGGCCCGTCTTGCCTGACCCAGGGCCTCATAACTCTCTGAAGCCGACGATACTATAAACCGTTCCTGGGCCTCTGTTTCTTGCCGCTCCAGCCGGAAGGCCCGCTCCGCATGGTTAGACCTCACTGCCTTAATTGAGGAGATATATTCCCCTCTGGCGTGGGCCTTCCCAGCCTCCCAGACCGTCCCGACTGCAGCAGACTCCTCATTAAGCTGCCAGAACTCAGCCAGCCTGGGGGCCACTACCTCCTGCACCTGCGGGTCATTTATCCAGCGTGCCGCCAGCCTTCAACACCCCGACCCACCACCCGGGCCCAGAACCAGGCCGAGCTCTAGGGGCGAGTGGTCGGAAATGCCCGTCGGGAGGTAAGAAACCGCCCGCACGCAGGACAGCACAGCAGAAGAACCAAACATCAAGTCTATCCTAGAACCCGATTTGTGCATAGAGGATACATGAGAGTAGGCTCTATCCTCCGGATGTCTCCACCTCCAGAGTTCAGTAAGTCCAAAGGTGTCCGCCCAAGCCACCAGTTCCGCCGTGGCAGTCCTGGCAGGATTGGATGTGTCCCTGTCTGGATCCAGGATAGCATTAAAGTCCCCTCCCACTATTATATTATGGATCTGAAATGGGGCTATAGCGGTCATAGCCGTGTACAGGATGGTGGAGACAAACGGGGGAGGGACATACATATTAACCATAGCCCAACGTTTAGAGTACATTTCCATAATTAAAATAACATATCTTCCCCCCGGATCAGTAATCACACGCTCCACCGTGCAAGGCAGTGATTTGTTCAACAAAATTGTGACCCCTCTCGCATATAAGGAATAAGTGGCATGGAAGCCCTGCTTGACCCACGCCCTCCTGAGGGCAAGAATTTTGCTCCCAAGGAGGTGCGTCTCTTGTAGGAACAGAACATGTGGTTTGTGAGTCTGCAGGTATTTGAAGAGTAAAGCTCTTTTGATCTTATCGTTTATGCCTCTGATGTTCCAGGAGATAATTTTAACCTCTGTTCCCTTCAATTGAGCTTGGTGTGCCATGGTGGTGTGTCTATTACCTGTGCCGAACCTCCATTGAGGCAGGAGGAGAAGTAGCTTTCCTGTATAGTCCGAGGCAGATGGGCCTCACCACTGACGGGTAAAAGGCCAAGTCTTATGCACTTCCCAAAAAAATCAGACACGTCTCGAGCAGAAAAGAAAAGATAAAAGAAAAAAGTAGAACAATGGAACAATAAAAAACAACATCTGTATAACTATCTACCGCAAGGCATTACCCCAACAGTTGCCAAGGCAGTTTTCTCCCCATAACAATAGAACCAATTTGCCAGCTTGAGGCACCGTCCAAGGGAACCCTATATAGATTCCAGCCTATAACAGTAGGCAAGGCTGTGGGGACACAACTGTATAGCCCAAGTACTTGCGATGAATGTGGGAAGCTCTGGTGGAGCCTGGCCCAGTCGGCCAGTGTGGGGCCCCAGGAGTTCCGCTTGAGCTCAGTGCCTCTCGGGGAAAGCTGGCCGTCCTTCTCTAGGGGTCAAGAAAAGCAAAACAACAAAATGGGGGGCCTTCCATGGCTTGGCAAAGAAACAGGTACAACTAGCATAGGCAATGAAACAGTTGCGGAAGGAAATTAACAGTACCTCATCTGAGCAGAAAGGCCCCTATCTTCCAGGATGCTTCGGTTCCCTCTCAGAGGTCTTTATTGATACTGATAGTCTCTACTGCAGTGTTGATATCCAAGCATCCGTCTCCTCTGGTGATTCAAAAAATTTCACCGAGCCTCCATGCTGCACTCGCAGCCGACAGGGGTATAGCATAGAATACTTGATCTCCCGCTCACAAAGCCTCCTACGGACATCTGTGA
The DNA here is from genome assembly GCA_018402905.1 of Glandirana rugosa. Lineage (NCBI taxonomy): Eukaryota > Metazoa > Chordata > Amphibia > Anura > Ranidae > Glandirana > Glandirana rugosa. The sequence goes on from BLSH010452812.1 coordinate 1,423,142, forward strand.
AGCGGACTAAAAAGGGTCTCGGGGGGGCCCCCACTACTCTGCAACTAGTGGGCACCCGGTGGGCTCTCTCAACAACGTAGGTGGGGGGTACCTCCTGTAAATCCAGCAGAGTCTTAAAGAATGTCTCCGCAAACTCTGCCGGCCTGTCTCCTTCCGCACCCTCTGGGAGCCCCAGCACCCTGTTTCTGCGCATCCGGTTTTCTGCGTCGTCAGCTCTGGCCACCAGCGCCTGGACTGTGCGTTGTAGAGCCGACAGGGAACCCGCATGTTGGGAGGTCAGGTCCTCGGTCACCGAAATTCTGTCCTCAGTCTCCCTCAGTCTGCCCCGTATCTTATCCAAGTCCGCCCTAATGAACGTGCACTCCGTTGCTAGGTAATCTATGCGGCCCATTACAGAGGCTTTGCTCTGCTCTATAGCCGCCAGGATGGCTGCAGTGTCACTCGCCTGTAGCTGTTGAGGCGGCTGGCTGGGTGCAGCGGGATCGTCTGCCATACCTGCCCTGGAGATCAGCTCACGCACCTGGTCCAAGATGGCATCTGTACACGAGGCCGGAGACGCAGTTGCCGTTCGGACTTCAGGGACCGCGGAGACCCGGCGCTTGGAGGGCATAGCAATGTGCCCACGGATTTGGGGAACCAGCGGAAGGATTTTCAACCCCGGAACCGGGCTCAAACAGTCAGGATAGCGTTGAGGATTACAGCAGGGCCCGGAGCTCCTCAGCCACACGTCTTCCTCGGTCTACATCCGGTTACGCCCCTTCTTGTTTGCACAATGCTCCTTTAAACATAAAGTGGAAGAGCTGTTTGAAAAGGGTGATAAGAATGGGAAATTGTTGGCCTTCCTGACAGTAGATGCTTGGGCTCATATGGTTATACCGTGCATTTATTTCCCAGGGGGTACTCTGGTCAAAGATAGAGAGAGCATCCAGCCGGAGTTTGTCTGCTACTATTGTAATCTATACTCACCTATCACACCTTACGACCCCCAGGTCTTGACAGACCTGTTGGATTCCATTCAGATCAGATTTTACCAGAAGAGGTGGCGTCTGGTCTGGATGACCCTTTTACCGAAAAAGAACTAGCGACTGCTATCACCTCCTTTCCTAATGGAAAATCACCGGGCCCTGACGGGATCCCTGCAGAATAATATAAAGAATATCTATATCTCCTATCCCCTAGGCTACTACAGCTATATAAAGATTGTTTGGATGCAGGGTCTCTACCAGCATCCTTTTACAAGGCTCATGTTGTGCTCCTAGCTAAGCCGGATAAGGACCCTCTCCATTGTTCCTCATACCGGCCCATAGCACTGCTCAACATGGACCTCAAAATATTGACCAAGAGGACAGCCAATAGGTTGATGAAAGTACTACACCATCTGATATCTCCTGACCAGACGGGGTTTATGCCAAACAAGGCTACTGACATTAACATCAGGAGAGTTTTCATACACACACTCAACTGGATAATGAAAGTTATTTTGGAGGAGCCCTGGTATTTTTGTTTGATTCCATTGATTGGGGGACATGACATGTGTTCAGCCCTATGCTCCTAAAATGGATCTCTTTGTTGTATGACCATCCAGTGGCTGCCCTCCGCCTGAATGGTGGGGTGTCGAACGTCTTCCCGGTATCGAGAGACGCTAGGCAGGGGTGCCCACTTTCACCAGGGATATTTGCATTAGTTATGGAACCTCTGGCAATTGCACTGCGCTCATCCCTTCAAATACAGGGCATTAGTGTAGGTACCCTGACTGAAAAGACAGCCCTTTATGTAGACGATTTGGTATTGTTTATTCGGGGCACGAGACCCTCCATGCAGGCAGCACTGATGCTCAAGGTAGGTTCACATGGTCTGTGGCCTCCAGGTCAACTGGACTAAGTCTAAAATACTCCCCTTAAGATCCCATACTGTGCCGGGACAGGCCGACCCCAATAACCCTTTGGGCACTACCCCATTTTTACAAATACTTCCTCGCTGGCCAGCTGACAGTGGCGCAAAGATGGCTAACTACCCCGGCAGATGATGCCTCGGTGTCCCTGGAAGCTGCCTGTGTGGGATCATATGAGGTGCTCTCCCACCTAATCTACAGGGGTTTGAAATCTCCTCACCCACTAACTCCATCTATGAGATCAGTAATTAAGGCTTAGATGGTTAAACAAGAACTGAGGCCATCCAGCTCCCACAGGTCTAACCTTGTGGAAAAATCCAAACTTGACACATTTCTTTGAATACCCAGACCAAATAGTTTGGACTAAATATGTTATCAGGACCCTGCAACATATAGTGTCAGCTGGCACCCTCATGACCTTCAACGACATGAAAGAGCGTTATAGCCTACCTAATACACAGTTGTTTTAGATACATTCAATTGAGCTGGAGCTTTTGACACGCAGTGACCAGTTGCCCAAACCGGTATCTAGTCTATATAAAGACCTCTTCCCAGAGACGGTTTCAGTAATGACAAGGTGCAGGGAGGCATGGGAGGCAATAGCCCCTGTCCTAGACAGGGACGATTGGGATGATATCTGGGGGGTATCATTTCAATGCCTTGTTTCTACTAGAGATCATCTGATTCAGTATCAATTTCTACATAAAATGTATCTTACCCCAGCCAGGTTGGCCAGAATGTCTAGGGGTCAACATTCCCTATGCCTATGCAAATTTTTTTTGGTACTGTAGTTCCATTAAGCCTAAAGGCCCGTACACGCAATGTAACGGTCGTACAACAGTCTTACAACAGCTTGTTAATCCGACCATTAGTACGCGTGATTACAACAGCTGACGCTCAACAGTCATACAACAGAAGTTGGCTGAGCAGACTAGAAAACTTTTGTTATACAACAAGCTGTTGTACGACTCTTGACTCGTGTGCACAGAGAAGTTGGGTCAACAAAGATGTACATGCAAAACACGCATGCTCAGGAGTCAGGAACGCCTGGAGGTGTCCGAGTAAACCTACGTTCCTAATTCACAAATGATATTCACCTGAACTTCCTCTTTAGACACTCGTAACACGTCACTTTGTTCGGCTTTGTTGAACGATTACTTGACTCCTGTCAGTACACTAGACACAACAGCCAACAGCCGATTTTGGCCAAAAGTTGAAGGTGCGGTCATACGACCGTTGCACCATATGTATGAGGCATTACTTACAAAATATAGCAAAATGTATCCAGTCAGTTATTCCATAATGATTCCCATTTCAGTTGAGGTATGTCTGCGGCATTTGGTTGAACCCATGGTTACTACTAGGGCTATACATACTCTTTTTACCCTTCTGCTTTTCTATGCCAAGAAACGGATTATCTTGTCCTGGAAGAGCTCCTCCACCCCAACTTTGGCCTCTTGGTAGTCCTTGGTTAATGCAGCAATTCCTTTTTACAAAGCAACTTATTTAAACAGGGGGGTTCTCACCAAGTTTGACAAGGTATGGGGAGGATGGATGGCATCCACAGATACACTTTCTGATTAAGTTGACCAAAACTTAGCTACAGGATCCTAGATCCAGAATGTGGAGATAGGGGAAGGATATCTCTGGGATTCCAGGTGATGCCTAAATTAAACCTGTGATAGTGGTATGGTTTGCCTGATGTTGGTGTGGTCCTTGAATTTCCTGGGGGGAGGGGCAATCTGGAACGTATACACCATCGTAACCGATTGTAAGAGACGCTGTTGAATCAGCTGATGGTGTATTTTTCCCTAGTTTGGGTTCAAAGATTGTGCAAATTCTTGGGGTAATGTTTATCTAAGTTACAAGTCTTTTTCTTTCTCTTTTTTATTGCTTATTTTTCATTTGTTTGTATTTTTTCTTTTCACTTGTCGCTGCAGACTGGTCAAGAGTCTTAAATGTGACCAGCAGATGGTTTTCTGCGCTGTGTGGTTCTATATTATATGTATTTATCAAAAAAGCTTAATAAAAAGTATAAAAAAAAAAAAAACATAAATAGTGTTACTGCACATAAGAAGCGTGCATTTTTTTTCTGTAATTTTTCCTGTGTAAAACAAATAAAATTATGATTTTGGTAAAAAACATTGCAAAGTTATTTACAAATGAAGTAAACTGGGATGCGTGTATGTAAAATGTGTAAAAATATTAATGAACAAAGCAAACAAAAACAGAAAAAAAGTTTAACTTTTAGTTAATAAAATAGAAAAAAAAAGTCACCAGGAAATTACTGTCAGATGTCACGTACCTCGTCTAATGAGTCCGATAATAGCAGAGGAAGGCCTTCCTTATGTATCCGACTCGCGGCCCCTGGTACAGCAGACAGGAGGCTCTGGAGTATGGAGTGGTATGAGTGTCTGGCAGGATCGCTGTCAGTGGAGTTGCTCCAGAGACTTCTGTAGCGGTTCACTGCTGTGACTTGGAAATGTCTTGTTACTAGCGACTGTGCAGCAGACATTCACTTCCATAGTACACATGCTCACACGGCCCTCAATGGCCGCCATTTTAACTCCTGAATAAACTTTCCCTTTTTCACTCTCTGCCAGTATGGTTGCACTAATCACAACGTCACAATGAATTTCCACACTGTCAGGTGCATACACACAATCCTGCTCATTACTCCAATGACCAGTGTAGGGGATGAGTTTTAATGCTTTATTGTAGAACTAGGATAGGAGAAGGGAATGGATGGGATACTCCAAGTTAACTAACTGCAAGCGAGGACATCTTCTCCCTAGCTCTATATAGCAGACTGTCAGTGGCACTACATAGCAGACTGATCCCAGTGACACAAGTAGCAAACTGATTCCAGTGAAACAAGTCCCTTTTTAAGCAGAGGAGGATAAGCCAGACTTTGTTTTTTCAAGACACTCACCGGTGTCTCCTTTCTAGCTCTACGTAGCACTGTAGCAGACTACCAAACGGCACTTAATGGCAGGCTGATTTCAGTGAAACAAGTCCCTTTTTAACCACTTGCCGACTGCCAACCGCAGGTTGACCGCGACAAGGTGGTTCAATATCTCAAACCGTCATCATATGACGGTGGCCCCGGTCACGAGCCGTGAGTGCGGGCGCTACAGTGCCATTCGACACAGGACCGATCACTCTACAGGGCCAGGCCAATGATTTTTGGCCTGGCCCTTCCGATCGGTCCTGGCCAATGATAAGGCTCCTCTGCCTCTGTAATGTAAACAGAGGCAGAGGAAGTAAGCTCAACTTCCTCCCTGAAGCCCTTTTTGGCTTCAGCGAGGAAGAAGGAGGTTCTAAAACGTGAGTTGCACTAACACCACACTGACACCAGGACAGTTAGGCACATTTAACCCTTTGATCGCCCCCCAGTTAACCCTTTCACTCCCTGTCACCCCCGTCACAGTGTCATATAGTGCAGCGATCTGATTTTTACTGATCGCTGTACTTGTGACCCTTGTGACACTAAATCAGTGTTAGGGTAGGTAGTATTAGGCCTAGTTAGGTGTAAATACCCACCTTGTCCCCCCAATAAAGTTTTTAACCCCTTGATTGCCCCATCGCCTATGATCACCATGTAAGTGTCACGGTTGACGCTAGCTAGCTAGATAGTTTTTTTTTTCAATCAGATTACCCACCGTATATTATTTTATATACCTTTTATAGGTTTTAACCCCCGATCACCCGGCAGTGACCCCAGTTAGGTTTTAGCGTGCGTTAGGGTCAGTGTAAACGCAACGCAAGGCCAGTTAGTGAGGTACTCTGACACACACACACGCACATTAGATAGGTGTTAGATATTATTGTAGTATCTGATCAGATCAATATCTGTGATCTGATCAGATCTACATGGTGGGCCATTTATATGGATACACCTTAATAAAATGGGAATGGTTGGTGATATTAACTTCCTGTTTGTGGCACATTAGTATATGTGAGGGGGGAAACTTTTCAAGATGGGTGGTGACCATGGCGGCCATTTTGAAGTCTTTCCCCCCTCACATATACTAATGTGCCACAAACAGGAAGTTAATATCACCAACCATTCCCATTTTATTAAGGTGTATCCATATAAATGGCCCACCCTGTATATTAGCGTCTCCACTAGTCTAGTGTTCTAAAAAATGCAGCGTTAGCGGGATCAGCCCAGATAACTGCTAGCACCTGCGTTTAGCCCCTCTGCCCAGCCCAGCCCACCCAAGTGTAGGATCAATAGATCGCTGTCACTTTCAAAACACAGAACACATATCTGCAGCGTTCGCTGAGATCACGCCCGATCCCTGCAAAATCTGACAGTGAGTTTGGTAGCATTTGAAACAGGCTCTGACAACCAGGTGCAATTTTTTGCCTGTGAGTCATTCGATGGGGAAGCTCCACTGTCAGAATCAGGCTCAGCATATGAACCTGTAGACAGCAGCGGCACCCTGTCAGATAGCTCTGACGACGGAGTTGTGGTCCCTGCTAGAGTCAGGCATACCAGACCCCGTTCTGCTGTCGCTGATGTGCATGAACCGCAGGGCTCTCGTATGCAGCAGAGAGCCAGTACTAGCATCGCTACCCATTCTGGTGACCTGGAAAGCACCAGCGGCCTAGTACCCCCTGGATGTAGACGAACCAGCACAGCAGTATCACGTGGTGATGTGGCGAGTCCCATAAGTGCAGTTCAAGCTGGAGTGGCTAGCACGAGAAATGACCCGCAGCCACAAAGAAGACGAACACAGGCCCGCAGAACCCATAGTGCCCTTCCTGACGTGCTTGCAAACCCTGATTGGCAACCCACCACTGATGCAGCGCCCATACTTCCCCCATTCACTGCCCAATCACGGTGAATACAGCTGATTTTACGGCCATTGGTTTTTATTTGCTATATTTCACGGAAGATCTCTATAGATCTATAGTGGACCAAAGCAATTTGTATGCTGGTCAATTCATAGCCACTAATCCCCATTTGACACTTGCCAGAGACTGGAAACCAATCATGGTTCCAGAATTGAAGACCTCTCTGGGCCTTTCCTTTCTCATGGGCATAACTAAAAAAACTGAATTGCGGTCATATTGGTCCACTCTGCTTGCATGTCCAGGGCACAATATGTGCAGATTTTGCGGTTCATGCACTTCAGTGACAATGAACTCAGTCGTCCACGGGGTGACCCTGAATTTGACCGGCTCTACAAAATTTGGCCCCTCATAAACCACTTCAACCAGAAGTTCACCGCACTTTTTATTCCCAACAAAGTTGTGTGTGTGGACGAGTCTCTGGTTAAATTTTCTGGCCGTCTTGCTTTCAAGCAGTATGTCCCCAGCAAGTGTGCCAGATACGGGATCAAACTGTATAAGCTCTGTGACAGGGCCACAGGCTATACACATAGTTTAATTATCCAAAAAGTTTAGTGCAGCGCAAAAAGTGTCTCTGACTAAGGTATTAATATGTTACAACGTTCATTAAAAGTAGTTTCTTGTGGAGAGTAGAAAAACAACAAGTCCCACTGGTGAAACAACGTGCAGTCCTAAATACATGCAGGTGGTGGATCCTGCCACCATAGACACTCTTAGCCTCTCACCTCATCCACTCGACCCATAGGGGTCACACAGCATAAATGTATAGATTATCCCTGCAGTAGAGTCATCTGATCCTGAATGGTTCAGTCAGGTCCCTCCAAATACCGTCCGCTCACGCTGAGAAAGTCCATACTATACCGGACGTAACGCGTACGGAGGTGGAAGCCACGCCAGTTGCCAGTTCATACCGCTGCCCTATGTACCAGTCGTGCTTATACTTACACCAGTGGAGGTGTTGGAAAATGTGAGTAATACTCTGTTCAATAAATACTTAGTGTTTTTAAACAAGCGGAGAGCACTAGATTTTGTTTTATTGTTCTTTCACGTGCAATTCCTGTGGCATCTTCCCTGGACGGTATTTGGAGGGACCTGACTGAACCATTCAGGATCAGATGACTCTACTGCAGGGATAATCTATACATTTATGCTGTGTGACCCCTATGGGTCGAGTGGATGAGGTGAGAGGCTAAGAGTGTCTATGGTGACAGGATCCACGTGTTACCCTCACCTGCATGTATTTAGGACTGCACGTTGTTTCACCAGTGGGACTTGTTGTTTTTCTACTCTCCACAAGAAACTACTTTTAATGAACGTTGTAACATATTAATACCTTATTCAGAGACACTTTTTGCGCTGCACTAAACTTTTTGGATAATTTGACTTATAGAAGGTTTATGAATAGCCTTTTTTGTGTTCAGCTGGCAATTTTTCAGTCTCTTTAGAATATCTTGGTGCGCTGAATATTTTTCCATTTGTTGTGATATACACATAGTTTAATGGTTTATGAGGGCAAAGATAGTCACATAGAGCTGAAAGGATGCCCAGGCTACATAGGGAGCGCTGGCAAGATTGTGTGGAGCTTGGTGTCACCCTTATTCGGAAAGGGGTACCACTTGTATGTGGACAATTATTACATTAGCGTGCCACTTTTTAGTCACTTGTTTGATCATCAGATTGGCGCATGAGGCACCGTGCGACCTAATCGCCGGGGCTTCCCCCAACGGCTGGTAGAATTCTGACTTAGTCTGGGGGAGAGAGCCTGTTTGAAGTGTAATAATTTGCTCATGATGAAGTGGAGGGACAATCGGAATGTTTTCGTTCTGACCTCCCTTCATGCAGATACGGCCGTCCAAATTTCTACGGCGACTGGTCTTGTGGAGAAACCCCTCTGTGTCCATGAATATAACCTAAATATGGGAGGGGTGGACCTCAATGACCAGTTACTGGCGCCGTACCTAATCACCCGTAAAGCTAGATGCTGGTACAAAAAAGTGTCTATATACCTTTTTCAATTGGCTTTGCTGAACGCTCATGTCTTATACAGAGCATCAGGACTGACGGGATCCTTCCTCAAATTCATGGAAGAGATCGTCACAGCCCTTCTGTTTCCAGATGGTGCTGCACCCCCACTTCACAATGTTAATACAGTTAGGCGGCTGCAAGGGAGGCACTTTCCACATGTCTTCTGTGGTACCCCAGGCCACAGAACACCCCAAAAGAGATGTCGTGTCTGCAGACGATGCAGATACAAACGTGACAGCCGCAGTTATTGTTCCACCTGTCCTGACCAGCCTGGTCTCTGCATCAATGACTGTTTTGAACGCTACTACACATTAGTGAATTATTAGCGTAGGGTGCAGCAGACACAGCGATAGGCACACGTACATAGGATCTCCAAAGATACCAGTGCATTTTGAGAGACCCAAACCTGGAACCGGTTTTTAGTTACAAAAAAAAAGCGTACCAAAAAACAAAACAAAAAAAATGTAAAAAGTTAAAAAATAAAAATATATATAAAATAAAAAAACCAAAAACAGTTGTACATTTCTTTTCTCTCTCTCTCTCTTGTTTTCTCTCTAATCTCTCTCTGTTGTTAATATTTTCTACGCATACCTGTTTGTTACTGTATTTATCATGTTTTCTTTGCAGGTATGTAATTTTTTTGTTAATGCTTACTTGTAATGTTTTATTGTTAATGCGTTTTATAATTTTTTTTCTTCTTAGCAGGTATGTAATTTTTTAAGTTACTGTGTTTTATTAATTGTTTATTCCTTTTCAGGTACGCCATTCAGCTGCAGCACTGATTTATTAATGGTGACAGCAAAAGCGTTTGCTCCCACCATTCATAAAGCAGCAACTCCAGCGCTGTTGGCGGTGATTTCACCACCACAGTTAAAAAAAGAGCAAATATACCGGAGCATAGGGGCAGTGGGTGGAAATTGGGGCGGATTGCCCCTATGCTCCGGTATATTTTTTTAGAAAGTGGCTATGCCAACCATTAGAAGTGGGAGGATGAAGGGAGGTTTTCCAATGTGGGCATACCCACCGATTGATTCTTTTTTTTCATGAAAAAAAGAACATTACAATATATGCCCAACAAGGACCAGCGACATACTAGTATGTTGCTGGTCTTCTCAGGCTATCCTGTCCCACCGGGGAACGTGAGAATGCAGCTGGTGGTTCCGCCAGCTGACCATAGAGCTAATTGAAGACTAGAATGGCTCCAATCATCTCCATGGCCTAAGAAACCGGAGGCTACGAGCATTTTGTGACTTCGGTTTCGCCAGATATAAACAGCTCCATTGGGAAATTGGGGAAGCATCTTATCACACAGATTTTGGTGTGGTCACATGCTTTAATGGCTGTGGAAAGCTCTAGAGTATAGTAAACCACAAATTAAAAAAAAAAAATATGCGACAATACCTATTTTTATCATAAGGGATATTTAAAATCCCTGTGTTAATAATGATAAAAAAAAGATGAAAGTGTAAAAATAAAATAAAAAAGCAAAATGAATAATTAAAAAAAAAAATATGCTCCCCTGCCCCTGTGCACGCGCACAAAGGTGGAAGCAAGCGTCAGTCTCGTGTCGTATGTAAACAACAATTTCACCATGCATGTGAGGTATCAACATGAACGTCAGATCGAGGGCAGTAATTCTAGCAGTAGACCTCCTCTGCAGATCTAAAGTGGTAATCTGTAAAGGCTTTTAAAAATGTATATAGTTTGTCGCCGCTTCGCGGGTGTGCGTCATTTTTGAAGCATGTCATGTTTGGTGTCTATGCACTCAGCATGAGATCAACTGTTATATTTCACCAAAAATTTGGGCAAAATAGTGTGTTTTTGTGCATTAGAATTCAAAAAAGTGTTTTTGTTCTCCAAAAATTGCGTTTGAAAAATTGCTGCGCAAATACTTTCTGAAAAAAAAAATTGTAACACCCACTATTTTAATCTGTAGGGCCTCTGCTTTAAAAAAATATATATAATGTTTGGGGGTTCAAAGTAATTGTCTAGCAAAAAAAAAGTATTTTTTCATGTAAACAAAAAGTATCAGAAAAGACTTGGTGGTTCAAGTGGTTAGAAGAGTGGGTGATGGGCATAAAATGCCAGGACAGTTCAAACCCCCCCCCCCCCCAAAATGACACCATTTTGGAAAGTAGACACTCCAAGCTATTTTGTGAGAGGCATGTTGAGGCCATGGAATATTTTATTTGTTTGTCATAAGTGATTGAAAAATGACTAAAAAAAAACACAAAGTTGTCACTGAAATTATATATTGCTCACACATGCCATGGGTATGTGTGGAATTACTCTCCAAAATACATTCTGCTGCTTCTCCTGAGTACGGGGATACCCCATGTGTGAGACTTTTTGTGAGGACCCCGAAAACCAATCACCGCCTTCAGCATTTCTAAGGGTGAAAATTATGCCTTCACTCCTCACTACCTATCCAGGTTTCGGAGGCCATGAAATGCCCAGATAGCAAAAAGAAAACAAAAACCCAAATGACCCCATTTTGGAAAGTAGACACCCCAAGCTATCTGCTGAGAGGCATGTTGAGTCCATGGAATATTTTATATTTTGCCACAAGTTTCCGGGAAATGGCAATTTTTATTTATTTATTTTTTTACACAAAGTTGTCAATGAAATGATATATTGCTCACACATGCTATGGGTATATGTGAAATTGCACCCCAAAATACATTCTGCTGCTTTTCCTGAGTATGGTGATACCCCATGTGTGAGACTTTTTGGGAGCCTATCCACGTACAGAACCCCGAAAACCAATCACCCCCTTCAGGCTTTCTAAGGGCATAAAATTGTGATTTTACTCCTCAGTACCTATCACGGTTTTGGAGGCCCTGAAATGTCAAGGTAGCACAAACCCCCCCCAAATGACCCCATTTTGGAAAGTAAACACCCCAAGCTATTTGCTAAGAGGTATGGTGCGTATTTTGCAGCTCTCATTTGTTTTGGAAAATGAAGAAATAAACAGATTTTTTTTTTTTTTACTTTTTTCAAATTTCAAAACTTTGTGACAAATGTGAGATCTCCAAAATACTTCTCAGCAAATAGCTTGGGGTGTCTACTTTCCAAAATGGGGTCATGGGGGGGGGGGTTGTGCTATCTGGGCATTTCATGGCCTCCAAAACTTAGATAGGTAGTTTGGGATGTAGGCATACATTTTTGCCCTTAGAAATCCTGAAGGCGGGGTCCCGTAAGCCGATAGGCTCCCAAAAAGTCTCACACATGGGGTATCCCCATACTCAGGAGAAGCAGCAGAATGCATTTTTGGGTGTAATTCCAGACAGTCTACTTTCCAAAATGGGGTCATTTGGGGGCAGGGGGGGTTGTACTGCCCCTCCATTTTAGCACCTCAGGAAATGAGATAGGCAGTAATAAAATAAAAGCTGTGGAAAGTCCAGAAAATGTACCCTAATTTGTAGACGCTATAACTTTTGCGCAAAGCAATAAATATATGCTAATTTACTTTTTTTTTACCCAAGACGTGTGGCTGAATGCATTTTGGCAAAAATGTATGACTAAAATGAAGTTTATTGTATTTTTGTAATAACATAAAGTTGAAAATAGCATTTTTTTTCAAAATTTCCGTTCTTTTTTTGTTTATATCGCAAAAAATAAAAAGCGCAGTGGTGAATAAATACCACCAAAAGAAAGCTCTGTTTGTGGGAAAAAAAAGACGCAAATTTTGTTTGGGTACTACATTGTATGACCGCGCAATTACCAGTTGAAGCGGCGCAGTGCCAAATTGAAAAAAGTGTTCAGGCCTAAAGCTGGAAATCCTTCCGGGGCTGAAGTGGTTAAACAGAAGAGAATAAGCCGGACTTTGTTTCTTCAAGACACTCACCACTGTCTCTTTTCTAGCTCGCACACCCAATTAGCTGAGTATGAGGAACAGGAGGGGGATTCTAGCAACTCAGTCTCAGGGATCCCTTTTTGGGGTCTGTACTCACACCATGTCCCAGGACAGCCGGCAACTCTCTTCCAATTTCCAGGCGACACTTTGCCACTGTGATACCAAACAGGATCCAAGGACGTCCACCCTCTGTCGGCTTGCAGATGAACTCTGGGCTGTAGCTTCAGCAACTCCAACTAGGCCTCGACAGGCCCAGCATCTAACAGCCTCCTGGATAGGCCTCAGGCCTAGCAGCCAGGAGCTGAACACACACCTCCACCCCTAAGGTCTGGGTGGGCAGGAACTCCTCACCTTGAGCCCATGTGCTCCCTTTTATATGAATGTATTCACCCAAAATGCAGTGGGGCACCTCCCCTGCTAATTGGTCAGAACTACATCCATATACACCTGCTGTCACTGGCTGGGTTTTCCTCCCACTGTCCAATAGGAACCCATACTACTGGACAGTGCAATGAATGAATCAGCACCAGAGCACACTGAGCAGACCTTACTCAAATCAAGGCTCTCTGATAAGCAGACAGCATCTAAATTTTACCTATCTGCTCTCCTGTTAAGCAGAGAAAGCCAAAACTATATACACTCACTAACACCCAAACTAGGAGGGCACTACACTTCTGATGACCAGGGAATCACCACCAGCAGGAAAGGAGTTTAGGCAGACTGGCAGGTTGCACAGCGTCAGCTGATACTGGGAGTCACACAGCAGACAAGTGATGCTGGCTGAGCACAGGCAGGTGCAAGCAGGCTGGATCAGACACAGACCAGATAGGCAGGAGAAGGGACCCACGGATCTAGGGCCCAATTTTCTTGAAGAGCATGCCAGTTTCAAGCTTGCTGTACATAGCCACACCTGGTTGCCAGGTTCCAGTAACAATTTGCCCTGCTTCTTTTTGTTGAAGACCTTTTTATTGTACTCTTGTGTCTTGGCCATTGTTTCCTGCAGGAGTTGATTATTGGTACTGAAAAAATTCAATGTTTCACTCAGGAGGTTAAGTGGCATTGTTCTAACTGTCGGGTTGTAGCCTCTATAATACCTGCTAGGACAGGACAACCCACACGCTATGGATGATTACTTCTTGGTTCCTGCCATTTAATAAACGGTAGCCCTTATTCGCCTCATATCCTTTGGTAACACATAGCTATTTCACATGGGGGAGCGTTACGTGTACAATCTCTGTCTGCCCATTTGTCTGTGGGTGGTATGCAGAGGACAGTAACAGTTCGATTTCCAGGGCTTCACATAATGCTCTCCAGAATGTGGAGGTAAACTGTACCTTCCAATCAGATACAATATTGGCTGATATTCTATGAAGCCTTACAATCTCTTTAATAGAAACTTGTGCCGTTTCGGGGGCTGAATGCGTTCCTTTCAATGGTAGGAAGTGGGCCATTTTGGATAGCCTGTCCACTACCATAAAGATGGTGTTGAAGCCTTCTGCTGGGGGAAGTTCTACAATGAAGTCTATTGAGTCCATCTTGCAAGGCCTCTCCAGAACAGATAATGGTTTCAATAGCCCCCAGGCTTTGACTCTGTTACTCTTGTCTTGGGAACACACAGTGCAGGACTTTACATCCCGGCAGCCATTGCCTACTTGGGGCCACCAGATTGTGCGTTGCACCAAGTCAGCAGTCTTTGAAGCACAGAAATGCCCAGCCAACATGTGGTCATGGCAGAGCCCTAACACAGCGACTCTTAAGTCCTCGTGTACAAAGATCTTGTTCCCCTGCCATAACAGACCATCTTTATCCTGTAGGTTGGTTCCTGAGGTAGAGGCCATTTCCATAGAGTCTAAGCCTCGACAGCAGATTTTCCTAGAGTACAAGAATGTTCCCTGCAGGTAGGATAGTATCTGGAGGAGTGATTTATTTGGTGTCATTAAACATTCAGGACAATGCATCGGGATTGGTGTTCTTCGATCCAGGCCTGTAGGTTATGTGGAAGGTGAACCTGGAGAAAATATGTGCCCATCTAGCCTGCCTTGGTTTTAGTCTCTTTGCAGGTGCTTCAAATTTTTGTGGTCAGTATAGATCAGAATCGGATGTGCCGCTCCTTCCAACAGGTAGCGCCACTCTTCCAGTGCTGCCTTTATTGCCAAGAGCTTGTGGTCTCCCACATCATAGTTTCTCTCTGCCCTGGATAACTTGCGGGAGAACAACGCAACGGGATGCAGCAATGATTTAGATCCCTGTCATTGGGAAAGTATTGCTCTGACTGCTACTTCAGATGCGTCAACTTCCAAAATAAATGGTAGAGCCGAATCAGGGTGTCTTAGGACAGCTTCAGAGGTGAACAGCTCCTTAAGCCCTTTTCCACAAAGAAGATGTCAGCTCCTGCTGGGGTAGTGGATGGACTGATAAATCCCCTTTTCAGGTTGTCACTTATGTACTCCTTCAGGGTGCCCAGTTCCAGCTCGGTCAAAGGGAAGATCCTGCCGAATGGGACTTCGGCTCCTGGCAGGAACTCAATGGGACAATCATAGGCCCTGTCGGGAGGGAGCATTTCTGCCCCCTTCTTACTGAAGACGTCCAGGAAGTCGTGATATGCCACTGGAACTGATTGACGTATCTCCGTATCAGCGTCCAAACAGAGCAGGGGCGAAGACTTGCATGGGGTTTCGCGTAGGCAGTGCTGCTAACAATATGATGAAGGGAAGCTGATCTCCCCAGTGGCCCAATCAATGTGGGGATTGTGAGCCTGGGGCCAAGGCAAGCCTAGGAAAATGGGGAACAGAGGTGAGGAAATGGCGTCCAGGCATAGCAGTTCCTGATGGTGTTTAGCATTGGTGGCTGGCAACAGAATGGTTTCTTGGGTAACAGGCCCTGATTTGATGGTGGACCCATCAGCCAGATGTACAGATAGTCCCTGGGCTTTAGGCTGCTGCGTGATCAAGTGTCTAGCTGCGAAAGACAAGTCCACAAAGCAGCTACAGGCCCCGGAGTCAATTATAGCAGACACTTGAAGGTTCTTTCCAGGAAGCTGTAACAGAATGGGGAGAGCAAGGTGAGAAGATTGACTGGTTACAGGGGTGGTCTGGTTAGAGAGGCACTTATGCAATTTTACAGGATAGGATCTCACATAGTGCCCTGGTTCCCCACAGTGCATGCACAAGTTGTTAAGGCGGCAGCGTTGCCGTTCTTCAATGGTAAGGGAAGGGCGGAGCAAACCCAGCTGCATGGGTTTGGCTGCATTGGCGGCCAGGGTCACTGGAACTGGTGGGACCAAGCTGGGGTAGGTAGGCACCTGGGGTAGCATCCAGGTTGGTCGGTACTGTCCTGCAGATCTTTCGGATCGCCATTCCCTCAGCCGCCGGTCTATCTGTATGGACAGATTAATA
This sequence comes from Glandirana rugosa, assembly GCA_018402905.1. Lineage (NCBI taxonomy): Eukaryota > Metazoa > Chordata > Amphibia > Anura > Ranidae > Glandirana > Glandirana rugosa. Next base: position 1,439,169 of record BLSH010452812.1, read on the forward strand.
AGTGCATCCAGGAATTGTGGCACCCCGACTCATGCTAATTCGTCTTTTAACCTGTTCCTTACCGAGTCATTGTGAAATGACGTCGTCAGGAACCTCTCGTCGATCCGGGCCGTAGTCATATGATGTCGGTCGCTTCCCGCCGCAGAGTGGCGATCACGGATCGATCGTCTGCCGGGGGGGTCTTTACCACGTGACCGGCTGTGTCCAATCACAGCCAGTCACTACCAATCTTCCCGTTTGCGCCCCCGAGGGCGCACATCGCGGCGATCGGGGCTGAGGCTTGTCCCTGTCTCCTGCCCATCAGAGAACCAGAGTACCTGTCACCAGACCATCAGAGTACCCGAGTACCTGTCACCTGCCCATCAGAGTACCCGAGTACCTGTCACCTGCCCATCAGAGTACCTGTCACCTGCCCATCAGAGTATCCGAGTACCTGTCACCAGCCCATCAGAGTACCTGAGTACCTGTCACCTGCCCATCAGAGTACCAGAGTACCTGTCACCAGCCCATCAGAGTACCCGAGTACCTGTCACCTGCCCATCAGCGTACCCGAGTACCTGTCACCTGCCCATCAGAGTACCTGTCACCAGCCCATCAGCGTACCAGAGTACCTGTCACCAGCCCATCTGAGTACCCAAGTACCTGTAACCAGCCCATCAGAGTACCCGACACCTGCACATAAGAGAACCTGAGTACCTGTCACCAGCAAAGTACCCGAGTACCTGTCACCTGCCCATTAGAGTACCCGAGTACCTGTCACCAGACCATCAGCCTACCAGAGTACCTGTCACCTGCCCATCTGAGTACCCAAGTACCTGTCACCAGTCCATCAGCGTACCAGAGTACCTGTCACCTGCCCACCTGAGTACCCGAGTACCTGTCACCTGCCACCTGAGTACCCGAGTACCTGTCACCAGCCCATCAGAGTACCCAAGTACCTGTCACCTGCCCTTCAGATTACCCGAGTACCTGTCACCAACCCATCTGAGTAACCGAGTACCTATCTGCAGCCCATTAGAGTACCCAAGTACCTATCTGCAGCCCATGCCTCATAGAATATACCCCGGGTGTTTGCTTTCCAAAATGGGGTCATTTTGTGGGTAATTCCACTGTCCTGGTGCTCCGGGGC
>BLSH010452812.1:1448640-1458710 GCA_018402905.1 Glandirana rugosa
ATTTTTTTTTTTTTTCATTTTCATTTGTTGGACATTTTTTTTTTTTTTTCTCATTCTCATTTTCATTTTTTGTACATTTTTTTTTTTGGGTTGTTCCCTCCTCCTTTTATCCCCTTGCCCCTGGTTGCCGGTGGCCCGTGGATGGAAGGCCCGTCGACGGGACACCGATTCCCTTCATAAATGACATCCCCCTTCCACAATGAATGTAATAGTCCTACCCGTCTTGTCTGGAATTCCCGGGCGGTTTGATACACTACACGGATTTTAGATTTCCTATTATTCAGTTAAGGTATCTAATATGTTTCCTCGTTTCATACCGTAGATTTTAGTTGATTATTCAGATAAGGTAACTAACATTTTTTCCCCCCCGTTTAATACTGTAGATTTTTGTTGACTGGTTTTACTGTCCTGGTGTGACCGACCCCCATCACAATCGTGGGTGTTTTTTACAATCAATGGAATAGACTTATTAGTTGATTTTAGATGCCATACTTTGCTCCTTTGTATAATCTATGGAATTGACTTATTATCCTTTAGATTTTAGGCACATCACATAGTTTGGCGGGCCCTTAAGGTCTGTTCTGCCCATCCTGATAATGTAAGTAACACCTTCCCCCTACAGTAAATACTTCCCTTAGCCACAGGGCAGCTGCCCGGAAGGTAGGTGCCCGGTGGCCGTTGGTCCCCGTTCCCCTATTTTCCTCCTCCCTTGTTGGGTTTTTTTTTTTACATGTTTTTTACTTTTACTCTTACTCTTTTTTTTTTTTTTTACAGGTTGTTTACTTTTACTTTTTTTTTTTTTTACAGGTTTTCTACTTTTACTCTTATTATTACTTTTTTTTTTCTTCATTCCTATATCTTATATTTTAGGGATTTTCATATCCCATTTTATTGTCATATCCCAGGCACTGATATACTTACCTTTTATGTAGCACTTCTTATAATCTTTTACTATGTTGTTTTGTACTGTTATTATCCACCTTTTCAGCCTGATATCTTTTAATTTGCACTTGTCCCCCCATGTGTGGTCAATAGAACTTGATTACATGTTTGGACATTGCCTCTATGTTATGGGAACATCGCCTCATCCCCCCATGTGTGGTTAATGGAACTTGATTACATGATTGGACATTGCCTCTATGTTATCACCAGCCCTGCCCTTATATTTACCCCTCTCCAATATGGCGGACTCATGGTCTGAGGAAGGAGCGCAGCTCCGACAACGCGTCACCAACGCCCGCCTCCACGAACGAACGGCTTCACGCCGCAACTAACGAATGGTCGCCCGCTGCCTGAGGACACGTCACCAGTGCCGGTCTTTGTATCTCCGGGAACTGGGAAACGCCGGAAACCACCGACGATTACCAGCCCAGGGACGCAGCTACAAGCCAGGACATTTTCCTCCATACCCAGTCCACAGTGACTCACACTGCAATGCCTACTGTTTCTACCAGTTTGTGAGTAGATTTTAATGTGATTTTAATAAAATGTGTTAAACGGCTACACTTAGAGGCGCTGTGCTTCTTTCTCACTTTGGTCTTTACAGAGGTTCTCTTGCCCCTAAGACAGCAGCCTCCTCTTCTCCCTGTCAACATCATCCATCACAGGAACCCCCCTCCGGACTACCTCTCACAGAGCCTATCTGTATGATTAGAACTCCCAGCACACAGGGTTTTGGGCTAGCGCCAACTACACCTCCTTTTTTTGCTCAATGGAATAAACTTTAACTGTCAGAACACAACGTAAAGTAAAGCATCCCTGCATCTTCAGCTCCCGGCACCCTCTACAGTAAATCATGTAACCCTGGGTGTCTAAGAGGGTGCCACTCCAGCTATCCGCACATCCAACACCACAGACAGTCCCACCCACAGGGTAAATGCAGCAGTGGTAGAAGGCGGTGGGTAAATCACCCCGATGCAAAACCTGGATATCTCCCCCCATGGCGGCGGGCAAAGGCCCAAGCCCTCAGGATCTTAATTTGTCAATCGAACCTGCTAAACTGAGAGAGCGCCACCCCGGGGTGAAGACACGCAAGCCTCTCTTTCTTCTGTACAGAGCCTTCCCAATCACAGTAATACCATGCAAATAACCCTAGTGTAGGGCACAGAGCAATAGATTGTAACAAAGCTGTAACCAATGAGAAGTTTGCCCCAGTTCATAGGAATGGCCCTGTCATTAGTACTTCCGGGGTAGCAAACCTCTGGTCCCAAGGGGGGCCTAGCTAGTTCCGTGTACGCCTTCAGTTCGTTCCATATACAGGGGTAGCATGGGGAGCGGTTGTGGCTTGGGCTAAAAGTCTATCCATTGGGGGTCCACAGGTCATACCAAACTGCACGTACTGCATCTCTCCAGCTGCCCGTCGGGGCGAACCACCCCCCCTCCCAGCGGCTCCCCATGTGTAGGCCTGGGTGGGAGCTCCATAATTGTCTGTGTGCTCCACTGCGGGATTGCTGTTATCGGTCAGCAGGGACCCATGGTGTTTCCTCAATCTCCTCTGCTATCCTGTACACAGCGGCTGTCCTTGATTAGACCTGGAGTACTGAGCGCGTGGTGCATTAGGTGGGAGCCAGAGGACACCCCCCTCCCCCCGGGCAAAACCAAAAGCGTCTCAGGATGCAGCAAAAAGAAAAGAAACAAACAAAACGAGTGAAAAAGGGCAAATATGCAAAGCTAACTAGCCCCAAGTCACATTTCTCTCAACTCACGTGGCCTCTTTCCTGATGGGGACCAGGGTCTCCTCCGGTTGCATTGCTGGCACGCAGGTGGGGGGCTCCGGAGTGAAGCAGGGCCCAGGCGCCCCGCCAGGCACAGGACAAGCGCCAGCCAGTTCGGGAGCTGTATGGGGTTCACTCTCAGGTAGTTAAATAGATCCGGTAGCTCTGCGGGAGTGAGGAGGGTGAAGGCAGTACTGTCTTTGCGGAAAGTTACAGCAAGGGGGAACCCCCATCTATAGGTGAAGTTGTTCTCTCTCGCTATCTCCAGCACCGGTCGCAGAAGGGCCCGTCAGAGGAAGGTTGCTCTAGGTAAATCTGGCAGTATTTTAATTATAGCTCCGTCTAATTCCACCTCACCCCGGCTCCCAAGCCCTGTGTAGGATCAGTTCTTTTAGTTGGTATCGGTGGATGCGGCACACCACGTCCCGTGGCCTTTTCGGATCCGGGGACCTAGGACCCAATGCCCTATGGATTCTGTCCAGTTCCAGCGCGGGCTGTGGGGTGTCCAAAAGTGTCTGGAATATGGCCAGGGCTGTCGCCGTGAGGTCCTCTTCTCCTGTCACTTCAGGTAGGCCCCGAAGCCTGAGATTGTTTCTGCGACTTCTGTCCTCTAACTCTTCCAGGTGTAGTTGCAGACCTACTGTTGCGTCTGACTGGGCAACCTGTGCCTGCTCGAGGGCAGTCACCCTGAGAGCCAGGGAGAACATGGACAGAATCCACATGTTCAGTGAGCAAGTGTACCTTCGCCCACACCTCCTGCGTCTCCTCTACCCGGAGGATCAGAGCCTCGATATCTTGTTTAGTGGGCAAGGCTTGGAGCAGGGTCCTGATGTATTCCTCCACTCTCCCGTATTTTTTGGGTGTCTGGCATTGATGGTCGTAGGAGTAGCAGAGTGCCAGATAGGTGCTCTAGTGGTCCAGATATGTCCGGCGTGGACGGAGAGTCCGGCATGGCTTGTCTCCCTAGCAGGGTGTCACGTGGCGATACTGTAATGCCGCCGGGGGAGCTCTGCTGCCCGGAGTGGAAGAACCTCTGTATGGTACCCGGGGAGTTGTGTGGATGGGAAAGTTGGGCAGAGGACCGTGTCCTGTACCTTCCCGTCATTAGCATGCCTTGGTGAGGTGGCTGATTGTCAGCAGTAGGTCGGGGAAAAGCAGGGAGAGACCCGGAGCACTCATGAAAGGCGTCCTCACACCACCATGTCCAGGCCACGCCCCGATACCACTTTTTTAAAAATGAGTACAAGTACTGATACTTTTTTTCAAGTACTGTCCGATACCGATACTTTTTTTTAAATGTCATGTGACAGTGGAACTAATATGCAGCACTGATAGTTTTTTTTAAATTATTTTCCCCAATGCCTTCTTTTTTTGGGGGGGGAGGGGGGAGTGGACGGTATCAGTGTTTTTGTATTTTATTTTTACAATTTAAACTTTTAAATATTTATTACAATTCTTTATTTAATCATTTTTTCAGCCCTGTTGGGGGGCTTTGGTGAGATATCAGGGGTCTTAACAGACCCCCAACATCCTCCCTTTGAGACAGGAAAAGGGACTGAGGACACAGATTCCCCTGTGCTTTTCCCTGTAACCACAGCTGTACTGGAGATAAATGGACAGGAGACAGTGACTCCTGTTCATTCATAAATTGAAGCACCGTAAAATAGAAGATTGTATCACTTACCATTGTTTCCTTTCCTGACACCAGTACATGGTAGCATATGGTATAGCTCAGCCCCTATATCCACCTACACGACCTGTTTAGCTCTATAAAAGTCTGACTGAGAGCTACCTCCCCCATTCCCTGTATAAAGCACAAAGATCAGAGGGGTGGTTCACACGCTGCCATGTATTGGCGTCAGGAAAGGAAAATTACAGTAAGTATTTGATACAATTTTCCATTTTCCTGACACCAACATGGCAGCATACATATGATAAATAATGAGCTTTTGAGAGGGGGGTTCAATGTTGCAAACTAAGGGCTAGTTTACACTTGCTTCGGCTTCAACAAGCTTTTATGATGTGTTTTTGAGGCTTTGGTGGTGCTTCTAAGATGCTTCAGTGAGGCTTCGACAAGGCTTCAGTGATGCACTTTTCAAGCCTTGTTGAAGCTTGGTAAATGCCCTGTGTGTTTGTTGATATCTCACATCTGCAATTTCTCCAAAACAAAGTGAAGCTAAAGCTGAATTACAGCCTCTGAAAAGCCGCAGGTGCTTCAAGCGAGCTTCAAACAAGCTTTGTCATAGACTTCTATGGAGGCGTTGGAGAGGCTTTGAAGCCTGGCTAAAGCTACATGGGGTATGATTTTTGACGCGAAGCTGAAGCGCAGCTAAGCCAATGCAAGGTGTAAACAGGACTGTAAGCTAACCATTTTCTTTAGTGACATGGGCTTTGACTGGCGTTAAGGGAGCTTTAACAACGCCTGTCTGACGCCCTGTTTTGAAGCAATGTAAACTAGCCCTTAGTCTTTATTTGACAATAAACATAGAAGCTTGGATAGTTTTCCTCCCAAACTCTACTGTAGTAAGAACTGCTGGATCCACCCTGTAGTAAAGAAATGAGCCAAAAGGAGGTTTTTACATGTTAGAACTAGGGGGTGTCATCATCCACATTGATTATAGTGTTTGTGGACTGGTAGCGACTGTCATAGTAACAGTCCACCAGAAGAAGGGGAGAGCTTTGACTGAAAGCATGGACTATCTTGACACCCAAGAATTTACATAAATAGTTTGTATAACAATAAACAATTTATTGAAAATTATGCAATATACAAAGAACATACACAGAAAGATGTGGCTAAAGCATAGTCACAACATTAAAACCAGGTACACGTAGTTGGCCCCTATTGTGGGGTAGAGGCTTAGCTTATGGTTCTCTGAGGGAGTCAGAGACCAATTGGGGTTCCCTATAGATTCCTACAAGCTCTACCGATTTTGTGGGAGTCCGCTTCTTCAGGAGAGTAGGGAGGGCTCTAGGCGTGGGCTCAAACAGGTCCAAAAGCTGTGGGGTCAGCCCTGAGGTGGCTATCCCCCCACGGCGAACATGGGGATTACCGAGAGCTCAAAGGTAATAATCTGGACATATGTTACGGTAATTATAACCGCACTGGAGACCGGACAGGATAAGGAGAGCAGATCACAATTGGATATATGCATCCAAATCATAAACGGTCGCTTGGTAAGCACAGTTAGAAAATGATTACAGCTTCCAATATTAGTAGGTATCCTAGGTAGTGGTGGAAGTGTGCGCGGTCTCCAGTGGGGCAGCCATATAGCTTTTAAGAACGTATGATGTGATGACCAGCTAGCCGCTTTGCAGACTGTCTCCAGAGACACTACTGCCCGTGCTGCCCAAGAAGTAGACATTGCTCTCTTTGAGTGAGCTCTAACCACGTCTGGAGGATCCTTCCTGGCCACTCTATATGCCTGGTGAATAGTTTTTAGTATCCAAGCAGAGATTGTTCTGGCCAAAGCCTCTTTCCCTTTAAATTTTCCGGTAGGTATCATGAAAGGTCTGTCAGAGCGTCTGAAAGCAGAAGTAGCCTGGAGATAGGCTTTGAGGACTTTTGGAAAGTTCAACTCGTGTAGGTCAGCATCTGATTCCGCTGGGAAGGCTGGATCACCCATACACTGGAGAGATGAAATATTGATGCTACTTTTGGGAAAAAGTGATCCAATGGTCCCAGCACAACCCTGTCTGGGAAGAATATGGTATAAGTTTCGGCTGCCCCCAATGCTTGAAGTTCCGACACCCTTCCCCCTGAAGTTATGGCTATTAAGAAAGCAATTTTTAAGGTGATATCCCATAGTGAACAGTCTTCAGACTGCACAAGGAGGGTTTGCTAGAAAATTGAGGACTACTGCCAGGTCCCATTGAGGGAACCTATTTCTCTTGGGAGGGCGTGGTCTAAGTACCACTCACATGAAGCGCTCCACCAGCAGGTTTGCTGCCCATTTACTTTGGGTAAAAGCCAAGATGGCTGACATTTGCACCTTAAGCAAACTTAGGCTGAGGCCCAAATCCAATCCGGATTGCAGGAAAGACAGGTTTTGAGATACATTTGGGTCAAACTGATGTCTGGCTGCAAAGCTTGTGCATCTATCCCATATTCTGGAGTAGATTGAATTGGTGGACCCCTTTCTGGAACTCTGTAAAGTTCTAATAACCTCTGGATAACATCATAACACTTGTAACCCCTGCCTTTCAATCTCCAGGCCACTAAGGCCAGTCGTGATGGTTGTGGATGTAGGATTTCTACCTGCGACAGGAGATGAGCCAGCAGCAGAGTGACGGTGGGCACATGCTGAGATCCATTGCCATAGAGAACCATGGTCTGCGAGGCCAGTAGGGTAGTACTGCAAAGACTGTCAGATTCTCTGCCAACAATCTCTTCAGAAATTTCACGATTAATCACTTCACCCCCGGAAGGATTTACCCACTTCCTGACCAGAGCATTTTTTGCTATTCGGCACTGTGTTGCTTTAACTGACAATTGTGCGGTCGTGCGACATTGTACCCAGACAAAATTGACGTCCTCCCCCCCCCCCCCCCACAAATAGAGCTTTCTTTTGGTGGTATTTGATCACCTCTGCGGTTTTTATTTTTTGCACTATAAGCAAAAAGAGCGACAATTTTGAAAAAAATAAATAATATTTTTTACTATAATAAATATTAAAAAAAAGTACAAAAAATGTATTTCTTCCTCAGTTTAGGCCGATAAGCGTATATTGATTGGTTTGCGCAATAATTTATGGCATTTTTATTATTTTTTTTACTAGTAATGGCGGCGATCTGCAATTTTTATCAGGACTGCGACATTGTGGTGGACAGATCAGACACTTTTTTGGGACCAGTGACATTTAGACAGGGATCAGAGCTAAAAATACTGATTACTGTGTAAATGTCACTGGCAGGGAAGGGGTTAACACTGACTTGATGCCTTATATTAGCCTTAGAACCTGTGTAATTAACCAGTTGCCAACCGCCCGCCGTGGCTTGACAGCGACAACTTGGCTCAATATTGCAAACCACCGTCACACTGCGGATCGTGAGCACACTGCCGGAGGTGCACTCACTGTGTTTCGGGAGAGCCAGGGAGCGGGTAGGGCAGACTCAATGTCCGCTGTCTACCCGTGATCGCTCCCCCGTAGTGACAGAACAGGAGTCTGTGTATGTAAACACACGGATCTCGGTTCTGACAGGGGGAAGGAATGTGATCGTAGGCTCCCTGTATATGGGAGCCGCGATCACTCTCCTCCCCACTCAGCCCAGCTCCCATACAATTAATAACGCACACAGGGAACACAGTTAACCCTTAGAGCGCCCCCTGCAGGTTAACCCCTTCCCTGCCAGTGACATTTACACAGTAATCAGAGCATTTTCATAGCGCTGATCGCTGTATAAATGCCAATGGTCCCAAAAAGTGTCAAAATGGTCCAACATGTCCGCAGCAATATCACAGTCCCGCTAAAAATTGCAGGTCGCCGTCATTACTAGTAAAAAAATATATAAATAAATAAAAACCCCATAAATTAATTCTCATTGTTCGTAAACATGGCAATTTTTGTGCAAACCAAGCAATATATGCCGATTACGATTTTTTTTTAACCAAAAATATGAGGAAGAATATAAATTGTCCAAAACCAATGAAAACAATTGTTTTTTTATTTTTATGGATTTGTATTTTAGCAAAAAGAAATGCTTTTCTTTTGCAAAATTGACACTTTTGTTTATAGCGGTGATCAGAAATGACGCAGAGGTGATCAAATACCATAAAATGAAAGCTCTATTTGTGGGAAAAAAAGAACGCAAATTTAATTTGGGTACAACGTCGCATGACAGCGCAATTGTCAGTTAAAGCGACACAGTGCTAAAACGCAAAAAGTGCTCTGGTCCTAAAATGAAAAAGCCTTCCGGGGCTGAATTGGTTAATATGTGTCCTGGATTAAAGGGATGATGTGGCAACCCTAGTCTAGGCAATCAGCAATGTCCTCACCCGAGCCAATTCTTCAACTGGCTATCAGGTGCTGGCAACGCCATCTTGACTAAGGGAAACTGGCAGTGAAGTCTTGTGGCTTCATAGCCGGTTTCAGGCTATGCTTTGTGAATGGGCCACAGTCTTCTGAGACTGATACCAAAAAGTGCCAGATGTGTTAAGGGGGGTGAGGCAGACAAGCTCTGCTTTAACACATACAGTCCTTTCTTTTTCATAAAGCATAACCTTTTAACCACTTCAAGACCGCCCGCCGTCATTATACGGCGGCAGTTTGAATTGGAATACAGTTGTTATGGTAGCAGATAGCTACCATAAATATCTATTTTTTCAGGCGGCGATTCGGCGTCTGATAAAAGTGGTCTTAGCGGCGGATTCGCCGACTACCGGCAGCGATGATTGCATCCACCCCCCCCCCCCCCCCAGTGTCCGTGAGCCGAGTGTGCGGCTGAAGCCGTTCACTCGGCTCCATAACATGGCTGGGCAGAAGCGACCTCACAAGTCACTTACGCCCAATGGTCTTAAAGGGGGACATTTTTTTTGTGATGTAATTTTTTTCAAAATATTTTTTTTTTTTTGCATTTAAAGCGGTTGTCTACCCAATTTTACTACTTTTACCTACAGGTAAGCCTATAATAAACCTGTACGGTTTAGGAGATATTCCCTCTCCAAAATGCTTTGGAGTTACGGCACATGCGCCGTGTATGTCTCGGCAAAGGCCCGGAAGTAGGGGCGGACACTGCCGGGAAGACGAAGCAAGATCCGGGGGAAGATGTCCGCTCCCACAGAGTGGACCGAGCAGCCCGGTCGGATCTTCGTTTCAAGGTAAGTATTTCATAATGAGCTAGTATGCGGTGCATACTAGCTCATTATGCTATTGTCTTGCAGGCTGTCATTTTTTTTTTATTTTTCAAATGGGTAGACAACCGCTTTAAGGCCACACGGACGTTTTTTGACGCCGGCATTTTCTGGCGTTTTTTGCAGCTCTCCATGTTAGTCAATGGCCCCATAAAAACGTCAGCGTTTTTGAGCTGTAGATGGCGTCGGCGTTAGTGAGCTGAAAGTAGAACCTACGGCCATCGCGTTCTGAGACTGTAACGTTTTGGGGTTTTTTGACGCCGACGCCAAAAAACGCCAACTAATATTGTACCAGCGTTTTCCGGCGTTTTTTGACGCCAACATTTTTAGGTTGAAAAATAGCAGAGGGATGTTTTTTTTAAAAAACGCCTATTGACGCCAACGCTCACTAACGCCGAAGCATAACGCCGAAAAACGCCAATTTTTTTTCCTTGATGTCGGGCCCGACGTTTTGTTTATTTTTAAAGATACGCCCGTGTGTATGAGGCCTAAGTGTAAATATGAGA
>BLSH010452812.1:1533720-1548636 GCA_018402905.1 Glandirana rugosa
TCCTGGAGTCCTGGTTGTGGCAAGACTCGAGAGACCTACTTAGAGGGCTTCTCTTTCTCTCTGCAACCCTGCCAGGTAAAGGACTTACCTCAGATTCTGAGTGTGTCTCCTGTCTGCCTCTGGATGTGCTGTCCTGGCTCCCCTGCAATGTGGCATCCAGAGAGCTCAGAACGGTGTTGGTCCTGAGGTCCTTAAATCAATTCATCAGCCCCAGAAGATTCAGGATGGAGCCAGTATATACGATATCAGTAGTGCAACCAGAAGATTGGCTAATTTCATTCGATTTGGCAGATGCCTATTTACATGTCCCGATTCACAAACACCGTCAGAGGTACTTCAGATTCGCAGTAGAGGAAGAGCATTATCAATTCAGACGTTTGCCCTTCGGCATCAACACAGCACCCAGAGTCTTCTCCAAGATCCTGTCGGCGACCATAGCATTTATCCGTTTACAGGGGCTAAAAGAATTTTCATTACCTAGACGATATCCGGGTCATTGCACATTGAGCAGCTTGTGCTACAGCGCGACAAGGTAATAGGGATCCTGTCCAACTTTGTATGGCTGATATACAGTCAAAAGAGCAACCTCTCTCCTGCTCAATGGATGGAGTATTTAGGCATGGTATTCGACACAGGATGGATTCTACTGCCATATCGCAAGGCGACTGAGCTGAAAGCATGTGTCTACAGGGTGATGGAGGCTCAGACGTTATCGGCAAAAGACTATATGATGATGTTGGGGATATTCACCGGCTATCCCTGCGGTACCATAGGCAAGGTTCCCCACAAGAGCTCTTCAGATGCCCTCCCTGAGGCAATGAAATGGCTGGTCATTGGACCAGAAGATCTGGGTGCCAACATGGGGGCGATGGAGTCTGATCTGGCCAGATAGCAGACCAACTGAGTTGGAGGTTCCCAGCAATGGAGAATGGTCAGTCAACGGACACTATGTTCAGTCTTTGCCAGAGGGGGGATACCCAGCATAGACCTGATGGCGACACCAGGGAATGCGCAGTTGCCAGAGTTCACAGCAAAGTTCAGATACAACGAGGCGATAGCCCAGGATGCCTTCTCAATCTTATGGCAGTTCCCCCTAGTGTACCTGTTTCCTCCAATCCCATTAATCATGAGGGCTTTGCTGAAGATTGCGGAGGAGGGGCATACCATCATAATTGTACCCTTCTGGCCCAGGAGACCAGGGTTTTCCTCTGCACTTGCAGAGGGTGTCTGCCCCACCAGTACGCCTACCTCTAAGGAGGGATCTACTACAGCAAGGACAGTGGATTCACCCGAATACAGGGTGACTGCAGCTGACGGCCTGGCTGTTGAATCGGCCAGATCTCATGCACAAGGCCTCTCAGAGGAAGTAGTCGCTACATTACTGGGGACAAGGAAGGCTACAATAAATGCCACATACTCCAGAATTTGGAGAAAGTTTGCAGACTTTGCATCGCAACAGTTTCTCCCCATTAACTCGAAGTATTGCGAACATTTTAGAGTTTCTGAAAATGTGCAGGTGTCGGACATAGATGGGCTAATGAGCCTTTAATAAAGCAGTTCCTCAGAGCAGCAATAAGGGTGTGCCCCCCAAGGAGGAGCCTCATCCCAATCTGGGACTTGGGCATGGTCCGAAAGGCACTGTTGCAGCCCCCATTTGGTCCAGTGGAATCATGTACACTTGGCTTTCTAACAATCAAACTGCTCTTCCTGAAGGCCATTACAACGGCCAGAAGAGTGTCGGAATTAGCAGCCTTTTCCTGTAAAGAAATGTTCTGCATTGTGTATCCAGACAGAGTGATCCTGTGGCCTGCTTCAGCCTTAGCCTCTAAGGTGGTCTCAAAATTTAAGGTAAACTGAGAGTCAGTGCTACCTCGTTTCACGCAGCCTCCAGATCAAAGGAGCCAGTTAAATTTGGGACCTCTAGACTGGGCCGGTTTAATATCAACATATCTTCAGAGGGCACAACAGATACGCAAGTCGGGTAATCTGTGCATCTTCCCGTTGGGACCCAGGAAAGGGGAGGCAGCACCTTCAAGGATTTTATCCACCTGGATTACGAGGACTATCTCCTAGACATACAAGCAGCAGGGCCTTGCCCCTCTGCAGACTATACAAGATCATTCTACTAGAGGGATGGTAGCTTTGTGGGCATCTTTGGCAAAGGTCCTGGTGGAGGACGTATGCAGGACCGCTAGCTAGAGTTCCTGTGAGACTTTTGCTCGGCACTACAAATTGAATGTAGTCGCCGCTTGTCCTTCAATGTTCGGAGCGGCGGTAGTGTCAGCTTCTTTATTCAATTAAAGAATGGTGACGCATGGAATTTGGCGAGTTGTCGTTTCTTTCCCACCCTATATTGGCTTGGGTATATCCCATAGTGTGCTGACGGAAGGAAGACCAGGAAAACGGAAAATTGTTATCAATACTTACCGTAATTTTCCTTTCCTGGTCCGTCCTCACATCAGCACAACTTTTACTTCCCTCCGTAAGTAGCCTGTCGCCGATAAACAAAAGAACACGAGGGGGGGGGGCAGGGATTTATTGTGCCGGGAGAAGGTGTTCCTAGGGGTTAATCAGGGAGAGTTAACCCATAGTGTGCTGACGTGAGGATGGACCAGGAAAGGAAAATTACCGTGAGTGTTGATAACAATTTTCCGTTTTCTTTGCACCATTTTTTCATCTCCTATCACCCTTCACTCTATTCACTTTATCCAACTATCCACAACCACTTACCCCATATGACAACATGTTATGTCATATACATATATATATATATATATATTACTATTTTTTTCACAGACCCCTTCGGTGATCTATAGGATACCTCTCTTGTTTGGATAGTCTGGTGATGAATACACTCCTGACCACATTTCCATCTGTAGTCACTCTGTTGCCCCAACACCACCTTGCGCGCCTCAGTTCCCAGGTGAGATACCACCCCCGTCCTGCTTCCGGCATTTCTTGCCACAGATCATAGCCACAAATACCCTGTAAGCATGGGTGGATTTGCGGATACTTTACTCTGTTCCCTCACAGTCCATACGTTCTATTTATTTTTCATTTTTATACTATCCAGATACCCTGTACGCAATGCTCCTGATGAGTGGCTAAGACCACGAAACACGTTGAGCCAATTACAACTAATCATGCGTTTACAATACAGACATATATTGATTTATGGACTCTCAGGCCTATATGGTACTGTTTTAGACATACTATGTATTCTTACTATGACAATATGATTATGCATTTTTATCCTGCTACCCACTTTACTGATTGTGTCCCCCCCACATATGTACATATATGAACTTGTGCTTTTATGATGTATTTATCAGTGTTACTGTGATTCTAAGTATACCTGAGCAATAAAATGATTTATATTTCAACATTGGTTATCGCTACCAGGATACATGCTTCATTCAAAGTCCCAAACCCCTCACCTTTTTTTTTTTTTTTGATAAAAGGGACAGTGTTAAAATAAAATAAAAAGCAAAATGAATAATTAAAAAAAAAAAGTGTACGCACGCAAAGGTGAACGCAAGCGTTGGTCTTGTGTTGTATGTAAAGAGCAATTTCACCATCCATGTGAGGTATGACCGCAAACGTCAGATCTTAGGCAGTAATTTTAGCAGTAGACCTCCTCTGTAGATCTAAAGTGGTAACTTGTAAAGGCTTGTAAAAATGTATATAGATTGTTGCCGCTTTGCGGTGTGCGTAATTTTTAAAGCATGTCACGTTTGGTGTCTATGCACTCGGCATGAGATCATGTTTATATTTCACCAAATATTTAGGCAATATAGTGTGTTTTTGTGCATTAAAATTCAAAAAAGTGTTTTTTTTCCCCAAAAAATTCCATTTGAAAAATCGCTGCGCAAATACGTTGTGAAAAAAAAAATGCAACACCCACTATTTTAATCTCTAGGGCCTCTGCTTTAAAAAAATATATAGTTTGAGGGTTCTAAGTAATTTTCTAGCAAAAAAAAGTATTTTCTCTTGTAAACAAAAAGTGTCAGAAAGGACTTGGTGGTTCAAGTGGTTAGAGGAGTGGGTGATGTTGGGCATAAAATGCCAGGACAGTTCAAAACTCCCCCAAATGATCCCATTTTGGAAAGTAACATTTTACAATTTGGCCCCGTGCCGCTTTAACTGCTAATTGCGCGGTCATGCAATGCTGTACCCAAACAAAATTTCCGTCCTTTTTTTCCCACAAATAGAGCTTTCTTTTGGTGGTATTTGATCACCTCTACACTTTTCATTTTTTGCAATATAAACTAAAAAAAGAACGAAAATTTTGAAAAAAAATTATATTTTCTACTTTTTGTTATTAGAAAAATACAACAAAATTTTAGTCATAATTTTTTGCCAAAATGCATTCAGCCACATGTCTCGGGTAAAAAAAAGTAAATTAGCATACATTTATTGGTTTGCGCAAAAGTTATAGTGTCTACAAACTAGGGTACATTTTCTGGAATTTACACAGCTTTTATTTTATGACTGCCTATCTTATTTCCTGAGGTGCTAAAATGGAAGGACAGTACAACCCCTCCCCCCCATGACCCTTTTTTGGAAAGTAGACACCCCAAGCTATTTGCTGAGAGGCATAATGAGTCCATGGAATATTTTATTTTTTTGTAACAAGTGACTGAAAAATGGCACCCCAAGGTATTTGCTAAGAGGCATGGTGCGTATTTTGCAGCTCTCATTTGTTTTGTAAAATTGAGAGATAAACGGAAAATGTATTTTTTTTTTCTTTTTTCAAGGTTCAAAACTTTGTGATAAAAAGTGAGATCTGCAAAATACTCAACGTGCCTCTCAGCACATAGCTTGGGGTGTCTACTTTCCAAAATAGAGTTGTTTGGGGGGGGGGGGGGGGGTTATGCTATCTGGGCATTCCCTGGCCTCCGAAACTGTGATAGGGAGTGAAGAGTAAAATCACCATTTTACGCCCTTAGAAAGCCTAAAGGCGGTGATTGGTTTTCGGGGTCCCATACGCGGCTAGACTGCCAAAAAGTCTCACATATGTGGTATCCCCGTATTCAGAAGAAGCAGCAGAATGTATTTTGGGGTGTAATTTCACATATACCCATGGCATGTTCGAGCAACATATCATATAGTGACAACTTTGTGAAAAAAAAATGGTAATTTCCTCGAAACTTGTGGCAAAATATAAAATATTCCATGCCTCTCAGCAAATAGCTTGGGGTGTCTACTTTCCAAAATGGGGTCATTTGGGGGGTTTTGTGCTATCTGGGCATTTCATGGCCTCCGCAACTGTGATAGGTAGTGTGGGGTGAAGGCATAAATTTTCACCCTTAGAAATCCTGAAGGCGGTGATTGGTTTTTGGGGTCCCGTACACGGATAGGCTCCCAAAAAGGCTCACACATGGGGTATCCCAGTACTCAGGAGAAGCAGCAGAATGTATTTTGGTGTGCAATTCCATATATACCCATGGCATGTGTGAGCAATATATCATTTCAGTGACAACTTTGTGTATTTTTTTATTTATTTTTTGTCATTTTTCAATCACTTGTGACAAAAAATTAAAATATTCAATGGGCTCAACATGCCTCTCAGCAAATAGCTTGGGGTGTCTATTTTCCAAAATGGAGTCATTTTGGGGGGGGGGGGGTTGTACTGCCCCTCCATTATAGCACCTCAGGAAATAAGATAGGCAGTCATAAAATAAAAGCTGCCTAAATTCCAGAAAATGTACCCTAGTTTGTAGACGCTATTACTTTTGTGCAAACCAATAAATATACGCTAATTGAATTTTTTTTTACCCGAGACATGTGGCTGAATGCATTTTGGCAAAATGACTAAAATTTAGTTTATTGTATTTTTCTAATAACAAAAAGTAGAAAATATAAATTTTCTTCAAAATTTTCGTTCTTTTTTTAGTTTATATTGCAAAAAATAAAAAGGGCAGAGGTGATCAAATACCACCAAAAGAAAGCTCTATTTGTGGGAAAAAAGGACGCAAATTTTGTTTGGGTACAACGTTGCACCACCGCGCAATTACCAGTTAAAGCAGCGCAGTGCCAAATTGTAAAAAGTGCTCTGGTCCTGCAGTGGGAAATCCTTCCGGGGCTGAAGTGGTTAACCAGTTGCTGACTGACCACCATCGTTATACGGCAACAGGTTGGTACTGCTGCGTGAATCGCCGTAGCTGTACAGCGGCTCACGCAGCCGCAGTTGCGTAGGCGTGCCCACGGGTCGGGCTGATTGGATGTCCGCCGGTGACCCGCGATCGCCTGTTACAGGGGCAGTGTAAGCATGGCAGATGTCCATTCTGACAGGGGACATGTCACAGATCTACTGTTCCCTGTGATCTGCAACAGTTAGATCTGTCATGCCCCTGTCAGCCCAGCCCCCTCACAGTTAGAACACAGTGAAGGAACACAGTTAACCCCTTGATCGCCACCTACAGTTTAACCCCTTCCCTGCCAATGACATTTATACAGTAATTAGTGGTTATTTAAAGCTCTGATCGCTGTATAAATGTCACTGGTCCCAAAAAAGTGCCAGAAGTGTCCGATCTGTCCACCGCAATATCGCAGTCCTGCTAAAAATCGCAGATCACTGTCATTACTAGTAAAAAAAAATAATAATAAAAATGTCATAAATCTATTCCCATCGTTTGTAGACATGATAACTTCCAAACCAACCAATATATGCCGATTGCGATTTTATTTACCAAAAATATGTAGAACAATATACTAAACTGATGAATAAACTCGTTTTTTTTCACATTTTTTTTTTTATATGTATTATAGCAAAAAGTAAACAATATTTTTTTTCTTTCAAAAATTTTGTTTATAGCACAAAAAATAAAAACTGCAGAGGTGATCAAATACCACCAAAAGAAAGCTCTATTTGTAGGGGAAAAAGGACGTCAATTTTGTTTGGGTGCAACGCCGCACGACCGCGTAATTGTCAGTTAAAGCGACGCAGTGCTGTTGCAAAAAGTGCTCTGGTCAGGAAGGGGGTAAATCCTTCCGGGGCTGAAGTGGTTAAAGACACTAGGCAATGGTAAAAGTCTATGGGTTCATCCTCCTGTGTGCTCATGCTGGAAGTGCAGCCATGTGTGTGCAGTGAGTGTTTCCTGTGTCAGCCCCTGAACACTGGCTGTCCATTGACACACATAACACTGAGCACTCACCTCCCAGCTCCTTTGTCTTTTCATCTCATTAATATGCATGGCGTCACAGAGGTTATGAATATTCAGTAGCCGCTCACACCAGCGCCGGAAGCTTCTCCTCATGACGTGTTATCCGGGCGCCGGAAGTGGTGGCATCATGGCCTCAGAGGAGGACGGAGGCGCCTCTCATCTCTCCTCTGATGTAAAGCCTGGAGACCGGGGCAGCTTTCGGTGTGTCCTGTGCGGCGTCAATGTTCCGAACCGTGAGTGTTGTCATGAAGTTGGCGGACGGCTGTCCGTTTTAACTGCATTCCAGCCACCCCCATAACCCTGTATGATTACATCTGTGGGGCTTGTAGGCATGTCAGACATTTACTGATGCACTCTAAGAAACTCAGCTGACACACTGATCAGCCATAACATTATGACCACCCACCATAACCTATTGTGGCATGGACTCCATAGACCTCGGAAGGTATGCTGTGGTGTATGTCACCAAGCTGTCTATAGCAGATCCTTTAACCACTTTAATACCGGGCACTTAGGAAACTTCCCGCCCAGACCAATTTTCAGCATTCAGTGCTGTTGCGATTTGGATGACAATTGCGCAGTCGTGCGACGCTGTACCCAAACAAAGTTTTAATCATTTTGTTCCCACAAATAGAGCTTTATTTTGGTGGTATTTGATCATCCCTGCGGTTTTTATTTTTTGCGCTACAAATAAAAAAAATGAAAATGTTTTAAAAAAAAAATAAAGGTTTTCTTTGTTTCTGTCACAATACTTTGTATATATAAGTACATTTTCTCCATCACTGATGGGCACTGATGAGGCAGTACAGATTGGCACTGATAAGGTTGCATGGATGATGGGGCACATATATGCGGCACTAATAGGATGGCACTGGTGCATATAGCACTGTTAGGAATGGCACTGGCAGGCATCACATATGGGCACAGTGCCATCCCTGCAGTGCACTGTATTGCCTTTACCTGGTGGTCTAGTGGGGGCGCCCTGGTGGTCCCTGGGCGGCCTCCTGATTGTCTCCCTGGAGGTCCTAGTCGGCCTCCTTATGGTGTCCCTGGGGGGAGGCCCCCTGGTGGTCCTGGTCGGCTCCCTGATGGTCCAGTGTGGCGAACCTGAGGGGAGCTGCATTGATAAACGAGCAGAGGAAAAGCCGATAAATGGCTCTTCCTATTTACACTGTGATCAGCCGTGATTGGTCACGGCTGATCACATGGTAAAAGGCTTTTACCTCGATCGGTAATGCGGTGGGGCAGACTGACTCACGGCATCGCCGCGATGCGTGCCCACGGATTATCCTGAGGACGTCAATAGATGTCCAGTCGGGATAATGAACCTCCCGCCCGACCGTCATTTGTCAATAGGCCGGGCTGGAAGTGTTTAACCCCTTCCTTACCGGGCACTTAAACCCCCCTCCTGCCCAGACCAATTTTTGGCTTTCAGCGCTGTCGCATTTTGAATGACAATTGCGCGGTCGTGCGACGTTGTACCCAAATAAAATTTGCGTCCTTTTTTTCCCCACCAATAGAGCTTTCTTTTGGTGGTATTTGATCCCCTCTGCGTCATTTCTGATCACCGCTATAAACAAAAAATGAGCGACAATTTTGCAAAAAAGAACAATATTTTTTACTTTTAGCTAAAGTACAAATCCATTAAAAAAATTATTCATCAGTTTTGGCCGATATATATTCTTCTACATATTTTTGGTAAAAAAAAAAAATCGCAATCGGCATATATTGATTGGTTTGCGCAAAAGTTATCGCGTCTACAAACTGGGAATTGATTTCTGGCGTTTTTATTATTTTTTTATTTTTTTTACTAGTAATGGCGGCGATCTGCGATTTTTATTGGGACTGCGATATTGGGGCGGACATGTCGGACATTTTTAACACATTTTTGGGACCAATGACATTTATACAGCAATCAGAAATTTAAATGTCCACTGATTACTGTATAAATGTCATTGGCAGTGAAGGGGTTAACGTGAAGGGGTTAAATATGTTCCCTGGGTGTGTTCTAACTGTGGGGGGGCGGGGCTGGCCGGGACATAACAGATCTAACTGATCCCAGTGACAGGGATCAGTAGATCTGCTTGTCCCCTGTCACAGAACGGGGAACCGCCGTGTTTACAACGGTGGTTCCCCGTTCTGAGGCTCCTAAAAGTGATCGGCGGGTCTCGGGCGGACATCGAGTCTGCCCGACCCACGGGCACGCGCGCGCCGCCGCTGCCGCCAGGGGGCGCGCAGGAGCATGCGCAGTGGAGGACGTCCATGGACTTCCTCCCGGCATTTCAGATCCGCGCTGGAGCCATATTTTGGCAATAGCGCGGATCTGAAGTGGTTAAACACTTGCCAACTGCAGATGTACTGTGGTAGGTCGGCGCTATTGCGCAACATGATGTACCGCTACATCATTTTGTGCAATAGCCACTGGGAGGCGCGATCGTGCGCTAATTGGACACGGGATACCAATCAGTGCGTCCGGTGGACCCGATGCCCGCCGGCCACTCACAATTGTTCCCCAGAGAGGCAGAACGGTGATCTGCCTATGTAAACAAGGCAGATCGCCGTTCTGATAAGGGAGAAGATAGAGATCTGCTAAGCAGGAACACCTATCTCTGTCTTCATCCAGTCAGAGCATCCCCCACACAGTTGGCAAGCACCAGCTAGGCACACGGTTAACCCTTTGATTGCCCCTTCCCTGCCAGTGTCATTATTACAGTAACAGTGCATATGTTTAGTACTGATCACTTTAATAATGTCACTGGTTCCAATAAAAGTGTCAAGTGTCCCATTTGTCTGCTGCAATGTTGCAGTCCCACTAAAAATTGCTGATCGCCGCCATTACTAGGTTAAAATAAAGAAAAATGCTATAAAAATATATCATAGTTTGTAGACGCGATAACCAGTCAATATACGCATATTGCATTTTTTTTTCTTTTATTGTATGTGTTTTATAGCAAAAAGTAAAAAAATATTTATTTCTTTCAAAATTGATCAAATTCCACCATTTAAATCTATTTGTGGGGGGAAAAAAAACATATACGTTTTATTTGGTTACATTGTCGCACAGCCATGCAATTGCCAGATAAAGTAACGTAATGCCATATTGCAGAAAATGGCCTGGTCATTAAGGGGGTAAAACCTTCCAGGGCTGAAGTGGTTAATGTGGAGTTCCTCCCAAACATGGAAGCTCCACTTATCTCCCTGTTTTTGACAGGTACCCATCCCCACTTCTGAAAGATCGCGCCACGGCAAGATCACTTGAAGGTTCGGCCCCCTCCTCCTTCCCCCGCCTCTGGGCCATTCAAACAGCGCAGCAGGGAACCGGCTGTGAAGCCTAAAGGCTTGACTGCCAGTTTCCCTCACCACGAATGGCGGCAACAACCGAGAGCCGATTGAAACATCGGCTGGAGTGCTGACATCGCTGGATTCCATTACAGGTAAGTGTTCTAATATTAAGGCCTCATACACACGGGCGTTTTGGCCGCCGGCGTTTGTAGGCGTTTTTTTGCAGCTCTCCATGTTATTCAATGGCCCTCTAAAAACGCCGGCGTTTGTGGGCAGTAGAGGACGTCGGCGTTAGTGAGCTGTAGCTAGAACGCGGGACCAGTGCGTTCTGAAGCTGCAGCGTCATGGCGTTTTTGACGCCGAGCCGGCAAAACGCTCAATAACGTTGCTTAACGTTGTATACACAGCGTTAAGCCTCGTCAGGCGTTCTATTGTTAATCAATGGTTCCTTATGGGAGCCCATTGATTTGAATAGAAGCCGCACCAGAAGTCGGATTACGGTGATCCGACTTGCGGCGCGACTTGTGTGCTAGATATGTTAAAGGGGAACCCCCGCAAAAAATTTGCGTGGGGTTCCCCCCCCCCCAAGAGCATACCAGGCTCTTTGATCTGGCATGGATTAAGAGGAGAACCCACGCCGAAAAAAAACGGCGTAGGGTCCCCCCCAAAATCCATACCAGACCCTTATCCGAGGGTCTTTTGTGGGGTCTTCTGAGGGGTCTTCTGTGGGGTTCTTCAGCTCTTTTGCTGCTGTCTCCCCGGCTAGCTTCTCCCGCCGCCGCTTCTTCTCCTTCTGGAGATGTTGACTCGTCGCTCTCTTCCACTCGAATGCCGAGTCCGTGCTGCGCGGTTGCCTTATATTGGCATGGGGCGGGGCCACGCGATGACGTCATCAGCCCCACCCTCATGATGTCACATCCTGGGGCGGGGCATCACATCACAGCCTCACCCCAGGATGTGACATCATGAGGGTGGGGCTGATGATGACGTCGTGTGGCCCCGCCCCATGCCAATATAAGGCACCCGCGCAGCACGGACCCGGCATTCGAGTGGAAGAGAGCAACGAGTCAACATCTCCAGAAGAAGGAGGAGAAGGAGGAGAAGCAGCAGCGGCGGGAGAAGCTAGCCGGGGAGACAGCAGCAAAAGAGCTGAAGAACCCCGCAGAAGACCCCTCAGAAGACAGAAGACCCCGCAAAAGAGCCGAAGAGAGGGGAGAAGATGCCGGAGCGGATATAATAAAATATTTTAAAAAGCTGTGTAGTGTTGTTTTTTTTTTGTACACTTTTTTCCCCCAGGTAAATGGGTAGGGGTACGATGTACCCCATACTCATTTACATAGGGTGGGGGGCCCCCTTGTTAAAGGGGGCTTCCAGATTCTGATAAGCCCCTGCCCGCAGACCCCGACAACCAACGGCCAGGGTTGTTGGGAAGAGGCTCTTGTCCCCATCAACATGGGGACAAGGTGCTTTGGGGTGGGGGGCGCAGAGCCCCCCCTGCCCCAAAGCACCCATACTCCCCATGTTGAGGGCATGCGGCCTGGTATGGTCCAGGAGGGGGGGGGGGGGGGCTTGCTCGTCCCCACCCCCTTTCCTGGCCTGCCAGGCTGCGTGCTCGGATAAGGGTCTGGTATGGATTTTGGGGGGGACCCTACGATTTTTTTTTCGGCGTGGGTGCTCCTCTTAAAATCCATGCCAGATCGAAGAGCCTGGTATGCCCTTTGGGGGGGGGGGACCCCACGCAATTTTTTTGCGGGGGTTCCCTTTAAGACACCTAGCACACAAGTCGCGCCGCAAGTCGGATCACCGCGATCCGACTTCTAGTGCGGCTTCTATTCAAATCAATGGGCTCCCATAGGGAACCATTGATTTTGAATAGAGGCAGAAAACGCCGCAAAAAGCTAGCGTGAAAAAACGTGCATTGACGTCAATGCAAAACGTCAAGCAAAACGTCAGTTTTTTCACCTGACGTCAGGCTCGGCGGTTTGCTTATTTTTGTGCAAGCGCCCGTGTGTATGAGGCCTAAAAGTCAGCAGCTACAGTACCACCATACTTTCATCTGAAAATCTTTTACTTGGGATTGCATCTAATTTAACAACACCTTTATATGGGCTAATTTGGACTATGTTGGGACTTTATCTAAATATGCATGATGTTTGAGTATCGATGTAACATGTATATGAGACTATACTGAATTCTTTCCAGCATTGATAGAGCCATTCTGTCATTCTCACCAAGCGCAGCCTGGTATATATTTATGGTAACGTGGACCTAGTTGGGGTTTTTTCTGGCTGCAACTGTTTAACGTTTATTCAATTCTTGTCTATTGATTTACTAATCAATTTGATTTAGTACTAGCGCGGTATTAACTATCCATATACAGTATGTGTGGCTGCTGACTTTTAATTTTTTACTGCGGGGGCAGAACTCCGCTAAAGTCCAGTAAGTTGTGAGGTGGGGCCTCCATGGATCAGTTTTTCTAGCGCATACCACAAATGCTCGTTTGGATTGGGATCTGAAGAATTTGGAAGTCAACACCTCAAACTTTTTTTGTTGCTCGAACCATTTTTGAATTTATCAGACCAGACCACCTTCATCCACTACACTGTGGTCTAGTTCTGATGCTCATGTTTGAATTGTAGGTGCTTTTGGCTGTGGAGTCAGCATGGGCACCCTAATTTGTCAGTGATTACACAGCCCCATACACGAATTGCGATGCAGTGTGTGTGTACTGACACGTTTTTCTTTTAGAAGTTCCAATACCGACAGATAAATTTCCTGCGATGGGCCTAGGTGTAAATGTAGCTTCTGTTGGGATGCTGTTGTGTGGATAATGCACGCCCCGCTGCCTTTGCCAGCTTGGGAGAGTTCAAAGTATTAGAACATGAGAAGAAAACAGAAGGCCCGTGGCCTAGCGCATTATCCTTGGTAAGAAATTTTATTGAAACAGCAGAAGTATACTCCCATATATTAACTGGATAAAAATCACATAATGTCGTTCCTCTTTAAGAGTCCATATGACACCACCCGTATCCCATAGGGCTATCCGGTAGTATGATCGGCTAACGCGTTCAAGGTTTTCCTCTTCCTCAGAACCTTATTGAACAAAGTCTGGTCTGAATGTTAGCGACAACAGCACAGCGATGTGTGTATTCAGTAGTGTGTGCTCTTCCCCTGTATTCAGCACATCGCTGTGCTGCTGCCGGATTGCACACATTACTATCGCTCCACACAGGAAGCTTGCCGATCCTCGGACCACCGGGATTCTCGCTATAAGTGAGTTTGTGGGAAGCAGACCCTGCCATATCACCTGCTTTGCGGACCTCAAGGTCTTTACAGCTTGTCTATCCCAGCTCACACCTGTATATATCTGCTGATTTTTGGCATTTTTAAATTAATCTGCATTGGCCGATTGTTCTGCAAATTAGGCCGATTAATTTATGCACTAAGGCCGGTTCACACATGGGCGATCCGACTTGCGGGGCGACTCAGCGCGACACTGCACAGCGCGACTTCAGTGTGACTTGCAAATGACTTCTGTAAGGGCCGGTTCACACATAGGCGATCCGACTTCAGGGGCGACTTTGCTAGGTGATTTTGTTAGGGAAATTATAATACCTTGTATGCATTATAATTTGCCTGCGCTAATAAGCACATTTTTCAGCTCTTTTGCACAATGCATTCCATCGACCTGTGTTGATGCAGACACACACACACAGACACAGAGATTGCTCCATCTCACATGGCCGATAGCAGGGATATATTGTCCTGCCTGGCTCTGCCTGTTGTGTTTTATTTATACTGGTCAGACAGGTTTAACAAAAGGTACATGGCTTCACAATCAGCCAATCAGCCTCCAAGGCACAGTCACATGACATGAGCTCAAATACAAATACAACCAATCAATGACACACTTGGTTACATTCAAACTATACAATAGGAAAGGCATGCATGTATGGGGGGGGAGCTGACCGGCAGGGAAGCCATGTGCTTTCCTCACAAAGCCGCACAACAATCACCCCAGACATGCACTAACCTGCCAGTTACAATGAACCCCTACCAGATACAGTTCTTATAAAACTACATTCCATAAGGGTTATACTACTGTTCCATTAAAGGGTAAATTACAACACAAAGGAATATAGCTGTAGATTTCTGTCACATTGATCAGATGCCACAGAAAGCCCACAGATCATTATCCTTACATAAAAGGCAATACTAATTCCATAAGGCAAGTAAACTGCTGCCAAGCAGATCGATCTGTACAGAAGACAGGGGCCCCCTGATTGACGGTAATACACCCGCGCCACAGAACGTGCATTGCACCTCAAAGATCCGGACCAGCGTTTGCTCCAGCGATAACCGCTCAGGGTGCCTGCTGGCCGGGATGATCGGGCGGTAGCGCGTAATTATCAATTGATGGAAGATTTTCATTGTATGTGGCCTTTCCTCAGTATCGGTTAAAGCCATA
>BLSH010452812.1:1572246-1598757 GCA_018402905.1 Glandirana rugosa
CCTTTCTAACGACGACCGGTTCCGGTGACCTTTCCGTTTTCGGTCTGTGACCCGTGTTCACCGTTGTCGGTGTCCGGCGGGCGTGCCTTGCCCGGGACTCGCTGCAACGGGACAGTAAAATCCCATCCAGCAGTCCTCCACCGGCCCGTCCCGTTTCGAAACCTAAGCACTATAGGCGAGATACGGTTCCGGCCGATGAACTATCTTCAGAAGTAGAAAAAGAATCTTTTTTTAAATGTACGTCTTTTTGGCAACGTCGCTCAGGGCCCGTTCCGTGCGGGCGGCCTGTGGCTGTTGCCACTTGTGCCCAGTGTCTGGCTTTTGCCTTTCCAGTGGCCTTGGCCAGCAGCAATCTTTCCCGGGACAAGGGGGGAAAGTCTGCTTCGGGTGGCTACCCGCAACGCCCGTCGGACTGGTGAGTGGACCCCTCCTCCGGGGGGGGCGACATCCGGGGCAGCTTTAATTTTAGTGGTAGCTTTTCCCTGCCAGGGGGGCACCTAGTACTTACGTTGCCCCCTCCCTCCCCCCACCCGTCTAAATAAGGCTACCACCCTTCCTGTGGAGGGTTCGCCCTCTTTTAAGGACGCGGCTGATCGTCGCACAGAAATGGTGTCTAAGGCTATCTTTCAGGTAGCAGGTTTTGCTATGCTGCCAGCTCTGGCCTCAGCAATGACGGCACAGTCTCTTTTTGAGTGCCTCTCCTCGGTGAGCAAAAATTTGCGTTGCAACTGTGCGAGGAAGGAGTTGCATAAGGTGCAACACGTGGAGGTAGGCCTCCATTATCTGTGCGATTCCCTGCTGGACATCATGCCCATGCTGTCCAAAATTTCAGCTTTTGCTATAATCAGACGGGTGTTGTGGCTGAGGTCTTGGTGGGGTGATCTGGCGTCTAAGAAACGCCTCACTGACCTTCCCTTCCAGGGGGGTCGTTTATTTGGGCGGCAGCTGGACAAAATCATTAAGGATTTCACGGGGGGGGGGGGGGGAAGAGTCTCTTTCTTCCGGGACCCAAACGGCGAGACTTTCGCCGACGACAGGGCCCCTCTTTTTCTGGGCAGAAAAAGTTTTTTCGTGCCTCCGGCACAGCCGGGGTGGGTCTGGTAAGAGAACCTGGCAACGGAAACCCGGTAAAGCGGAGGATAAGCCCTCCTCAGCGTGACGGGTTGCCCCCGCTTATCTCTCGGGTGGGGGGCTGGTTATTGGAGTTTGCAGACTGCTGGACAGCTCACATCTCCGATCGGTGGGTCCTGGATGTGGTGTCCACCAGATACCGGATAGAGTTCAAAGCTCTGCCCCCAGACAGGTTCTTTCCCTAAGAACCTAAGACTCCCGCAGGGGCGTCTGGAGGAGCTGTTAGGCACGGTCCAGTCCCTTGCGGACATGGGCGTCGTGGTGCCAGTTCCACTGGAGGAGAGGTTCTGCGTTTTTTACTCAAACCTCTTTGTGGTGCCCAAAAAGGGCGGGGTCAGGCCGATTTTGGACCTCAAAGCTCTGAACTGCACAGAAGTTCAAGATGGAGTCCGTTCGCTCGGCCGTTGCCGCCCTGCATCAAGGGGAATTCTTGGCGTCCCTGGACAACAGGGACGCCTATCTGCACATTCCCATCTGCCAAAAACACCAGCGTTTTCTGCGCTTCACAGTGGGAGACCTACACTACCAGTTTGTGGCCCTACCTTTCGGTCTGGCCTCGGCTCCCAGGGTGTTCACCGAGGTGTTGGCACCGGTCCTAGCACTGCTAAGACAGAGAGGTATCGCAGTGGTAGCGTACCTTGACGACCTGCTCTTGAGGGCCGAGTCTGCAGTGTCCTTTGAGGAGGACATGAGAATCACGGCCTCTACACTAAGGGACTTCAGTTGGCTCATCAACCTGCAGAAGTCCTCACTAGCCCCCTCGTGTCGCCTGGAGTACCTTGGTCTGATTCCAGACACGGTGCAGGCGAAGGTGTTCTTGCCTCCCGACAAGCTATTGGGGCTGCAAGCGGCGGTTCGGACCCTACTGTCGCGCCGGAGGTCCTCCCTGAGGTTCTGCATGCGGGTGTTGGGACTCATGGTTTCGTCCTTAGAAGCAATACCTTACGCCCAGAGTCACACTCGGCTCCTGCAGAAGGCGATTCTGTCACGGTGGGACAAATCTACCCTTTCTCTGGACAGACTGATCCGTTTGGACCACCAGACCAGGGGATCTCTGACTTGGTGGCTCCAGCACTGACTCTGGGAAAGTCCTTTCTTCCGCTCAACTGGTCGATTGTAACGACGAATGCCAGCCTGTCGGGCTGGGGAGGGGTGTTGGGTCAGTTGTCTGCTCAGGGCCGTTGGTCAGCTCAGGAAGCTCGACTTCCGATAAATGTGTTGGAACTGAGAGCGATCAGGCTTTGCTTGTCCCGTTGGTCGACAAGGCTGCATGGCCTCCCTGTCCGGGTTCAGTCGGACAATGCCACAGCTGTGGCGTATGTGAACCATCAAGGAGGGACAAGAAGTTCCGCGGCAGCTGCAGAGGCTGCTCTGATTCTCCGCTGGGCGGAACAACACGTTCCGGCGCTCTCCGCAATTTACATTCCGGGAATGGAGAACTGGCAGGCGGACTTTCTCAGTCGCCAGACACTGGACCAGGGGGAATGGTCCCTGCATCCGGAGGTGTTTCGCCAGATTTGCTGCAAGTGGGGCACACCAGAGGTAGACCTCATGGCGTCCAGGTTCAATCACAAGGTCGAGACCTTCGTGTGCAGAACAAGAGATCGGTTGGCGGTCGCCACGGATGCGCTGGTGGCTCCTTGGGGTCGGTATTGGTTAATATACCTCTTCCCTCCCCTGAAGCTGTTGCCTCGGGTTCTGCGCAGGATAGCTGCGGAGGGTATTCCGACGATCCTGGTCGCTCCCGATTGGCCTCGGCGCACTTGGTACGCCGATCTGGTTCAGATGGTGGCGGACGCTCCTTGGCGGCTTCGCGAAGACCTGCTGTCCCAAGGTCCCATCTTGCACCCTGCTTTACCCTCGCTGGCTTTGACGGCTTGGCTATTGAGGCCCAGGTATTAAGAGATTGGGGAGTCGCTGACTCTGTAATACCTACTATGCTTAAGGCACGTAAGTGCACTTCGCGCAAAATTTATCACACCTGGAAGGCCTATATTGCACGGTGCGAAGCGGGGGGTTGGAACCCTCGCTCTTATTTGGTGTCCAGGGTGCTGATTTTTCTGCAACAGGGACTGGACAAAGAGCCTGGCATTGAGTACGCTCAAGGGCCAGATTTCGGCCTTAGCGGTCCTTTTTCAGAGACCTTTGGCTTCCCATTCGCTGATCCGCACCTTTGTACAAGGTGTGCGTCATGTGGCTCCCCAGTTTCGGCCGCCTCTGGCGCCGTGGGATTTGAATCTGGTGCTCTCTGTTTTACAGAAACCACCGTATGAGAAGATTAGGAACATTCCCTTGTCCTTTTTGTCGCAGAAGGTTGCCTTCTTAGTGGCTGTCACATCCGCGCGGCGGGTGTCAGAATTGACTGCCTTGTCCTGCAAGTCCCCGTACTTGATTCTTCATAATGACAAGGCGGTGTTGCGACTTCCGCCTTCTTTCCTTCCGAAGGTGGTCTCTTCTTTTCATTATGTCCTCACCCAAAACATCCTAAGGAATTTGAGTTACACTCTTTGTGATGTGGTGAGGGCCCTGCGGGTTTATTTGAGTGCTACAGCTTCTTTTCGGAAGTCTGATTCGTTGTTTGTGTTACCCAGGGGCTCCAAAAAGGGATCGGCAGCCTCATCGGCTACCATTTCCCGTTGGATTAGACAGACCGTGACCCATGCGTATGAGCTTCGGGGCAAGGTTCCCCCTTTTCCGGTCACGGCTCATTCCACCAGGTCGGTCAATACCTCCTGGGCGTTCAGGCACCAGGCTTCGGTGTCTCAGGTGTGCTAAATTTTTACAAAGTTGATGTGTCGGCATCTGCGGATGCTGCTTTTGGCCGCAAAGTTTTGCACTGCTTTGGGACGTCCCCACGTGTCATTTAAGAAGAGCTGCGTCTGTGAACGTAAGAGAAAAAGGGATTTTATTATAACTTACCGTAAAATCCTTTTCTCTGAGTTCACTGACAGACGCAGCTCCCACCCCTCTGGTTATTTTGTTGCACTGCTTGTGACAAACTGAATGCTATTGGCCAGCAGGGGGTTTTATAGGCTCAGATGAGGACGGCCCCCATGGGAGGGGCCAGCCTATCCCTGATGCTTTTGCATCTGTTTTGCCTAGTCACTCCTGATAGGACGACATAAAACCCCACGTGTCATTTAAGAAGAGCTGCGTCTGTCAGTGGACTCAGAGAAAAGGATTTTACGGTAAGTTATAATAAAATCCATTTTTTTCATTTTTTTAGCATAAAACAAAAAAACCCAGTGGTGATTACGACCAAAAGAAAGCTCTATCTGTCTCAAAAAGAAAACAGAATGATAAAAATTTCATATGTGTTTTTTTTTTTAGTGTTTTTGCCTTTGTCAACTGTTGATCTGCCCAGTAAGTCTGTAATCTTTTGGCTGCCTTTAATAGACCAAGTTGGCCAGCAAAAGCGGCAGTTAGGTTGTTTATACAAACCATTTAAAGCGGTTGTATACCAGTGAAAAGAACCTGTAAGGGAAAGGCATAATGAGCTAGTATGCACTGCATACTAGCTCATTATGAAATCCTTACCTCAGAACGAAGTTCCGACGGGTCCGCTCAGTCCCCGCAGAGGGAGCCGACATGTTCCCTCGGGGGATCCTTCCGGGTATGCGGCTCCGGTGCTGTGAGTGGCCGGAGCCACAAGACGTCACTCCCGCGCATGCGCGCTTGGAGCCCGCCTTTCCGGCAAGGTCTGCGCATGCGCTGTGAGGTCAGCGGCTGCAAGAAGGGCGAATATCTCCTAAACCATGCAGGTTTAGGAGATATTCATATTACCTACAGGTAAGCTTTATTTTAGGCTTACCTGTAGGTAAAAGTAAAAAAAAGAGGGTATACAACCGCTTTAAAATTGATAGAGGTGCTTACAATACTTGGTTTGTATTCATTTATGTAAAACCTTTATCCCAAAAGAAAAAAGACAGTCGTTGTTAGTTTAGCTTTAATCTGTTAAGTCATGTCCACCTATGGACATTAAAGTAGATGCATGCAGCGGCTCCATGGACACAATTGCGAGTCAAAATTTGGCCTGCAAGCAGGGCCCAGTGCAGTCATCCGAATACACAGTGTCTCCCATTTTGTTGTACAATTTTCAGAAGAAGTTTTGTATGTAATGCTCTTCAAATCTAGCAGGCATGCAAAATTTATGAGGCAGCAAAGCAGCTTCACCCCTCTCAACAATGTAAATGCTGTCACACTTGTCAAATAAAGTTGCTGATAATGTTTAGTGCAATCTTTGTGATGTAGGACCACTGAACCTTATCTGGATGCGTTTTAACGCAATGAGTCATTTGTGGTCCTATGGGCTGCTCACCATCAACTGTGAGGTCTTGCTGTTCCCCTAGAGGAGTTTGTTGCAGTTTTGAAAGGATAGGAGCGCCACACCAGCTTGTACAGACTTTTTAGACTTTTATTTTGTAACAACCTCAATAATGTTTAGTGGTAATTGGTCTCTGTTTTACATCTCTTTTGTAGGCCCCAGCCTTAATGATCACCTACGTGGGCGCCGTCATAAGCGAATGTGTGAGGAGCGTGACAAGCGGCAACAGCAGCAAGAGCGTAGTGTGTTTGTCAGTGGTTTACCAAAAGGCACCACAGAAGAGCAGCTTAGAGATGTCTTCCACTCAATATCATCTGTCAAGAATATTGTCATTGACAAAGACAGGGTAAAAAGCATTCCCATCTTTCATTCTATCCCACAATATTCATACAGAAAACTAAAGTATAGCAGCATACATATCACTTGTTTTCCACAAAAGCTTGCTTTTGCTGAAATAAAAATGTGTGTGATTGCAGTAGCCTGTGACATTATGCAAAAATGGCCTGTGCTGGTTTCCTTGCTAGGCATAGTACTGCATCTTTTTGAGCTTTTGTTAACCACAAAATGTGGAAAATCAAGAACATGGCTTAATCTATGGATTTGGCTTCTCATGTTATACTTTTGTTAAATAAGATATACAAAGTTAAATATTGTTAACAGTTCTTCACTGAGCACCGTATGTGTTATGGTGTTTACCACCACATAGATAGATAAATATGAACACAAGTATGTCATTAGGTGCCCTATAGGTATATTTTATTCTCCTGATTGTTCACTGGGGCAAAGCAGACCTGTGCATATCAGCCATGCTTATAGATGGTTAAGCACTAAGAAAAATGCTTCTCCTCATGGGCTAATATAGACTATACTGTTAGAGGAAGTAAACCTCCCTTTATTGTTTGTACCCATAGGTAAGCCTATAATACAGCTTACCTATAGGTACTCCGTTCAGGAGATATTTACTGTATATGCTGCTGATGTCATCACCACATGCGCTCTGAAGGAACAGCGACCCATTCCGTTTCCGCATGCGCTGGGGGACATCACGCAGCTCCGGTCAGTGACACAACCGGAGTCCGCGGACCCAGAAGGAAGATGGGCGAAGACCGATGCGGCCACCAGCAGTGACGAGGACTTTGTTTGCAGGGAAGTGTCACATAATGTGCTATATGTGATGCATACTAGCACATTATGCATTTACCTTGCAGGTAAGAAAAAAAAAAAGAGGCAACGTTTACTTCCTCCTACTTCCTAAGTTTTTGTTTTTTTTTGACTGTAAGTCAAGAGGTAGTAATTATGCTATTTTTTATTGTTTGCATCTTAATTTTGTTTGTGTCCCTCAATGGACAATAAATTAAACAGCTGAGTTACTCTGACTACTGGAGGTTGGTATTCTGGCAAACAAAATGCTTTAAGCCTGCCCTTGTATAACAAAGACTCCAGCTTTTTTGTCTCCGTATTTTGCAAGTGTCTGAGAAGCTGTATGCCATTTCTTCAGTTCTACTGAAATAAAGCTTAACTGTATTTTCCCTAAGTATCTTTCAGGACAGCATAGCTCCTCCCACTCTTTACAGGAAACACTCATCCATCTTTAATAGTAGGCTACTTACTACCAATCCCGTTTTATTGTTTTCTCCAGCTTGGCATGAACACTGCAGGAACTGTGGGGAGGCTTTGTTTTTCAGGTTCTTTCCGGAGAGAGGGTTGCGCTGTCACCCTTTTTTCCCTTCTATGAAGATCAAGCATCTTTAGGGAATAAAATGCCAAAGGAAGTGAGAGGAAGTCCCTGCAAATTAAGGAAATTATTTGGGGACCGCCAGGTCTCCAGAACTAGTGTCCCCATTGGAAGATTTCCCCCCTATTACTATTCTGGTGATAACCCAAAATTTGGGATTTTTTTTCACTTTCACTTTCATTGATAATGGTAAATTGAATAAATAGGGTGAATCTCCTTACCGGGGGCACATACAGCAATAAAAACAGGCAAGTACTCTAATCCCTCTGCACTCTATCCAAAACATAAAAAAAAAAAGTTTTGCCTTTAGTTATACTTTAACACGTCATTTATGCCTCGTACACGCGGTGCAACAGTCGTACAACCGCACGTTCAACTTTTGTCCCAAATCGGCTGTTGGCAGTTGTGTCTTGCGTACTGACATGAGTCAAGTAGTTGTACAACAAAGCTGAACGTAGTGACGTGTTCCAATCGTATAATGAGGAAGTTCAGGTAAATGTGATTTGTGAATTAGGAACACATGTTACACGACCAAACACTTCCTGGATTCTGAGCATGCGTGTTTAGCACTTACAACTTTGTTGGGCCAACTTCTGTACTCACGAGTCAACAGTCATACAACAGCTTGTTGTACAACAAAAGGTTTCTAGTCTGCTCAGCCAACTTCTGTTGAATGTTGGCTGTTGTAATCACGTGTACTAACGGTCGGGTTATTGTACAACAAGCTCTTGTAAGACCGTTGCTTTGTGTATACGGACCTTAATCTGTAACGGCCTCTCTTCAAAAGCCCTGAGACTGCTGCTTGACTCTGCTATCTTGGATGCAATGTCAGCAGCCACAGCAGACTCAAGGCTTTCACTCTAGTATTCCCCATTGCTTCTCCCCCAGCAGCTACGAGGGGTGTTCAAGTCAAACCAGGACTTTTCATTTTACAGGTATAAAAAGGGATGCTAGCGTGGCGGTACTACATGCAGTAGTAAGTGGGAAGTGTATCCTATTACTGGTAGGCGGTGCACATGTCATGGCCCAGTCCAGAGACTGTTAATCAAGATGGAAGACAACAGTGTTAGTGCATGCATGGAACAGTGTGCGGTGATGAAGTTTCTTGTGAACGAAGGCGTAAAACCCGTGGATATGTACCGAAGACTTCAAGCA
The DNA here is from genome assembly GCA_018402905.1 of Glandirana rugosa. NCBI lineage: Eukaryota > Metazoa > Chordata > Amphibia > Anura > Ranidae > Glandirana > Glandirana rugosa. The sequence continues at coordinate 1,580,592 of BLSH010452812.1, forward strand.
CAGTAGGGTGATGAGATACTCAGCCGCAGTAAGACATTTGAATAACAAACATCTCAAAGATGGCCATGACGATCCCGGCCATGATGATTCCCAGCCCACAGCAGTCATCTCTGTGAACATTCAGTGCGTGGAACTCCTAATCATGGATAATCGATGCATAACCTGTCCTGAAACTGCACAAGAGAAGTCTTTCTGATAAAGTGAAGCAGGCTGTGCTAGGATGGTTCAGGCGTACTGACAAATCTTTCTATGCCAAAATTTTCCAGGCATTAAACTCTGGGATAAGTGTATAAATGTAGAAGGGGGGTATGTTGAAAAATAAATGCAGTTTCCACTCCTTGAAATTTATTTTTTCAATTATGAAAGTAAAAAAGTAAAGTAATGAAAGACTCCAAGAAGGGGCTGTTCCAGGGAATCCACTCTTCTTGGAGTAGTCTAATTTTCAGTTGCAAGTAAATAAAAATCATGTACAGAACAAAAATAAACATTGCAAGTAAGCATTTAAAAAACTTGACATTTCTGTGAATTTTACCTGATATTTTTTTAAGTTGGTGTCAGGGTTTTAGTATTAAGTATTAGGGTCAGGATAAGGTTTAGCTTAAAGTGATTGTATTTTTTTTTAATTAAACATATTATACTTACCTCCTCTGTGCAGTTGGTTTTACACAGAGCACACTGGATCCTCCTCTTCTCGGGTCCCTCTTTGCTGATCCTGGCCCCTCCCTCCTATCGAGTGCTCCCTCAGAGCTCCGTGTATCCATTCAGGCACGGAGCCCTGACCTGGCCCTGCCCCCCCTCCCCTGATTGGCTGACTGACTTTGACAGCTGCGGGAGCCAATGGCACCACTGCTGTGTCTTAGCCAATCAGGAGGAGTGTCCCAGAGAAGGCGTAGACATTTGTGGACATCGCTGGAGAGAAAAGGGGCTCAGATAAGTATTTAGGGGGTTCGGGAGGCTGCTACACACAGATGTTTTTCTATCTAAAAGCGTAGAATGCAGATAAAAAAAAAAACTGCCTTTACAACTCCTTTAAGCTTGGGTATCTTGTATATTTTTGGGAAACAGTCTATTCACTTAGTTTTGTTACCTGATCACCATTATAATGCAAAACATCTCTCTTCTCTAAATATGGTCAAAGTGGAATTGTGAAAATGTTGCAGACATTCATTCATAATGCATGTCAAATATTTTTTTTCTGAGATCTGCAGGCTATTTACATCAATTTTACTGATAAAGGACTGACTCCCTTTTTATATGTGATTCTGTTCTTATAAGTGAATCTGCTTTCTTTTGTAGGGTCTTTATGCCATTGTTGAGTTTGAGAATTTAGATGGAGTGAATGCCGCCCTTGAACAACATGATATTAAATTAGAGGGGCAGCGACTAAAAGTAAAACCTCGAGAAAAAAAAGAGTACAAGAAAAAGAGAACAGGAGTGCGAAACTTGCAGCCTCCTGACCCGGAGGCACTAAGCAAGGAACTTATCCACTGCAAGGATGTGAGTGTAAACCCAAGATCCCCTTTTAAAGTATTTTAACACTAATATACTTCTTGCTCATTCTTCAGTTTCTTACTTGGAACTCCAATGTGTACAGAAAAAGATCACAGCTGAAATCATGATAACCTAATTGTAATTACCAGTAACACAGTGCAACTTACAATAGCCTCTTGGGAGAAGTAGTGCATGCTGGGAGAAGTAACACTGGTGAATTTTAGCCTGCCTGTGTAATATAGGAGGAAACTGTAGGTAAATCTAAAAATAATATATATATATTTTAAATAAATATACAGACGCTTTGCAAAAGGTTTTCTTACAGCCAGCACTGAGCCCTGTCCCTGCAGTGCTGTCTCCCCTCATCTATCCTTTTTAGTGCATATAGAGTCTGGACATGCTGCCTGCTGTTCAGGGGACAGAGAAAGTGGAAACTCTCTGCTTTTGTTTTGAATGATTGCAGCTGGAGAAGAGCACTGCCATTCACAAAAACACAAGCTACCATCAGCACAGGCCAGGTACTACACTAGACTTAGACAAGTGTGGTAGCTGGTGTGTGCTGTTGTCAGCTTTTGTGTTTACAAATGAAATTGCTCCTCTCCAGCTGCAATCATTCAAACCAACACAGGCTGAGAGTTTCCACTCTCTCCCTGCCCTAAATACTGCGTGGCAGGTCTGGATCCAGTCTATAAACTAAATAGGAGGGATGAGACAATACAGCAGAGTGAAGTTCCGTCTGGCAGCTCTTAGAGTTGGGGTGGGGGCTCTGTGTGCATAGTCTGTCCCCCCCCCCCCCTTCCCAAGCTTGTCAGTCATCAATCCGTTTCCTTTGATCAATGTTCGGATAGTTAGGTGTGCAGGTGGGACTAGCTATCCAAAACCTCACATCAGCAAACCCTCCACGTATAGAAACAAGGAAAAGTGCTATGTACACAGGATCCTCTGGGGAGTTTACAAAGCTTTATTTTGCTCTGGTGATAGTTCTTTAAAGCTAGCTGATTAGAATAAGGTGTGAAGCTTACAGCATGACCATGCTGCAGTAGATGGTGGGGTGGTAAGCATGTGGACCTAGACTCTTGGAGAGATAAGGGAACTAATGGGACCTGCAAACTACAGTGCAGTCATAAGCAGACTGTCAATCAAACTAGAAGCATTTGACTAACCTAGAGTAATAGCTTTCATACAACATAACAATTGTGCTGCTGTAAAAGTGGTTATAGTAAAAAAAAAAAAAAATGAAACCTCTAATCACATTGAAGCAAACCTAAGATATGGCAGAAAATACATTTGTAAAGTGATGGTCTCTTTTAGGTGGAAGAACAGATGAAAAATGTAGTCACACTGTGTTCTCCATCTCGTCATGAAAGTCATCTACGGGAACTGCTTCTCTCTCTGCTGAAAGAAACTTTCACAGAGTTCTTTCCAGGTGACTAAAAACCATGATCCAAATGTCTGTTACTGTTTGCACTGCTTCTTGAATGAGTATGTTTTCTGTGACAGGCTGCCAACTTCACCCTTTTGGTTCTTCTGTAAATGGTTTTGAGATCAGTGGCTGTGACCTAGATTTATATCTGGAACTTGGGGAAGTGTTGAATGGGGAGAAAGATAATGTTGAAAATGTAGGCTCAAAAGAAGAAGATATGGATAAAGGTGTGAAGAATGATGGAGATGGAGACATGGTAGACTGCTTAGAAGTGGAAGGAGTGCAGAAAGATGAGATAATGGAACCTGAAGAGACCAAGCATGATGATGATGATGATGATGATGAAGATGAGGTGAGGTTGATCTGTTTAACTTTTCTATCGTAAAAAGGTTAGCCCATGCAAAACTGTTATTTCGATTTTTGGTACTGGAGAGTTAAATCATCTGAAAATTAAAGAACCCGGGCGCTGATGTAACCTACCAGACTCTAATGTGTATGTTTACCTAAAATAATTACTTTTGATCGGAATGACTCCTTAATCCCTTCACGATCACACTATAGCCGAATGATGGCTACAGCATGGCCGCACTTTGCAGGGACACCATCATATGACGTCCTCCCCCTGCAGCGCACATTGTTAGGGATCTGTGATGGCTGCGTCCTTTGGACACAGCTGATCACAGATCGGGGTAAAGAGCCAATCACGATGGCTCTTTACCACGTGATCAGCTGTGTCCAAGCACAGTTGATAACAATGTAAATCAGATTTGCTGGTTATCGGCAATCCTTCGCTGATGCTGACAGAGTGTGAGGAGAGGAGAGCCGAAAACCAGCAAATCCACACAGGGGACATCTGCAGTAACAATTATGGCAATTATCATCCGTATCCTGATGATCAGTGCAGCCCCAACAGTGCCCAGCAATGCTGCCAATCAGTGTAGCCTCATCTGCGCACATCAGTGAAGAAGAAAAATTATTTATTTACAAAATTTTATAAAAGAAGCTAAGAAAAATTTTGAAGAAAAAAGTTTTCGGTCTTTTTTTGTTAGCAAAAAATAAAAAAAATGTGGTGATTAAATGCTGCAAAAATGTGGTGATTAAATGCTGTCTCAAAAAAATGATAAAAATTTCAGTTGGATACAGTGTTGCATGATCGCGCAATTGTCATTCAAAGTGCGACAGCACTGAAAGCTGAAAATTGTCCTGGGCAGGAAGGGACTGAAAGTGCCCTTTAGGCAAGTGGTTAAATTAAAAGGTGACCGAGTTGGCCATATCAGTGGACGTACTTAGCATAACCATCAGACGAACAAGCATCTTGGTGCGTTGGCAGAGAGTCTGAAGGCATGGCTCAGTTTTCTTGTACATATCTTAGTAAACTGTTACAATCTCAGATATTTATATTGCAGTTACATGTTAATATTTTTTTTAAATATTTTAAAAAGGGTTTGTTTTAGGGTCCTTTCACACCAGCGGAGCCCGTTTTGACAGGCTCCGCTGCTCAGCGGGGATCTGTCCGTTTATCCCCGCTGAGCCGGCGGATGACAGGACAGACTCTGCACTCCGTGCAGAGACTGTCCTGTCACAGCTCCATTCTCCTCTATGGAGAATCGGATGAACACGGACCGTCTGTCCATGTTCATCCGATCCGCCAGACAGATGGAAAATAGGGTTTCCATCCGTCTGTATTTGGCGGATCGGGTGTCAGCGGATATGTCACCGCTGACATCCGTCGCTCCATAGAGAGCAATGGAGCGTCCGTTCGGGTCCGCCTGAAAAACTGACAGGCGGACCTGAACGATCTGCCCGTGTGAAAGGGGCCTTAGTCTGGTAAATATGAAATCTTTACCTGGTGTAATGTGAATGCATGTTTGCATCCAGCCAGCAGGAAGTGCTTTTAGGCTTATCTTTATTCTGTCTTTCCTGCTGTTTATATAACTCAATAGCTCACGTTAATATATTATATATATATATATATATATATATATATATATATATAGTTATATATAGTGTAAAGTAGTGGGTGTACAGCTTGTATAACAGTTTAAATTTGCTGTCCCCTCAAAATAACTCAACACACAGCCATTAATGTCTAAACCGCTGGCAACAAAAGCGAGTACACCTCTAAGTGAAAATGTCCAAATTGAGCCCAATTAACCATTTTCCCTTCCCGGTGTCACATGACGCGTCAGTGTTACAAGGTCTCAGGTGTAAATGGGGAGCAGGTGTGTTAAATTTGCTATTATCGCTCTCACGCTCTCATACTGGTCACTGGAAGTTCAACATGGCACAGAACTCTGAGGATCTGAAAAAAATAATTGTTGATCTACAATGCCGCCATGGTTGACCAAAGGAGTTGAGTGCACGTGCTCAGCCTCATATCCAGAGGTTGTCTTTGGGTAATAGACGTATGATTGCTGCAGAGGTTGAAGGGGTGGAGGGTCAGCCTGTCAGTGCTCAGACCATACACTGCATCAAATTGGTCTGCATGGCTGTCATCCCAGAAGGAAGCCTCTTCTAAAGATGATGCACAAGAAAGCCCGCAAACAGTTTGCTGAGGACAAGCAGACTAAGTACATGGATTACTGGAACCATGTCCTCTGATCTGATGAGACCAAGATAAACATATTTGGTTCAGATGGTGTCAAGCTTGTGTGGTGGCAGGTGAGGTGTACAAAGACAAGTGTGTCTTGCCTACAGTCAAGCATGATGGTGGGGGTGTCAGGGTCTGGGGCTGCATGAGTGCTGCCGGCACTGGGGAGCTACAGTTCATTGAGGGAACCATGAATGGCAACATGTACTGTGACATACTGAAGCAGAGCATGAACCCCTCCCTTCAGAGACTGTGCCGTAGGGCAATATTCCAACATAACGACCCCAAACACACCTCCAAGATGACCACTGCCTTGCTAAAGAAGCTGAGAGTAAAGGTGATGGACTGGCCAAGCATGTCTCCAGACCTAAACCCTATTGAGCATCTGTGGGGCATCCTCAAACGGAAGGTGGAGGAGCGCAAGGTCTCTAACATCCACCAGTTCCGTGATGTCGTCATGGAGGAGTGGAAGAGGACTCCAGTGGCAACCTGTGAAGCTCTGGTGAACTCCATGCCAAAGAGGGTTAAGGCAGTGCTGGAAAATAATGGTGACCACACAAATATTGACACTTTGCGCCCAATGTGGACATTTTCAATTAGGGGTGTACTCATTTTTGTTGCCAGTGGTTTACACATTAATGGCTGTGTGTTGTTATTTTGAGGGGACAGCAAATTTACACTGTTATACAAGCTGTACACTCACTACTTTACATTGTAGCAAAGTGTCATTTCTTTAGTGTGGTCACATGAAAAGATAGAATAAAATATTTACAAAAATGTGAGGGGTGTACTCACTTTTGTGAGATACTGTATATATATATGGTCTCCCGGTATCAAAGTTTTCAGGTGGCCGACTCTCTGTAATATAGAAGTGATACGGGTAGTGGAAGGGCTCAATTGCAACACCCACCATTTTATAATGTGAAGAGAACGACTGCACACCATTGTAGTGATAGTCCTTTTTATTTGGCAATTCCATAAAAGTGCATGACACACCACAAGTACAAAAGCCGGTACAGAGGTTGATGTGTTTCACACAATTCCATTGTGCTTACTCATTGGTTATGAGGGGTGCACCCGCATAAGGAGTCCCACCCACCTAACTGCACCTGGAGCCGCATTTTTCCCTGCCTTCCAACCCACGATTTTATTCTCTCGGGATTCTTTAAAAAAAAAAAAAATGTTTATTGATTCTAAGTAATTTTCTGGCAAAAAAGAAATGATGATTTTTGCATGCGTCTAAAGTGGTTAAACAACCCCATCCAGGATTTCAGTCAGATAAAGCAAGCATGCAGGCAGCAACTATTTTGCTGTTTAGATAACCACTAGTGCTGTGGAGATATGTTGTTGTATTGTTGTAGTTTACTTGTGAAAAGACGATTGTATACATAAAGTTGATTTTAAACACTAACAAACTTCCAAAAAGTAAACATTGAAACTTTAAAAAAAAAAATGAGATTCAACATCCCTAAAAAATTCTCCATTAACCCTAAAGTTAAGGTGATTTTCAAGGATAGGTAGATCTATCTATCATGCCTTGTTTTTGTTTTGCACGTCTAAACAAGAGATTTTCTGTTGACTGATGGTTTTTAAGTTTTAGAATTGTTTATGCATTTTGATTATCTCAATACAAACTCATGAATACAGGAATAATAAAGATGGAAATGATCAGTTAAATGTATTTCTCTGTTACAGACTATAACTCCTGGCCTGTCCTTGAAGGGCCTTTCCAATGAGGAAATCCTTAATGTAGTTGAGAGAGTTCTACGTCAGTGTGTTCCTGGAGTACACGGGGTTCAAAGTGTTCCTTCTGCACGGCGCCCAGTGATACGCTTCCAACACAAGACTTCTGGGCTCAGGGGAGATATCACTCTCAATAACAGGTAGCCTCATTATTTCATTATGGTGTTTCAGAATTTTATGTGTTTTTGTCTGTCAATTATATTTTGCTATTTTTCAAATTTTTAATCCTAGGCTTGCCTTGCGTAACTCCTACTACTTGCGCCTCTGTTCTGACTTAGACCCTCGTGTCCCACAGCTTGTGTACACCGTGAGATACTGGGCTAGAGTAAACCAGCTAGCAGGTGAGAATATGGAATAAAGTTAAGGGAAATACTTAAAGTACACTTAATATGAATTTCTTTATATACAGCCGTTAAAAACTGCAAATTTAAAAAGTAAATTTTCAAGAGCGAAGTGTGTTTTTAAAGGATAGGTTTTCTGAGCTTTTTTTCTATACCCAGCTGACTTTCTCTCCATATATTCCATTGATAAACAATTGCCTTTGATTCGCTTTCCTAATGCATTACATAGACCTTATTAAAAGAGAAGTATTGCCAAAGCTTTTTTTGTCCATAGTTCCCTTCTGGGTCACAGTAGTGCACTTGTTTCTTCACTTATGTGACCCAGATTCAGCTAAGAGCAGGCTAAAGCCCACGTCAGCGGACATCCCAGTGCCAGTCCTGGCTCTGCAGGGATCCTGACTTCAAGGTTGGGACCCACCCTAAAGGGTGATTGGCAGCTGGCTCAGCCTCTCAGCACGCTGCTGAGAGGCTGAGCCAGCTGCTCCTCCCCCTCCACAGCCCAGCGCTCCAGTGAGTGCTGGAGGGGCAGAGCAGAGAGCCAGTCGCTGACAGCGATCGCTTAGTTCTTGGACATATAGAGCTGGTGGGGGACAGATGCAACATTGGACTGATGATGTGGGTATACAGATGAGTACGTATATATGTTTATTTTATTTATTTTTTGCTATCCCACACTTCTCCTTTTAAAGCTTTATACTTTAGGTATTATTCTGTATCTATTACTGCACATCTTTTGCACATACGTTTGTGAATTCTATGAATGGTTTCGCCCATGTTTATGTTTGTTTGGTTTTGTAATATTCTGTAGATGTTAAATATTCACTGAGTGTAAATTGTCTAAAGAAAGTCAAAACATTAATTTTCAATAATGCATCTATTTTCCCAACACTTAGGTAACCCATTAGGGGGTGGGCCCCTGCTGAATAATTACGCTTTGACATTGCTTATTATATTCTTCCTACAATTAAGGAGCCCTGTGGTTATTCCCAGTCTAAGCCAATTGAGAGAGATGGCTGGTGAGTGTCTTTTATAGCTTATATTTCCTGTAATGCATAGCATATAAACATGTTGTCGCTGTTGACATGTTTGTGTTTCAGCTGATGAGGACACACATGACATTGATGGCTGGGACTGCACTTTCCCCTCTGATCCCACACAGATACAACCTAGTAAAAATGAGCAGAGTCTTGGTAAGCTATTCCTTTTTCATTAATAGTTTTATTTTGCTGTGTATATAAAGTTGGAACATAAACATAAAATTATCCTTATTAGCAAGTACCTGTAACCTAACATTTGTCCACTCTGAAACTTTTGTGAATTTGATCTTGAAAAGACCAACTATTTATACCTTGCACATTTTTTCTCTTATTGTTTTTAACCAATTAATGACAATTCAAACAAGATAGTCCAGTCATATAACACAGGATTATTCATTTGTATGCATAATCCTCATTGTTATAAAAATAGTAGTGACCTAAGACATGATATCAAAAAATATTGCATTTTATTATTGCTTTCTAAAAATCAAAAATTGAACAAAAACAGTTTGAATAACTGTGGGGCCCAGCAGTGAATTATAGTACAATTATCAGCTGGCTATAATATTCCATGTACAGTGCATTTGGAAAGTATTCACAGTGCTTATTTTATTTTTTATTTATTTCAGGTACTTGTATAGTGTTGTCAATTTACACAGCGCTTTACATATACAATGTACATTCACATCAGTCCCTGCCCTCAAGGAGCTTACAATCTAAGGTCCCTAACTCACATTTATACATTCACATATTAGGGCCAATTTAGACAGGATCCAATTAACCTACCAACATATCTTTGGAGTGTGGGAGGAAACCGGAGTACCCGGAGGAAACCCACACAAGCACAGGGAGAACATGCAAACTCCAAGCAGGTAGTGCCATGGTTGGGATTCGAACCAGTGACCCTTTTGCTGCCAGGCAAAAGTGCTAACTACTACACCGCTGCGCAGTGCTTCACCTTTTCCACATTTTATGTTACAGCCTTATTCCAAAATTGGTTAAATTCATTACTTTCCTCAAAATTCGACAAACAATTACCCCGTAATGACAACATGAAAGAAGTTTGTTTGAAATCTTTGCAAATTTAATAAAAATTAAAAAACTGTACACGAGTATTCACAGCCTTTGCTTTGACACTCAAATTGAGCCCAAGTGCATCCTGTTTTCACTGATCATCCTTGAAATGTTTCTACAACTTGATTGGAGTCCACCTGTGGTAAATTCAGTTGATTGGACATGATTTGGAAAGGCACACACCTGTCTATATAAGGTACCACAGTTAACCGTGCAAGTCAGAGCATAAACCAAGTCATGAATTCCAATGAATTGTCTGTAGACCTCCGAGACAGAATTCTATCGAGGCACAGAGCTGGGGAAGGATATAGAAAAATTTCTGCAGCATTTAAGGTCCCAATAAGCCCAGTGGTCTCCATTATCCGTAAATAGAGTAAGTTTGGAACCACCAGGATTCTTCCTTGAGTGGGCCGCCTGGCCAAAATGAGCGATCGGGGGAATAAGGCCTTAGTCAGGGAGGTGACCAAGAACCCGATAGTCACTCTGACAGAGTTCTAGCATTTCTTTGTGGAGAGAGGAGAACCTTCCAGAAGAACAACCATCTGTGCAGCACTCCACCAATCAGACCTGTATGATAGCATGGCCAGAAGGAAGCCAAAAGGCACATTGCAGCCCAACTGGAGTTAGCCAAAAGGCACCTAAAGGACTCTGATCATGAGAAAAAAATTCTCTGGTCTGATGAAACAAAGATTGAACTCTTTGGCCTGAATGGCAAGCGTCATGTCTGGAGGAAACCAGGCACCGCTCATCACCTGGCTAACACCATCCCTGCAGTGAAGCATGGTGGTGGCAGCATCATGCTGTTGGGATGTTTTCCAGTGGCAGGAACTGGGAGACTAGTCAAGATCAAGGGAAAGATAAATGCAGCAATGTAAAGAGACGACCTTGATTAAAAACTACTCCTGAGCACTCTGGACCATAGACTGGGGCAAAGGTTCATCTTCCAACAGGACAACGACCCTAAACACACAGCCATGATAACAAAGGAGTGGCTATGGGACAACTCTGTGAATGTCCTTCAGTGGGCCCAGCTAGAGCCCAGACTTGAACCCAATTGAACATCTCTGGAGAGATCTGAAAATGGCTGTGCACCAACGCTCCCCATCCAACCTGGAGCTTGAGAAGTCCTGCAAAGAAGAATGGGAGAAACTGCCCAAATAGGTGTACTAAGCTTGTAGCATCATACTCAAAAAGACTTGAGACTGTAATTGGTGCCAAAGGTTGCTTCGATAAAGTATTGAGCAAAGGCTGTGAATACTTATGTACATGTGATTTTTTTTTTTTTTTTTTACATTTTTAATAAATTTGCAATGATTTAAAACTTCTTTCATGTTGTGATTATGGAGTATTGTTTGTAGAATTTTAAGGAAAATAATGAATTTAATCCATTTTGGAATAATGCTGTAACATAACAAAATGTGGAAAAAGTGAAGTGCTGTGAATTATTTCCAGATGCACTGTATAAATTGTGAAAAAATACATTAAATGGCTTTAGTCACTAAAACCGAATAGTGCTCCAAAAATGTTAAATATAATGGTGATTGTGTGCTACTTATTAAATATATAACACACACTAAAATAAATATAGCACAGAATACAATTAATGTGCAACTTGTCAAATAATGTGTAAATTAAAGTAACATACATTTATATGATTCATGAATTTCCATAACTTCATCTGTGTCCCATGCATTCAAATCCATATACTTAATAAAGTGTCCCATGCAAGAGAAATTTCCAGTGCAAAGTTCTTGTGCAAAACAAAGTTCATATATCAAAGTGCTAGTGCGTCAAGCAGTATTCTCTAACTCTTAACTTCACACTAACTTCTCACCAAAAACGTCAAGCTTTCTTCGTAATTTCATATGCCCAACGTAACTCTTTTCTAGCCACTTGGGTGGGGGGGTCTACTCTCCTTTCCTATACCACCATCATCCTTGCTGAAGACCATAAATAGGAAACAAAAGAGGCTACATCGTGTAAAATCCTTTTATTAAAACTGCTAAAAACTACAATGCACTTATATGAGGAAGTGTCTACCCTGACACTTAGAATAGTATCGCATATTGATCACTGGTAATGTCGGTTTCAGCCGCCGTGTAAATTTAAGACTAAATTAGGTGTAAATTAAGACATGATAGGTGATGACTGATGCTAAAAATTACATTATTGCTCATCTGTTAAAAAAAAATTCCATTATTGCAACATAATAAAATATAGATTTCAGTATCTACCCAAATTGCTGAATTGTATAGCGTGCCTTTTATGTTGCAGTGGCCAGCTGCTGAAATGCAGTTACTTTGCGCATCTAATTGGGTTCTCCAATGTAAATAAAGTGTTTATCTAATGAAATGCACTTACGTTAATATACAATTGTATAAATATACAAAAAAGACCTAGATGTAAACAAGCAAAGAATATAACTGGAAAGGAAGAAGTTATATAGGGGTGTTTTATTATTTCCTGTTCATATTGGAAATATAGCTTTAATAGTTTTTCATTACTACCTCCAATTAATGTTGTTCTCTGTTGTTACTCAGGTTGTCTTCTGTCTGAGTTTTTTTCCTTTTTTGCTTCACTGGATTTACGTTCAAGCATCCTCTGTCCTCGAGATGGTGTAATTATCTCTCTTCCCTTTACCTCTCCACGTCCATCCTGGGCGGATGGTTTTCGCCTTGGTGCATTCAATGTCCAGGATCCGTTTGAATTAAGTCACAATGTCTGTAGCAATGTCAGCTCAAAAACAGCTCGACGCTTTAGCTCACAGTGTGTCAGTGCTGTAAAGACCTGTCGTTTGCCCCTTTATAGTTTACGGTCATTATCCTGCCCTTGGGGCATAATTTTATTGTTATTACCCAGTACTTCCGAGGGCAGTAAGAAAGAAGGTATCGAAATCTCCATTCCTTTAACAGGAACTTCATTGGAAGCTGTGACTTTGGCTGTCAAGAGGGTTTTAGTAGAGGTGTTGTTATGTAGTTGCGAGGAGGAATCGGGCTTGAAAAACAAGGCAGAAAATACAGGAGGAGGAAAAGATGAAATGGAACGAAGTGGAGATGAAGGTGAACAGGCAGTGTCACACATGGAGGGGCTCATCATTGGCGACGAGAAGTCAGAGTTTAAAGCTGAAGAAGTAAATAAGGATGGGATGAAAACAGAATCACATGGAAGGAAACGAGAAAACCTAGAGGAAATCCAGAATGATAACAAAAGAAGGAAGGTGGAAAGTACAAATGAAGATTTGATTTTGGAGCAAGAAAGTACAGTTCCTGGAAAGAAAGTGCGTAAAAAAAACAAAAAGCTAAAAGGACTTGCAAAGGAAAATATGTCCCTCATGAGGATTAATGTATGGCATCAAGTGTGGGAAGGTAGACGCAGGCAACGAAGAAACAAATTGGTAGAGATGACTCAGAGAATAGAATTAGAGACTGCAGTGTCCCGTGCTTTGTCTTCTGGGACAGTAGATAAGCCGTGTAAACCTTTAATGCAAATAACTGTAAAGACCGAACAGACAAATGAGGGAAATGCACAGCTGCACCTTACTCCAGAGGTAGATAATTATCAGTGCAGCACAGATTTCTTACACTTTTTAAAGGGCTTTTTACCTCAGATGGTACAAGAAGTTATAAATGGTCATGACTGAGTCATTTTGGATGTCTTGGATATGATTTATGTCCAGGGAAATAAGAATATATATTTTTGTTCTTCAGTTTAGTCCTTGACCCTAGTGGACTAGTTACCAGCCTGTTGACTAATGTAAATAAAATTTTATAATATAAAAAGGATTAAATATGTACTTTATTTAATGGTTGATTTTTTCAGCTCTATTGGATTTAGTGACATCATTGATGTGTAAATATAATTATATCTGTGTATGATTTTATTACGTTTTTAGATTCATCTTGCAGGCAATATGTAAAATTATGCATGCTATGGAATGCCTTATTTCACACATTGCCTGTAAGATATATACTGCATATATCAGGGCTTGACAAATTTGCTTAGACGTTAGGAGCCAGTTTTTTAAATCCGCTGCTCAGCGCCCAGAACTGCACGTCTGGGGCATTGGGCAATAAGAATTGCTCACGCCTGATGCCAAGTGAAAAAAAAGACCGAAAATGTAAAAAAATTGTTATAAGAGTTTGCAAATTATTTAGTTATTTTTCTCCTTCACTGATAGGCGGCACTATTGGACACTGATGAGGGGGCACTGACAGGTGGTATTGATAGGCAACACTGAGGTGGCACTGACAGGTGGCACTCATAGGCAGCACTAAGATGGCACTGACAGGCAACATTGAGAAGGCACTGAAAGGTGGCACTGAGATGGCACTGACAGGCAGCATTAAGAAGGCACGGAAAGGTGGCACTGATGGGCAGCACTGAGACGGCACTGACAGGTGGCACTGACAGGCAGCATCGAGAAGGCACTGAAAGGTGGCACTGATGGACAGCACTAAGATGGCACAGATAGGTGGCACTGATAGGCAGCACTGAGGTGGCACTGACTGGCAGCACTCAGGTGGCACTGAGATGGCACCGACAGGTGGCACTGATTGGCAGCACTGAGATTGCACAGACAGGTGGCACTGAGATGGCAACAGTAGGCGACACTTCCCGTCCACAGCAAAACCCCAGCTGTCAAACTGGGAAGATGATGGCGGTGGGCGGCAGTGAGAGCGAGCCGCGCTCATCACAGCACTGCCCACCAATGGGTGCTGGTTTGCAAAAAGGAGCGTGTATCCTGCTCCAGCAGGCCACAAAGCCACGGCCTCAATTGTGGCCAGCCCGACCGGGGTCTAGGCACCCGCGGGGGGGGGGGGCAACGTGACAGGAATCCAGACTGCTTCTGTGGTGTAACCCAGGCGCCAGGACGCAATTTCCAGTCGCAATTGTGACCTGGCGCTTGGTTTTGTTGAGCCCTGGCATATATGCACACACGCACATACATACAGTACAAGCAATTTCAAGACATTAGTAACATGTCTAGGGAAAAAGCGTTGCCTGTAACATATACAATATGTATATCTCTGATTTTAAAAAAAGGCAGAGGGACAGCCTTTTTTATAGGTTAAAGATAAACTGTATGTGTAGTTGAAATAATTGCAGGATTAAAGAATTTAATTTAGTAAAGGTACATAGCTATGTTCATTTGTGAGTATTGTAAATCATGAGGGCTGTGAGTAGTTGGAAGTATTGCAAGTACTGAGAACTTTGAAACTTTGGGCGTATTGTGGGTACTGAGAGTAATTGGGACTATTGTGAGTAATGTGAGCTGTGAGTAACTTTGTGAGTAGTATTGTGGGTATGCAGGGCTTTTTAGTAACTGGGAGCATTGGGAGTACTGAGTACTGGGAGTGTTGTGATGACTGTGAGGAACTGGGAGCACTGGGATTACTAAGGGCTTTGAATGACTGTGCCTACCTGGGAGCATTGTGAGCACTGAGGGCCATAAGACAAAGAGGAGGAGAAGCAGACACCGGGTACTGTGTGGTCAGTGAGCACACGCAGGGAGAAGGGATCAGGGAACAGGTGGAGAGGTCCCAGAGGCCCTTTAATTGGGGAGCAGGAGGAGAGGACACAGGGGCTGTGTGATTAGGGAGGAGAGGACACAGGCAGCCATGTGATCAGTGAGTGGGGTACTCCAACCAGCTGGTAAATAACCAGGGCTCAATAGAATAAATTAGGAAGGCAGGTTAAACCTAAATTGGGTAGAATATAATACCTAATCTTTGAGGAGTATCTCCATTATTTTGGTGGTTACGATGTCCAACGGGTATTGTAATGTATATCGGCGCACATCGTGTGACATGTATATGTTTCTTGAGCATCCGTTCGAAGGAGAATACTGCTGCACAAAATGCGAAGAGGTTGTTTCCTTGGAAACCCAGGTCCTGAATCTAAGCAAACAGCTGGCAACACTGCGAACAATCGCCAGCCTGAAAGCGAGCTTGGACTGTACCTGTCAGTTTCTGGCAGGGAGCCAGTACAGAGCTGAGTGAAGATAAGGAGGTGCAGGCACTAGGGGAGAGTAGATAGGTGACAGAGGGGAGGAAAAGTGTTAGGGAGGCCAGTCCGTAGTCGGCACATGCCAATCCCATGTTGCGGAATGTTGAGGTCAGTCAAGTATTGGCATTGCTGGAGCAGAGCGACTCCCCTAGCTGCCAGCGGAACAGCTTCTCCAATGAGGACAGGTACAAGGGTAAGGATAGGCAGATTCTGGTGGTAAGGGATTTAATTATTATAATGACAGATAGGGAAATCTGTCAGTAAGAGTGAGATCACCAAATGGTTTCTTGTTTACTCGGCGCTCGTGTTCGATACATCATGGATCGGATGGACAGATTGTTGGGTGGGACTGGGGAGGACCCAGCTGTTATGGTACATATTGGAACCAACAACAAAGTTAGAGAAAGGTGGATCCCCTAAAACTGGTGCCTGAAGGAGGGTAAGGGTTCCTGGAGAACTGGGCTAACTTTTTGGTCAGTTACCAGCTCTATAGTGGGGGCTGACTGCACCTAAATAGGGAGGGTTGCAGCTCTGTTGGGAGAGCAGATGGCCAAAAAGTTCGACTTTTAAACTAGGTGGGGGAAGGATCAGAGGAAGTGATAACTGGCAGTGAGCAAAGGTCAGAGGGTGCTACTGGGGGCATTGGTGGTAGTATAACCAGAATACCTAAACCAAAGGTGAGTAAGTAGGCAGATCCAATTGCAACCCCAGAACAACAAGGAAGGAAATATGTGCCCGTACAAAAATTGCTGATACACAAGGAGAATTTTGACTTTCGATTTGAATATCAGAAACTTGGCTTGACAGCTTACATGACTGGCTGGCAACTGTTCAGGGGTATTCCTTTTATCAGAGGGGAGGGGTGTGTCTGTAGATCAAGAATGATTTGCTAGTTAACATGAAGGACTACATTGCTAATGGGGCAAAAGAGCCAACTTCTCCATACTGCTCTCAATACTACAAGATATTAAATGGGATAAAACCTTAGAAACAAGGAACACTGAGGATAAATAGGAATGCTTTTTGAAGATATTAACTACTTCCCGCCTGCTGTATAGTGAAATGATTGACGGGTAGGTGGACCCTCGTTCTGGGTGAATGTCATATGACGTACTATTCTGGGCATACGGCGATCAGTGGTGCGTTGTGAATAAACAGAAAATGCCACTTCGGGAGAAGAGAGCTGATAAGCGACATTCCTCAGCGGGGACATCTGCATTGACAATCAGGGCACTGATAATCAGTGGTGCCTGTCTGTGCCCCTTCAATGCCACATATTAGCCCCTCCTCATCCATGCCCGTCAGTGCAGCTTCATCAGCGCACATCAATGAAGGAGAAAAGTTACTTATTTACAAACAAACAAAGTTGTGGGACACCCCACATGAATGGGACGTTTTCAATGGGCACACCATGAGATAGCCAGAATGAATTGTATAAAAAAATATATAATATTTTATTTGTACATAGAAAAAATACATATCTAACACAATATCTATACACAAAAAAAAAGTAATACAGTAACAAGAAAAAAAAAAACGGGGAGAAAGGTAACAAGTGGGAGTCCCCCAAGTACCACGTGATGCAAATCCCACGTAGGGTCACATCCAGTGGCACTTCGAGGGGCCCCTACCAAAACACACTATACAATTGAATAAGATCCTTAAGCCAAAGTATGTTATATGCGAACAAGGAGTCAACGTGTTTCGCTACGAGCTTCCTCAGGACTCCAGAACTATGGCTTTCAGTTGTGAGAACAACTAATCAAAGAGAAATAATATAATTAGCACAACACAAAAACAATAAAGATTGGATCTACTATATGTAGATTCATTTAGGCATTTATCTGTATATCATTTATCATATATGTTCAGTATACAGGCGCTTACATATAACTCCTCATACCTCGGGACGGCAATCAGGGGGGCGAGCATAGGGGTCTATCAAAATCCAGACTTCAAGGGGAGATCTATCAGAAGTAAGGATAATGTTACATACATATGTTATAATATTCAAAGGTTTTGAAGGGAGCAAGAAAAGGGCACCTATAATTCAATATATAGATACGGAGGCATTCTTTACCTTTACTTTATACTATTAGTACATAGTGTACAGTTCCCTCGGTGGGATTTGACCCTTCATTGAGTGTATAGTCATCTAGGATGGTAAAGAAAAAAAACGTATATAAAGTGACAAAGCTTAAGCTAGTGCCCAAAAGTCCCTACCCCCACTGGCCCAATAGGGTCCCATGAGACCTAATATATGAACAGAAAGAGACACGTACCCTTAAAAACAAGTAGAATTCTTAAAGACGGTGGGGAAGATGGGAACCAAACCAGGACCAAGGAAGGATAGTGATAGACAGCGGTGCTCCTAGTTGTTGATCAAATGTACCCCAAAACGAAGAAGGGGGACTAGGAGAGCAAGGGGGGAGCTGTATAGCATGCCATACGATAGTCCCTG
>BLSH010452812.1:1599758-1624150 GCA_018402905.1 Glandirana rugosa
AAAACAAGTATTTAAACCCGGTTTTAAACGAAATATAGAAACCATTTTTATTTGGTTTAATCACCTATAATAAACCAGACACACTTTCAATATCTCAGGTGTTCGATACCATGGTTAGTAACTTTTAACTAGTGTGGACTACATGACTGCTGGATAGAGTAAAGAACTCCGGGACTTTACAGTCCTTTCATGTTTATGGGGGTGGGGGTTTACTGGGAAAAAACTTTTCATCTTTCAGGTTTCATAAATTATTCTCCGTACAGCTCAAAAAACTTCAAAAAAGGGTCATTTGGGGGTGGGGGTATTTGTACTTTCCTGACATTTCAGGGCCTCAAGAAATGAGATAGGTCGTCAGTACATCAGGTGTGATCAATTTTCAATGATTGGTACCATAGCTTGTGGACTCTATAACTTTCACACAGACCAAATAATATCCACTAATTTGGTTTATTTTTACCAAAGATATAAAGCAAATTTTGGCCCAAATTTATGAACAAAAATTACTTATTTGCAAAATGTTATCATAGAAACTAAAAAAAAAGTTGTTTTTTTTTCTCCAAAATTTTCGCTCTTTTTTCACTTATGTCGCAAAAAATTAAAATCCCAGTGGTAATTAAATACCGTTAAAGGAAAGCTCTATTTGTGTGAAAAAAATTATACAAATTTTGTTTGGGTGCAGTGTTGCATGACTAATTGTCATTCAAAGTGTGAGAGTGCTGAAAGCTGAAAATTGGTCTGGGCAGGGAGGGTGTATAAAAGCCCTGTATGTAAGTGGTTAAAGAGCTCAGCCAGGTTATAGCCAGCCATTTTTCTAATTTTTATGGACTGTTTACTGATTGGAATGGTACCAGTTTTTTGAAAAGCCAACGTGGTACCAATATTTAAAAAAAAGAAGAGACATATACCTGGAAAATAAAGGCCAATCAGTCTAACATAGATAGTATGTAAACTATTAGGATGATAAAGATAAAAATTTGCTGTTGAAAACAGTATCATTATTAGTCATCTGCATGATTACGTACTTGCCAGACCAATCTGTTAACATTCGACGAGCAAGTGAGTTGTCCTCTAGATGTGAGGACATCCCCTATGGATGTGAAGTATCAGGATTTTGCTAAATTATTCAATACAGTTCCCCATAAAAGTTTAATTTACAAATTGAGGTCTCGGCATGGATCATAGGGTATGTGCCTGGATAGAAATCTGATTACAGGGGTGTGTCCAAAGAATGATCATAAATAGTGAATACTCAGAATGGTTTCTATCCTCTGGTTGATTCTGTTTATTTTATTCATAAACAATATAGAGATTGACATTAATAGGTCAATCTCAGTGTTTGGTGATGATGCAAAGCTAAGCAGGATATAGAATCCTTACAGGAAGACCTCAATAAAATAAAGGGCTGGGCAACTACATGGGAAATGAGGTGTAATGTTGAAAAATGTAAAGTAATGCATTTGGGGGCTAAAAATATGAATGCAGCATACTCCCTAGGGACAGAACCTTTGGGGGATTCCAGGATAGAAAAAGATTTGGGGTCCTAGTAGATTACAGGCTCCGCAATGGCATGATCATGAAATATGCTTGGCAGGGCTTAATGACATCATTGCGCACAGACCAGCAAGCAACTTGGACTGAATGGAAAAATGGACAAGAAGAAAGGAGAAATGTTACTTTATTCCATACAGATGCAAAATCAGAGCACAACCACTTACCTGGATATATTACTGTACAGTCATTCCGGGTGCCGTCATTGTAAATGCATATTTCTTGATCTTTTAGGCAATTTTTAATAAAGGGCATTGTGGAATGATGTTGTTTTGAGTTTGTGTACAATACGAATTTATGATGTAATTACCATTGGGTGGCTGACTGACTACATGTCCCTCTGATAGTGTTCTTGCCCTGGAGGAGGAAAACGTGATTTTAAATGCAGACCTACTTATTAAACATCAATTAGATCTGGTGAGTGGGCACACTTAAAGGGCCACTCTGGAACACAAATTGCTGTTAAAGGTGGTGAAGATTTATTCACATAAATTTGGTGTGATGAACTGGTCATAAGTCTTTTGGACTCGCAAGGAGTTTAAAGGATAGGACTTTGCAGGCACGGGATTTATTTGGTTTATGAAACCATGTTACAGTTGGACTGAAAAGTTTCAACATACATATTGTGGAGGTTATCATATTGATGTGTATTTCTATATCACAATTTTTGGTTGTTTGTATTTTATGTCACAATTTAGTATTGCACATATTGGGTAAATATAACGACTTTGGATTTATTTAAAGTGGAACTTTAGGCTCCACAATGAAAATTGTCAAGACAGGCAGGATTTTTAATGCAGAAGAGACATGCTACATGCTTTGTCTATTCTGCATTAAAACAACTTACCTGCCTGTCTGCCCCTGTACCGTAAGCTGTGCAAGCACAGCTCACTGCACAAATTCGGCAATGCTAAATCTGACGGAACTCTCGCAAATGCGTGGGAGCGACATCATCTCAACCCAGCCAATGACAGTTGCCAACAATCAGGACCTGGAAGCCACCCGCCCGATGATGTCAATGACCACTGGTGAGTTCCAGGGACGGCACATCGCTGGATTCTAGGTGAGTATAGGTCTGCTTTAAGGTGTACTGCAAATATATTTGCAGAGGTATATGTGGTAAGTTGCTGCTTCACATTTTTGATATTTTCACATTTTGATTATTGAATATCTTAGTTATAGGGGTAAAGTATTGAAGTAGGCCCATAAGCGCCGGTGTTGTGGATATTCAAAGGTATTAGGGGCCAGTTCACACCAGAAAAAGGTGCGGCAAAGGTGTGCCTTCTGCACCCTATTTGAACACACTGACCTTGCAATCTGCATGCAGGTGCCAATGTATTGTTAATGGCACCCTAAACACAAACCGCAAATGCAGTGTGTTTGTGGGCATCAAATTGCACGGTACTGCAGTACCATGCAATTTGGTGCAGTGTGTTTTTAAAAGTAGTGCAAGCACTGCTGCATGGAGAAGCAACTGAGGCACCTGTTGACAGCAGCATTGTCAGTCTGGGAGGAGGTTGGTTTTAAATTAATTAATTTAGTTGTACCTGGCTTACTTTTATTTATCACAGGTATTTATATAGCGCTGACAATTTATGTAGCATTTTACATATATTGTGTATTCACATTAATTCCTGTCGTCAAGGAACTTACATGGACTTTTTTTTATTTCTTACCAGTATTTATAAAGCATCTACAATTAACGCAGCACTTTTTTTAATATATTGTATATTCACATCATTTCCTGGCCTAAAGGACTTGACCACACAAAACCCCAAACTCATCACTTATTTTTCAATTTCTATACCAATGTTTATGCACCACCTGATCACTTCTCCACAATCAGGGTTGACCAATTTTTCAGGGATCTCCGCATGCCGACAATAAAAAAAAAAAGAACTTTTGGAAGAAGAAATCCAGTTAGCTGTCAAATCATTGAACCCTCTCAATTCCAGATACGTTTTTGTGAATCAAGTATAAGAAATATAAGGAAATCTTAGTGCCACATTTATGTAGATTTTTTTTAATGGCATCAGGGAGGGTTTTCCCCAACCCCACATGAAAACTTCAGCCTATATCCATATTATCCCAAAGCCAGGTAAAGATCACGGAGACTGCAGAAATTACCATGAAATCTCCTTTAACGTTGATCTCAAAATGATGACAAAAAATTTGACAACGAGGATTAACTCATTTTTAACTCATATATCCATTCAGATCCAGTTAGTTTTCTCCCCTCTAGGTGGGGTTCAGCTTTCAGTTTCAATCAAGAAAGATTATTGATCTCATATCAGCTGTACAAGGCTAAGTGGAGCAAGAGGTGTAAATTAAACGGTATGCTCTTCTCCTTCGACCTACACAAGGAATTTGACTCAATAACTTGGGATTACTTGTTCTATGTCCTGGGAAAATATGGCTTCATGTCTCATTTCTTGTATTAGTCTCCTGCTAGTAAACATGAGGACACTGGCTAAAGTGTTGGACTGCAGAATCTGCATCTGCAAATTGCTTCAAGCAGAACGTCACCTAAAATGTTCCAGTTTAAGTCCTCCTCCCCCCGTCCTCTACCATATTTGGCATATCTCTTTTTTGGGGGGGTAGCGGGTACCTCTTTTTGACAGGTACTCAGTTCCACTCGGATTGCCCAGGCAATCGAAGCAGAAGTTCTCCTCCTCCCTGCAGACACGTCACAGGTTCCAGAAGGGTGTGGAACCATTCACAAAGCACAGCGTGGCTTGCACATGCGCAGTGAGCAGCCGGTTGTGGAGCCAAAGGCAGCATTGCTGGCTGCCCACAGTTAGGATGCCGGCTGTGTGATGCCTAGTGAAGAACTAGCCCGGCTAAGCACAGCGCTGGATCACTGGACATGTAAGTTTTCTTTTATTAAAAGTCAGCACTCAGCAGCAGCATTTGTAGCTAGTGACTTTTCATTTATTTTTTCCAGAGTGAACAATCACTTTAATCTGCATGGCCTTTGAGAGACTATGAGGGAGATTCAATGAAAATGGTGCACACAGAACCTGGTGCAGCTGTGCATAGTAGCAATCCGCTTATATCTTCAGCTCATTCAGTTAGGCCCCTTTCACACGGATGCCTCCGTCATGTGGATTCCGCTTGCTCAGTGGGGATCGCTCCGCTGTTCCCTGCTGAGCAGGTGGATGACAGGTCCTGTCCACTCCGCTGTGCAGAACGAACACAGTCCCGCTCTCCTCTATGAAAAAATTGAGTGGAAACGGACTGCCTGTCCGTTTCCATCCAATCTGCCAAACGGATGGAAAATAGGACCACCATCCGTCTGGATCAGTTAGTAGGATGGCGACAGGTGTCAGCGGACATATGTCTCCATAGAGGAAAACTAAAGCTTTGACGATAAAACCTAGAAGCTGATTGGTTACTATGCACAGCTGCACTATATTGTGTGTGTTCCAGTTTTAGTAAATCTCCCCCAATGAGTCTTCAGAGCTGTCCCAGGTGCCCTCATAAAGGATGCCACAGGTGTCAAGAGTACTCATCTTCCTTTGCCAAGGATACCTAAGGCTCAGTCTGGAAAGGCTCACCCCCTACTGCAGATTTGAGAAGAGTCATTTTTATTACTCTATGGTCTCAAACTTCAAGTGTGGCCCCCATCCACATGCAAACCTTGAAATTCCAAGTTTCCCAAACCCTCAGGCAAATCTTCAGAATAAAGGATACTCTGCATCTCAGATGATTGGGTGCAGGAAGTGGTTACCAAGGGCTACAAGCTGGACTTTGCCCCTGGCCCCCTTCCCAATTCACTATTTCCAACCATCCTGTATCACTGCATGTATTAGATCTCCCTGCAGTCCTAGTGCCTCTTCTGGAACAAGATGTTATTTCCCTGGTCCCTGTGGCAAACAGTTTCAGGGGTTCTACTCCAAGCTGTTCAGTTCCCAAGCCAAAAGGAGGCATTTTATCCATCTTGGATCTCTTTGTTTCACTGAAATGCCTTCATTATGTGCTTCAAAGGAGATGGAGGGCGTTCAGGTGATCTCCAAAGGTCCAGATTGGCCCAGGATTTGGGCCCTTCCAGATCTTCTGTCTTGAAGACCAAAGTACTATCCTGCTTCATGGTTCCTGGGTTTAACATCATGACTGTTGAAGTCCAGATTCTGAAGGACACATGGATCTCTGAATTGGTTATGCCCACTATGCTGAAAGCTATGAAGTGTACTGGTTGCAAGGTCTATCATGGTACATTGAAGTCATGTTTTATTTAGTGTGTCTTCTCTGACAGACAGGACCCATCCTTGCCTTTTTACAGATTGATAAAAATATAGTAAGGCACGCTAACCTCTAAACCTACTTGGAGTGTATACCTAAAGACTAAATAGATTGCTAAAATGGATGAGTAAAAATAATCACCAAAAAATATCAAACATCAGTGATTGAAGTGCCAGTGCTCAGAATAAAGGTGAGTCCTTAAGACAAGTTCTCATAACATAAGTCCGTGGCTATATAAAAAAAAATCCTTGTACAAATGCATACACATTCTTAAAAAAAAGGTGCATAGACCATAGGAAATCTTCTGTAACAAAAAGTGATCAGTGTCCTACTTTAATATCACTCCACACCACCCCACTCCATGTGAGCTTGTGCCCCGCTCCCAATGGATGCAAACTCATCAGATGTAATTGATATCCTTTAGCGTATGCCAAAAAAGATCAAACCAGGCTTTTCACAGCTCCGCTGTGCATGGCTCATTGTCGTGTTTCCTTAGAGTCTAGACCAAATGCAGGCTCACATGCATAAAGGGACCAAAACAGAGAGGAAATTCATTGTGCAAAACATTTATTAAAACCTATTTAAAAAAAGCTGTAAAATAACACCCGCCGCACCGGTCTGGGAGCCGATAGTATGCTGTGTACAATCTCGGAGCTTGGAGACAGGAGGCAGTTTTTGACAATTTTCTTATTAAAAAAACAATGTCCCCCGATGTAGATCCTTCCTCAATCATGACGCCTGCTGAACTCGAAAAACAAAAAAACGCTCCGCCCGTGATGAAGGCTAACCGCTGAATGCCTGCTCCCCTGTTTAACAGTTCTTAAACAGGTAAGGGGCGGGGTCACCTGATGACATCACCCGATGGCACCCCTTATGACGTCACTGACTGTGACTCATGCTGGGGATGATGTCACAAGGGGGCGGTGCCACCATAAGACATCACCAGATGGCCCCGCCCCTTACCTATTTAAGAACTGTAGAGTGATGGAGCAGGCATTCAGTAGTTAGCCTTCGTTGCGGGTGGGGCATTTTTTTTCTTTCCTGTGTCCGGTACTGCTGTGGGTGTCATGATTTATCTAGATTTTGATAAGCCTCCTGCCCACAGACCCCTACAACCACCGGCCAGGGTTGTCGGGAAGAGGCCCTTTTCCCCATCAACATGGAGACAAGGTGCTTTTGGGGGGGCATGTGGATAATCATGTCTCCACACCCTAATGTTTTCTGTCTAGAGTTGCTTTGTATGTAAACTTGTAATGGGATATAAGATCATTTACACATTGTTCAATGAATTGTATTGCTGAAACAAGCCTTAAATGTATCCACTTCACTATAGCCATTTTAGATCCATAGGTTCCACACATTAACTTTCTATACTGATTTTATACGTACGTGTGTGTGTGTGTGTTACCCCAACTTTTTTATGTTCTTAAAATGGACCCGAAAGGTTATAGGGAACTTCTAATCATAAAAATTCTGCCTAGACAGTGCCCAGAAAGATTTATTTTTGCTTGAAATGCTTCTGAAAACACTGCACTCCCTGGCATTTGAATGTGCCTAAAGATGTATATCTGCCATGTGAGATCTAAGGAACTGGTTGCCTCTTAAGCCTCGTACACACGATGCAATTGTTGTACGAACGCACGTCCAACTTTTCTCCAAATCGGTTGTCTGTGATTTTGTCTAGCGTACTGACGGTAGTCAAATTATCATTTGACAAAGCCGAAAGTAGTGACGTGTTAGGAGCGTATAAAGAGGAAGTTCAGGTGAATGTGAATTGTGAATTACGGAAGCAGGTTTACACGACAAACACTTCCTGGATTCTGAGCATGCATGTTTATACTTACTACTTTTGTTTGTCCAATTTCTGTACAGATGAGCCGAAAAATGCACGACGTCTTGTCGGCAGACAAAAGTTTTCTTGTCTTCTCATACAACTTTTGTTGGATGATAATTCAAAATCGACTGTCGAATGGAGCGTAGTAACGGTCGGATTATTGTACGACAGGCTGTGGTACGACAGTTTGTGAATGATAATTGTACCCTGTGTACGGGCTTTTAGACTGAGATTAGGTGATGTCATTATTGTTCTCCTTACTGGAGCTCTGACATGAGAAAGCAGAACCCTGCCTCTACCACCATGGCTGCCTCCACACAGAGACAGGTGTAGAACAAAGCAAGGTAAGCCAGTATTGAAGAGGGACCACCACGAGCAATGCTGGTGACTAGTCCTGTGTTCTCTGCCTGCCTTTTTTAAGACACAACTTCCAGAGTTTAGTCACTCTTGAACTTTTGCAGTGAAAGCAGAATCTGGCATTCTGCTTAAGCTACCTGACCAACAACAAGTAGGAAGCATGCAAGCAGTGCAGTGGTGATCACCAACAGCAAGTGAAAAACAATCAAAGCCACCTAAGGTCCCTTTCACATGAGCAGACCAATTGGGTCCCCCTGTCAGTTTTTCAGTCAAACCTGAGTGGACACTTCAGTCACATGTCCGTTGCCACCCAGCAACATCCAATCAGGTCCACTAAAATAGATGGATGGGGATCCGTCTGGTGGATCAGATCAGGTGGCAAGCAGGTGTAAATAGACAGGCAGTCTGTTTACATCTAACTGCCTATAGAGGACAGAGGGCTGTGTCTGTGTCCGCTCTGCATAAGGCAGGGGTCTCAAACTAGCGGTCCTCCAGCTATTGCGAAACTACAAGTCTCATGAGGCATAGCAAGGCTGACCATTACAAGCATGGGTCCCTCAGGCAGAGGCATGATGGGACTTGCAGTTTCGCAACAGCTGGAGGGCCATCAGTTTGAGACCCCTGGCATAAGTGGAGGGGACACGGACCAGCCATCCACCTGCTTAGCGGGGATCAGCGGACAAATTCCCTGCTGAGCAGACTCCAACGCAGCCCACCCTGTGTGCAAGGGCCCTGACAGCCACATGTCCCTTCTGGAGGGGCGGACTGACCACTCCTCCTGCCCTTCTCACACACATATTGTGCCCTCCTGACCCCCTGTGCTCTGACCTGCTGACTCCTATACTTTGCCATACCCACCCCCATGCTCTGCCCTGCTGCCCCCTGTCTTCTGTGCTTTCTTGACCCCCCATGCTCTGCTCTTCTGCCCCCTGTGCACTGCTTATCTCAGGTTCAACCCAGAATTGAGGCGTCCACGCAGTGCAAGCTGAGGGGTTGGGGCTTTGTGTGGGTGTGGCTTGAGTGTGGGCAGGATACACAGTGGGCCCCCAGATCACATGTTGCCCGGGGGCCTCATGAGTTGTCAGTCCACCCCTGCCCTCCTGTCCTGGAAATATAAATGAATAAACACGACCCAGAGGGACAACCACTCACACTACTTCCCCAGAAAGATGACTACCATCACAGTTTCATCATACCTGTTCTTGACACTGCCTATAAAGAGCAACTGATCATAAATATCTCTTGAAGTTGGCCTTTGAAGCTGGTAATAAGCAAGCTAGAATAATAGTTAAAGCATTAACTTGACTGTCATAATGCTAGGACTACACAGGTGATTTTAATCTCATGGCTCCTGAGAGAGTTAACCACTTCTGGGAATCCTCTCTTTTGCAGCACATAGAGAGTTTTTACAATGCATTTTCAGAGTTTTCAGTAAGGTTTAAGGCCTCATACAAATAAGCAAAACGTCGGGTCCAATGTCAGGAAAAAATTGGTGTTTTTTTCAGCGTTTTGCATCGGCGTTAATGATCGTTAGTGAGCGTCGGCATTTTAAAAAACAAAAAACATTCCTCTGCTATTTTTTAACCAGAAAACGTCAGTATGGCGTTAGCGTTTTGCGGCATCGGCATCAAAAACGTTACAGCCTCGTAATGCGCTGGTCCCGCGTTCTAGTTACAGCTCACTAATGCCGACGCCCTCTACTGCTCAAAAACGTCTGCATTTTTAGGGGGCCATAGAATAAAATGCAGAACTCTACAAAATGCCCAAAAACGTGTGTATGAGGGCTAAGGCTCCATGCACACTGAAGCTGATAAACGACCATGTTTTTTTTAACAGCCCATAAATGCCCCTTTATGTTATCCTGTGTGTCCATGCACACATGGACGTTTATTGTCGTTTAACAGCAGTGAGGTTTATGGGCTGTTATCTCAACGCCCTGAATTGGCGTTCAGGAGTTGTTCTTCTTACCACAAAAAACTATGGCGCCGATAAACACCGCTAAGCAGTCATTTATCGGCGTCCAGCAGAGTCAATGGAAGCTAATGAAGTAAAAAAAAAAAAACTCAAAAACACAGACGCCAATAAACGCGCATAAACACTGCTTACAAAACGCTGCTAAAAGCACGTTTTCTAAGCAGCGTCTCCTGACACATAATCTGACGTCCAGAGAGCGTCCAGTGTACATGGAGCCTTAGGCTTCATCTAAATGTGCGACTACGGAGTAGACAAAACATGCATGTTTGGGGAGCCAGGGTTTTGCCGCCCTCCAACTGCCCCCCCCCCCCCCCTTAACCTGCAATAGGCAGTGCATGAGGAGCTTTATATTCCACGTCTGTAATGCTTTGTGCCCACGACAAAGTTTAGCCACCATGTATCGCTTGGCGGGTGGCACACTCAAATACACTTTCAAGTTCATTTGAAAAACATCAGACTTACTGGTCATATCACCAGGTGAAAATAAAGGAAATAAAGCCTTAAAGAAAAAGAATACAGCCATCACATCTAGGAAATGGTAAGCTGCAATACAATAAATGTTTGCTTTTGGGTCTAATATTGCTTTAAAGTGGTTGTCAACCCGTGACAACCACTTTAACCTACAGGTAAGCCTATAATAAGGCTTACCTGTAGATGCCCTGCATATCGCCTAAACCTGCACGGTTTAGGAGATATACAGTGTATTCGCATTGCCGATGTCATTCGGCACATGTGCAGTGAAAAAACGTGAGAGATCATGCCGTGACTGGCGGCTCCTGCGGGCATGTGCTGAAGTGACGTCACGCGACTCCGGCCAGTCACAGAGCTAGAGTCCCAGCCCCGGAAGGAAGAGGGGATAGATAGTGCTGGCTGCCACTTTATCTAGTTGCAGACTTTGGGCGAGCTACACACACCTATAAAAAATGTTATCATTGTACACTCTCTGCCCTCCGAGACCCACCTTCAAATATACCATAATTGCCTAATTGTCGGCTGTGATTAATTAGAATTGTCATTTACAGTATACTCAGAGAAGATGTCAGCGGCTCTAGCTGCCAAAAAAAGCAGTCTGAATCGGTGTTTATAAAAAAAAAACACTACTCCGGTGATTATACAATAATATTGAGTAACATATTGTTATATTTGTATCTTTCTGATAATTTATCTGCAGATCAAAGAGATGAACTTAGCTCTGCAGATGAGATCAGTTAAAACAAAATGTTTCTGTTTAGCCCCTTATTAAACCTTAATTTACGCTAATCAGCCTTAATTACAGTGGGTATAGAAAAGAATCACCACTCTTTAAGATAATCACATTTTGTTGCTTTGCAGACTGAAATGAAGACAGACACAGTTTTGTTTTATCCAGCTGTATTTACTCAGCGCAACTTATAACATTCAAGTGAAAGCTATACCCCCAACATGTCAGAAAAAAAAAAATCAAAAACAGAATCACTGCATCGGAAAAGGATCACCCCCTCCTAAAAATGACTTGTAAACTCAATCAGATGTAGCCAATTATCTTCTCAATGGCACACAAAGCCATTGGACTTTCAACTGTGATCATCTGTGGTCATTTTGATTAGCTCAGCATGAAACTAGCTTTCCTGGAGCATTTCAGTTCCTGGTAGTGCAACTGAAGCAAACAATCAACTATGGGTGGCAAGGCACTGTCAAAAGATCCGCATTGCGCCACCTGACATTGCAGTGTATAAAGTGTATGTTTTGTATACTTCACATAAAGTTTGCTTAACCACTTAGCGACCGCAGTCTGGCTCAATATCACAAATCGCCATCACCTGACGGCGGCTGCGAGATCGAGAGGGGGAGCTAGTGAGTGGGTGGGACAGACTCGATGTCCGCCGGCTACACACGATCGCTCCCCCGCAGTGACAGAATGGGGATCCGTATATGTAAGCACACGGATCTCTGTTCTGACAGGGGAGAGGAGTGTGATCGTATGCTCCATGTATATGGGGACAAAGATCACTCTCCTCCTCCAGTCAGCCCAGCCCCCACACAATTAGAAACACAAGGTAGGGAACACAGTTAACCCTTTGATCGCCCCCTAGTGTTAACCCCTTACCTGCCAGTGACATTTACACAGTAATCAGTGCATTTTCATAACACTAATTGCTGTATAAAAACCAATGGTCCCAAAAAAGTGTCCGACATGTCCGCCGCAATATCGCAGTCCTGCTAAAAAATGTAGATCACCGCCATTACTAGTAAAAAATAAAAACCCCATAAATGAATTCTCATTGTTCGTAAACACGGCAACTTTTGCGCAAAACAATCAATATACACCGATTTACCAAAAATATGAGGAAGAATATATATCGGTCAAAACTGATGAATAAATTTGTTTTTTTTATATATATTTTTTTTTGGATATGTATTATAGCAAAAAGAAAGAAATATTGGGGGCGTGGTTTGCGCGCGCTGTAGATGGCCACAAGTTCCTAGTGCTCCGGCCACCTGAGGGGAAATGAAATGACTAGGACCGAAGAACGACTACCCGCAAATTTCACATGCCTCACTATCCCAGTCTGCCCAACACACAAGGGATGTCGCGGAAGAGGAAAGAGAACCGGAGGCCGCAGAAACTTACGGAGTTCTTCGGTCCCTCCGCACACAGAGATTCCCAAGATGGCGCCGGCGCGGCTGCCTGGGCCGCGTCCACACTCGCGGACAGCCACTACACCGATCTGCCGGAGGACAACGAGGACCGCAGATCCCCAGGGACCTCGCCGTCCCGCCGATCCTCACAGCCCACCAGCCCGACGTGCAACAGCCCAGCAAAGTCCCGAATGCGGATGGGAGATCCGACATGCGGCCTTGTGAGTCAGGGGCTTTCCCAATCCCTTCATTCCACTACTGCCACTGTATCAATAGCTGCTTTTCCCACTAACAACCAGCCTGTGGTAGACACCCAGCTCAAAGAAATGCTAATGTCGCTCCAGCAATCACTGCATGCTGACTTCACTGCCCTCACACACAAGCTCTCTATGGAAATTTCCTCCCTGGGAGAAAGGGTACACACTGCTGAGAATGCCATCAGTGATATCACATATACTGTCAATGATCTAGTAGACGCAAACGAGGAAGGTGCAGAAGAAAGGCAATGGCTGTGCGGCAAATTAGCTGACTTAGAAGACCACAGCAGAAGAAATAACGTTAAGCTAAGGGGGATCCCTGAAACAATACTACCCCAAGACCTCAACAAGTATGCCACAGACCTGTTTAAGGCTCTTCTCCCTGACTCGCAGCCTCTTGAACTGATAATTGATCGGATCCACAGGATCCCTAAGCCGCCATTTCTCCCTGAAACAGTCCCCAGAGATGTACTACTAAGAGTACACTTTTATACAACTAAAGACTCTATCCTAAGAAAAGCAAGAACCCTAGGAAAATTCCAGGAGCCATATGAGAACATACAAATATTCCCTGACCTATCCAAATTCACCATGGATCTGAGACGCCAATTAAACACCATTACGAAGGCCCTCCGAAATCATGGTATTGGGTACAAATGGAGTCACCCAGCAAAACTCTCAATTGACAGACAGGGGAAATCCTTTACAATCTCTTCCCTCGACTCAGGGATCTCTCTCCTCAGGGAATGGGGCATCGTCCCTGAACCCCCCCACGCCAAACAGAATGAAGGAGATACGTCCCCCTGGTCCCCAGGGATGGCACAAAGTGAACAGTAAGCCGCCACCTAAATTCTGACAAGGTCCGAGCAAACATCTTAACATCCACAGACTCCACTCATATCTTCCCCCCTCAATAAGGCCGCCACTGCTGTGTTGAACCTTATGGAAATTCCCTCCAATTATCTTAAGGCAGCTGTACCTATCTTCCTCTCCAGCTGCACAGTTTTGTTCAGTGTTCTATTGATCTTCTTTTTCTCTTTCTCTTCCCACCCTACCATCTCCCTACTCCTACCCCACCGTTCGGACGAGGAACCAAGAAGGAACCGCTCCTCCCTGACCAACCCTTCTCAAAGAACTCTGGAAGAATACACCACTCCAGTCTGGCAAAGAATGGCAATCCTAAAAGTGAGTACTCGACACACTGATCACCCTACTCCACCACCATGACAATTAAGATTATATCAATAAACGCTAAAGGTCTCAACCACCCGGCCAAAAGGGCCTCGCTTTGGCAAACATCACTAAACCTGGGAGGGGATATCATTTGTGTCCAGGAGACGCATTTCAAGGAGATGGAAGCACCAAAATTTTCACACAAACTGTTCCCCCACATCTTTCTCGCCAATAGTCCGGAAAAGAAAAGAGGGGTGGCTATAGCCATTAAAAACACCATTGACTTCGAGCTAATCCAAAAGCTCGCAGACCCGGCTGGCAGATTCCTGACCCTCATATGCAAAATCAACTCTACCTTAGTCACGCTCACTTGCCTATACGCACCGAACTCCCATCAGATGACCTTTCTCAACAAAATATTGAGGAAAATTTGCAAATCCCAACAAGGAATGATGGTCCTTTGCGGAGACTTTAACCTAGTACCAGACCCTATATCTGACTCTTCCAACAAGCGCACCAGACCACGCACCTCACTGCAATCCTTTCTTAGAACAAATGACCTTTACGACACGTGGAGATGCCACCACCCCGAAGAAACCGATTATACCTTTCATTCCCTGGTCCACAATACCTACACAAGGATCGACCTGTTTGTAACTGATAAACAGACACTGCAGAGTGCCGCGGGTTCTACTATAGAACAGATAACATGGTCCGACCATGCTCCTATTACTCTCTCCCTCTGTCCTACGCAACGCCCAGCAGGTCCTATCATCTGGCGGGCTAACGTCAAGCTGCTGAAATCATCACCTTATGCAGAAGAAATCCAGAAAGAACTCACAGAATTTTTTAAATCAAATGTGGGCAAGGCCTCAACATTATGGCAGGCGCAAAAAGCCTACGTTAGGGGTATTCTTATTAAGATGAGTGCAATAGCTAAGCGAAGGAGGACGCAGCGTTTAGATGAAGTTACTGAACAAATTAAAAACGCAGAAGACCAAAATAAAAGAAACCCCAACGAATCCCTTAGAGTAAAATTAACCACCCTCAGACAAGAGCTCCGCACGCTTCTCCTAGACCACTATGAGAAAGCGCTCAGGAAGTTCAAGGCCATATCCTACTCCACTAATAATAAGGCGGGGAAACGCTTGGCAGAACGCCTCAAAGCTACCTGAGTTAAGGCCAAAATACCCTTTATGTACCACCCTCACACTAAAGCTAAGATAGTAGACCCTCAGGGAATTGCAAATGCCTTTGGAGTGTATTATGAATCGCTCTACAACCTTAAATCAGATCTGCAAACTCCCCAACCATCCCCTGAAGATATTCAAAACTTCCTCTCACAAATAAATCTCCCCAAGCTGACCCCTGACCAACTCCAGAAGATTTGCTCCCCATTTACAACACAGGAAGTACAACGACATATAGACTCCCTACCCAACAACAAGGCCCCTGGCCCAGACGGCCTTCCAAGTGAATATCTCAAACAGTTTAAAGATATCTTAAGCCCACACCTATGTGACCTATTCAACAACGCTGCCTCCTCCGCCAGCTTCCCGCAAGAGATGCTGAAAGCATTAATAGTAACCATTCCCAAGCCTGGCAAGGAACCCACATCCCCACAAAATTTTCGACCCATCTCTTTACTTAATGCTGATGTGAAAGTATACGCAAAAATTATCGCCTCCAGACTGATGGAATTCATTCCCCAGTTGGTACACAGAGATCAAGCGGGCTTTGTCAAAGGCCGCCAGACGGCAGATGCAACCAGAAGACTAATTAATATTCATTCTCCACTTGGCCAGATCTACAGGAACGCCTTCTCTGCTCCTATCCTTGGACGCAGAGAAGGCGTTCGATAGAGTCCACTGGGGATACCTCCGGGAGACCCTTGCCAGGTTTGGTTTCGAAGGTAATATATTGCAAGCAATTATGGCACTGTACTCCACTCCCTCAGCTAATGTGCTAGCAGCTGATGCGATCTCATCAACATTCCACATCACTAATGGGACCCGTCAGGATGCCCCCTCTCCCCGATCATCTTTGACCTTGCCATAGAGCCCCTAGCAGCCCACGTTAGAAACTCCGGACAAATCACTGGACTAGCAGTGGGGAAGATCACACATAAAATCAGCCTATTCGCTGATGATGTGATCCTCATATTGACCAATCCATTCTCCTCGTTGCCGGCTATCCATGATCTTTTACTTCACTTTAGTACGATTTCATATTACAAAATTAACACGACCAAATCCCAAATTTTAAACATAGGAATAGACAGTGTCACTAAAGCCATCCTCTCAACCAAATTTCCGTACCAGTGGACAGACCACTCCATCAAATATCTAGGAATCTCCCTTACTAGCAACCCTGATAAACTATTTAAAGAAAACTTCCTGCCTCTTAGACAAAATTTTACGTCATCACTCGACCACATTGCTAAACAAGAAATCTCATGGGTGGGCAGACTAGCCTCATTCAAGATGCCGGTACTGCCCCAGGTGCTATACACGCTTAGATGTCTCCCCATTCCCATCCCCCAGTCGTTTCTGAACTCTCTTCAGGGATTACTGGGGAGATGCATTTGGAAGAACAAGAAATCTAAAGTCAACAGAATCTGGCTTTATAAGCATAGATCAGCAGGAGGGTCAGGACTGACAAATCTCACAGACTACTACCACGCGAGTATACTAGCCCAACTAAGAGTCTGATTTGACCCTGAAGACACTTCACTTTGGGGCCAACTGGAAAGCCAACAAATTCCGGGGTCCAATTTAAAAGCTGGGCTATTCAGCTTAACACCTCAAACCCAAATCCTCAAGTCCTTCTCACCCACAATTACAGCCACAGTTAAAATTTGGAAAAAATTTACCTCCCACAAATGGACAGCCTCCCCCACAACTATACCAAATATACCTATCGCCACCATCCAAAGGCTCATACCCAACTTCTCCCTCCCACCTTGGACTAACAATCCATCCAACTTCCTCAACGATGCTCTAGAGACAGATGGGGTCAAACACTTCCAACAAATGCAAAGAGAACTAGGTATACCCAACAGATACTTCTATCAATATCTCCAACTGCAGCACTGCATTAAAAGCAACCCTCACCTCCGCACTCCCATCCCCATCAAAGCTTTAAACACTCTCCAAGCCCACAACCCCCACGCAAAGGGCATCTCTCTCTTTTATAACATAATTGGAGAGAAGTCAGTCTTTACCCATACTAACACCATACAGAAATGGGAAGAAGACCTCAAATCCCACTTCAATGACTCACAATGGGAAACAGCCCTATGTACTACCTATAAGAATACCACTTGTGCCTCCCTATGGGAACTCACTCAGAGCATTACACAGCGTCGATATCTCACGCTCCATAGAATGTCCCCATTTGTTCCCTCCCTCTCCCCCTTGTGCTGGAGGGGCTGTGGACAGCGGGGGACATTATTCCATATTCTGTGGGAATGCCCCTGTATTCTTACCTTTTGGGCAGAAACATTCAAATTAATACGAAATGTCACTGGAATCTCACTCACCAGCTCTAGGCCTCCTAGATCTTACCATTGAAGAGATCCCTATCATACTCCACAAATCTCTCACCCACATACTCTTAGCAGCCAGAATAAATATAACCAGGAGGTGGAAAAGCCAATCCCTCCCCTCCTTATCAGAGGTCATACAACAAACACAGACACACTATATATACGAGATGACTTTGGCGGCAGACAGAAAGGAGTATCTCATTCTAGCCCGCAAATGGCACCCATGGGTGGAGTGGTATAAGAAAACCAACCATCCGTAACCTAGATCCTCCCCGACACTCCCCTACCCCCCCCCCCTCACCTCCTCTTTCCCCCACTCTTCCTTCCTATCTTTTCTTTTACATATCGTCAAATCTTTCAGTCAGGGGCGTAACGATAGGGGTTGCAGGGGTTGCAATTGCAACCGGGCCCCATGGTCCAGGGGGCCCATGTGCCTCCCTTGTACACCTGAATAGGAGGGATGGCAGGGGTGGCATTTAGAGGACCCAATCTCCTCCATTTTCCTCTATCCAGTTTACTTGTCTTCTGCTGTTCCCAGGGCCCCTGTGTGCTTCCCTGGTCCCCCTGGGGCCTGCTGCAGAACTTGTGAAAGGGCCCCACTGTAGTACCATAATAAAGGGACCCACGATAGGCGTAAAGGGCCCCAGGATCAGTGGGAAGAGGAAAGGGCCCTGGCCAGGGGTCAGGGGGCCCTTCATAATTTCTTGCACCGGGGCCCTTAAGGTTCTAGTTACGCCTCTGCTTTCAGTAGTATCTTTTAAGTATCTTTTCAATCTTTCATCACCTGCAGCACTGTAACTCCCACTAATGCTTCATTTGCTGACAACTATTTCTCACAAAGTCCCAGTCCCTACCCCAGAGCACAGTTTGTTCCCAGTGGGGTGCCTGGCTTAGGGAAGTGGGACCCGGTTATTTGTATATGAATAATAAATGATGTACACTTTATCACACGAAAGTATTTGCTAACTCTCAAAATACTTTACCTGCTGTATTGTGATGTTCATATGATACTCTACTGTTTTGCAGTGTTATTGTGATTTCTTAACAAAATCAATAAAAATCTATTGAAATAAAAAGTAAGAAATATTGTTTTTTTTTTTTTGCAAAATTGTCGCTTTTGTTTGTTTATAGCGCAAAAAATAAAAACCGCAGAGGGGATCAAATACCATTAAAAGAAAGCTCTATTTGTGGGGAAAAAAGGACATCAATTTTGTTTGGATACAACGTTTCACGACCGCACAATTGTCAGTTAAAGCGACGCAGTGCCGAATCACAAAAGGTGCTCTGGTCATAAAGGGAAATTCTTCTGGGGCTGAAGTGGTTAAAACAAAAAAGAAGCCGTGCGGTGCACTAAATCACGCACCACACTGCCCCCTAGCCAGCTCGTTCTGGTTGCTCTACGATTTGCTATTTTAACAGTGTGAACTGGCCCTAATACAAACTGAAGCCCATGTAAAACAGGCCTATGTGGTGATGAGATGATCATCAAGTGGTTACTGCTATGGATGGTCTGGATGTTTGAGTCGAACATAAGTTTGACTTGAACATCCGCTGTTCGCACTGAGAGATTGCAATATATTGACTGCTGCTGATTGGCCAAAGCATGAACTGCCAGAGGCATGATTGGCCAAAGGCAGGGTGCCTTTAGCCAATCATGGCTCAGGGGCTAAGTCCACGCCCCACAATGTATAAGGCTGCTTACATGGCCGTATGTAGTGTGCGATAACGGGGAGAACTTGAGCTAGATTAGGCAGGTTAGTTAGTGGCGTGCAGGCAGTGTAATATATATATATATATATATATACACATATACAGTGCAGTCAGTGTAGATTATTTATACAGTGCAGGTAGTGTAATATATATATATATATATATATATATATATATATATATATATATATATAGTATCTTACAAAAGTGAATACACCCCTCACATTTTTGTAAATATTTTATTATATCTTTTCATGACAACACTGAAGAAATGACACTTTGCTACAATGTAAAGTAGTTAAAGTACAGCTTGTATAACAGTGTAAATTTGCTGTCCCCTCAAAATAACATGCAGCCATTACTGTCTAAACTGCTGGCAACAAAAGTGAGTACAACCCTAAGTAAAAATGTCCAAATTGGGCCCAAAGTGTCTATAGTTTGTGTGGCCACCATTATTTTCCAGCACTGCCTTAACCCTCTTGGGCATGGAGTTCACCAGGGATTCATAGGTTGCCACAAGACGACATCACAGAGCTGGTGGATGTTAGAGACCTTGCTCCCCTTCTCCTTCTGTTTGAGGATGCCCCACAGATGCTCAACAGGGTTTAGGTCTGGAGACATGCTTGGCTAGTCCATCACCTTTACGTTCAGCTTCTTTAGCAAGGCAGTGGTTGTCTTGGAGGCGTGTTTGGGGTCATTTTCATGTTGGAATACTGCCCGGCGGCCCAGTTTCCAAAGGGAAGGGATCATGCTCTGCATCAGTATGTCACAGTACATGTTAGCATTCATGGTTCCCTCAATGAACTGTAGCTGTCCAGTACCGGCAGCACTCATGGACAGACCATGACACTTCCACCACCATGCTTGACTGCAGGCAAGACAGACTTGTCTTTGTACTCCTCACCTGGTTGCCGCCACACATGCTTGACACCATCTGAACCAAATACGTTTATCTTGGTCTCATCAGACCACAGGACATGGTTCCAGTAATTCATGTCCTTAGTCTGCTTGTCTTGAGCAAACTGTTTGCAGGCTTTCTTGTGCATCATCTTTAGAAGAGGCTTCCTTCTGGGACGACAGCCATGTAGACCAATTTAATGCAGTGTGCGGCGTATGGTCTGAGCACTGACAGGCTGTCCCCCTCACCCCTTAAACCTCTGCAGCAATTCTGGCAGCACTCATACGTCTATTTCCCATAGACAACCTCTGAACATGACACTGAGCACGTGCACTCAACTTCATTGGTCGACCATGGCGAGGCCTGTTCTGAGTGGAACCTGTCCTGTTAAACCACTGTATGGTCATGGCCACTGTGCTGCAGCTCAGTTTCAGGGTCTTGGCAGTCTTCTTATACCCTAGCCTAGGCCATCTTTATGTTGAGCAGCAATTCTTTTTTTTCAGATCCTTAGAGAGTTCTTTGCCATGAGGTGCCATGTTGAACCTCCAGTGACCAGTATGAGAGAGTGAGACCGATAACACCAAATTTAACACACCTGCTCCCCATTCACACCTGAGACCTTGTAACACTAACAAGTCACAGGACACCAGGGAGGGAACATGGCTAATTGGGCCCAATTTGGACATTTTCACTTAGGGGTGTACTCACTTTTGTTTCCAGCAGTTTACACATTAATGGCTGTGTGTTGAGTTAATTTGAGGGGACAGATAATTTACATTGTTATACAAGCTGTACACTCACTACTTTACATTGTAGCAGTGCCATTTCTTTAGTGTTGTCACATTAAATATATATAATAAAATATTTACAAAAATATGAGGGGTGTACTCACTTTTGTGAGAGACTGTATATATATATATATTGTATAGTATATAGTATATATAATGCAGTTCAGAGTATATAGTGCAGACTGTATAGTATATATAATGCAGTTCAGAGTATATAGTGCAGTCCGTGTAGTATATATAATCCAGTTCAGGGTATATAGTGCAGTCCGTGTAGTATATATAATCCAGTTCAGAGTATATAGTGCAGTCCACGTAGTATATATATAATACAGTTCAGGGTATATAGTGCAGTCCATATAGTGTATATATAATGCAGTACATATAGTATATATAATGCAGTTCAGAGTATATAGTGCAGTCCATATAGTATATATAATGCAGTTCAGAGTATATAGTGCAGTCCGTATAATATATATAATGCAGTTTAGAATATGCAGTGCAATCTGTATAGTATATATAATGCAGTTCAGAATATATAGTGCAGTCCATATAGTATATATAATGCAATTCAGAGTATATAGTGCAGTCCGTATAGTATATATAATGCAGTTCAGAGTATATAGTGTGGGCCCCCCCCCCAAAATCTATACCAGGCCCTTTGGGTCTGGCATAGATTTTAAGGGGAACTCCATGCCAATTTTTTTAAAAAAATTGGCATGGGGTCCCCCCAAAATCCATACCAGACCGTTATCCAAGCATGCAAACTGGCAGGTCAGGATGGGGGGTGGGGGGGGGAATGAGCGAGTGCCCCCCTGCTCCTGAACCATATCGGGCCACATGCCCTCAACATGGGGAGAATGCTTTGGGGTCCCCCAGATCCCACCCCCCCATGTGAATGGGTATCGGGTATGTACATCCATCGTCAATCACGCCGCCCGACAGACCCGAAAAATAAGGAAACTGAAAAAATCTCCTCGATGGGAGGGCTCCCGCCGACTGCTGTCTTTTTCAGTTTGACAGCTCTTATATAGGCTAGGACGGGGCCACCTGGTGACGTAACCGAGTGACCACGCCCCCTTCTGACATCATGTGATGTCAGAAGAGATGGGTTCACCCGGTTACGTCAGTAGGTGGCCCCGCCCTTGCCTATAAATAAACTGTCAAGCAAAAAGACAGCAGTCGACGGAAGCCCTCCCATTGAGGAGCAGCATGTTTTTCTCGATTTTCCGGGTCCGTCGGGCGTTGTGATTGACAAAGGATGTACATCGCGGAACACTTTTTTTTTTCTTTTTTAATAAAGGAATCGCCAAAAACTGTCTGTTGTGGTTTTTACTTTTTGACACTTTTTTGGTGAATGGGTAGGGGTACAATGTACCCAATACCCTTTCACATGGGGGGGCGGGATCTGGGGGCCCCCTTTTTAAAGGGGGCTTCCAGGTTCGGATAATTCCCCCCGGATAAGCCCCCCATCCGCAGACCCCAAAAACCCCCGGCCAGGGTTGTTGGGAAGAGGCCCTTGTTTAAATTTTGGCATGGAGTTCCCCTTAAAATGCATACCAGACCCGAAATGCCTGGTATGGACGGGGGGCCCTATGCCATTCTTTTCATTGATTTTTCATCTATATTGCCGGAAGTTGGCAATACATTACATTTTTCCTTTAGAAATGTCATACTGCTGCAGCACTGTTCTACACATCGCACAGATGCGCCACTTTACAGGCAGACCAAGGGGACCCCCCCCCCCCCGGGCACGATATTTAAAAGAATAATCACTGCTCCTGAAAAAACAATTGTTTTAAAAACCTTTTTTTTTCATTGATACATGTCCTCCAGGGCAGTACCCAGGTCCCCATACACTTTATATGGCAATAACTTGCATATAAGCCTTTAAAATGAGCACTTTTGATTTTTCATGTTCGTGTCCCATAGACTTTAATAGGGTTCGCATGTTCGCTAGAACTTTTTGCCTGTTCGCGGTGTTCTGGTTCAAACCGAACCTGGGGGTGTTCTGCCCATCCCTAGTTACTGCAAACCCAAACTGGGAAATCTCTTAAATGTTGGCAGCACATTGCAGGTGGACTCCAGCTGGCCAACAGTAATACTTAAGAGGTGGGGTTGGCCTGTCTTAGCGCAGGATGCTGCATTGACATTTGTGTGCAAAGTAGGTGGCCAAAGATAGATCAAAGTTTTACAAGTTCAGCAGGGACAAGCTGATTTTGATCAGTGAGGCCTTCCCTGTTCAACAGAAGTCAGATGAACCAGTTAAAAAATGTTTGTCGATCAGTAGCTGCAGCCTCCCTCTGCGTATTTTGACAGCTCAGAGTCCCACAATGTCCCAGCGGGGAGGAGAATTCTTCCACTAATCTAATCCTCTATGGACAGCTTTAGATTCACGGCTCTAGGAGCATAGACATGAAAAACTATTCTGATCTTGAAATACCTGCAATGTGTTGCCAGGGGTGGATTACTTGTTTTAATCCAGTTCTGGTTTGTCTCACATATCATAGTAGTATATAGAAAAAAAAAAAAATCTAAACAACGGCTCCCTGCAATAGAACATTTTTTTTACAGGACCCTTTTCCAGTGCAGTACAGCCCCAGAGCTGTGTGAAATGGCTACATCGGCTTGTTTCACACGGGTTTCAGCTTGTAATTTCAGCTTGTATATGAGCAGTGTGAACAGCCAGCTTTGACAAAGCATTTGCAGAGCTTTCAGTAAGCTTTGTTGAAGATTTTAGGCTGGGTGGGTTCACACTAGCTGTGGCTGCGGCTCACAACAGGGGTCTGGTGCTTGCCTATACACCATTTCAGGTGTGCAAATCAGGTCCGAATTTTTGGCTGAATTCGTATCTGAAACGGAGCCAAAGACACACAGGACCCTTTTCCAGTGCGCTCCACGACCACCTTAGAGCTGTGTGAACTCTCTCCATTGAGAGCCGGTCAAAGTCTCCTGTCGGGGCGTGGCCTAGCACCGGGGCATGGCGGCAGCATAGTGAGAGAGCTCCGTCATCCAGACAGTCCTGCAGAGCTACCATAAGCGGACTAAACCCCTCAGCACATCAGCCATGGCAGGGAGAGGTACCCAGGACCCAGCGGGCCAGACACAGCTAAGCCAAAACGTCCCAGCCCTGCTCCGCTCGCAACCACCGGGATCTCAGGCCTACTCGCAGCCATCAGACCGCGGCCTCGATTTCAGCAACGGCCGCCGGACGCCTCCAGAGCTGTACAGCGGCGGCGCACAAGCAGCACAAGCGCCATCAGCTACATCCACCTTCCCCAGCCTGGCGGACCTGCAAGCAGTGGCCCTGGACATCAAAAACACCCTGTCCGCAGCCATCTCAGATCTACAAGCAGACATCAGAGGGATAATCAACAGAGTGGATAAAGTAGAGGCAACCGCAGCAACGCATGGAGCAGCAATTCATCAGGTACAAACTGTAGCTGAC
>BLSH010452812.1:1629875-1641927 GCA_018402905.1 Glandirana rugosa
CCCGGCCCCCCCCCCCCCCCCCGGGCATGATATTTAAAAAAATAATCACTGCTCCTGAAAAAACAATTGTTTTAAAAACCTTTTTTTTCATTGATACATGTCCTCCAGGGCAGTACCCAGGTCCCCATACACTTTTTATGGCAATAACTTGCATATAAGCCTTTAAAATGAGCACTTTTGATTTTTCATGGTCGTGTCCCATAGACTTTAATAGGGTTCGCATGTTCGCTAGAACTTTTTGCCTGTTCGCGGTGTTCTGGTTCAAACCGAACCTGGGGGGTGTTCTGCCCATCCCTAGTTACTGCAAACCCAAACTGGGAAATCTCTTAAATGTTGGCAGCACATTGCAGGTGGACTCCAGCTGGCCAACAGTTAGGGCCGGTTCACACTGCAGCGGGGCGGAGCGGCGCGACTTCGCGCCCCGTTCACATCTAGGCGAATTGTCAGGCGACTTGAGTCGCCTAACAATTCGCCTCAATGCTGTGCAAATGGGACCG
Organism: Glandirana rugosa; assembly: GCA_018402905.1. Taxonomy (NCBI): domain Eukaryota; kingdom Metazoa; phylum Chordata; class Amphibia; order Anura; family Ranidae; genus Glandirana; species Glandirana rugosa. The sequence continues at coordinate 1,630,373 of BLSH010452812.1, forward strand.
TTCTAATAGGAGCGAATCGCTTCGCTCCGCATTAGAAAAATGGTCCCTGCACTATTTTTAGGGCGATCTCAGGCGGCTTGCATTGACTTCTATGATAGAAGTCTCCTAGCAAGCCGCTTTGAGATCGCCTGGAGCGCCGCATCGCGCCGCTCCGCCTCGCTACAGTGTGAACCGGCCCTAATACTTAAGAGGTGGGGTTGGCCTGTCTTAGCGCAGGATGCTGCATTGACATTTGTGTGCAAAGTAGGTGGCCAAAGATAGATCAAAGTTTAACAAGTTCAGCAGGGACAAGCTGATTTTGATCAGTGAGGCCTTCCCTGTTCAACAGAAGTTAGATGAACCAGTTAAAAAACGTTTGTCGATCAGTAGCTGCAGCCTCCCTCTGCGTATTTTGACAGCTCAGAGTCCCACAATGTCCTAGCGGGGAGGAGAATTCTTCCACTAATCTAATCCTCTATGGACAGCTTTAGATTCACGGCTCTAGGAGCATAGACAGAGCTTTCAGTAAGCTTTGTTGAAGATTTTAGGCTGGGTGGGTTCACACTAGCTGTGGCTGCGCTCACAACAGGGGTCTGGTGCTTGCTTATACACCATTTCAGGTGTGCAAATCAGGTCCGAATTTTTGGCTGAATTCGTATCTGAAACGGAGCCAAAGACACACAGGACCCTTTTCCAGTGCGCTCCACGAACACCTTAGAGCTGTGTGAACTCTCCATTGAGAGCCGGTCACAGTCTCCTGTCATGCCAATTGGATGCGGGGAAACCCGCATCCAATTCACATATGTGTGAACCCAGCCTTAAAGTACCATTCAGCTCCAGTTTGTAAACGTGGAACACAGATACTAATGGAAATGTTGATTGCCACTTTAACCACTTCCTTACCGCGTTATAGCCAAAAGATGGCTACAGCACGGCTCTGTTATTCTGGGGCATCCTCCCGGAACTATGCCCCTCGCATTTCCCCTGGGCACGCATCCAGCGCCCTCTGTGATTGATGTGTCCTTTGGACACGGCTGTTCACAGATCATGGTAAAGAGCCAATCTCAGCGGCCCTTTACCACATGATCAGCTGTGTCCAATCACATATAAAACATATGTCGGTTATCGGAAGTACTTTCCTCATGCGCTGTCACAGCATGAGGAGAGGAGAGCCGGTAACCGGCAATCCTGACTGGGGACATGCACACAGATAATCACGGCACTGATCATCAGTGCAGCGCTTATCAGTTTCGCATATCAGTCCAACCTCATCAGTGTAGCCTATCAGTGCACATCAGTGCAGCCTCATCAGCACACATCACTGAAGGAGAAAAAATTACTTATTTGCAAAATTTTATGACAGAAACTAAGAAAAAAAAAATGTTTTCTCAAAATTTTCCGTATTTTTTCGTTTGCAAAAAATAAACAAGCCCAATGGTGATTAAATACCACCAAAAGAAAGCTCTATCTGTCTAAAAAAAAAAAAAAGATATTAATTTCATATGGGTATGGTGTTGCATGACCGCGCAATTGTCATTCAAAATGCAACAGCGCTAAAAGCTGAAAAATGTTCTGGTATAAGTACCCAGTAAGCAAGTGGTTAAACAAGCTGCTTGCTGGTTTCAGAGCTTCCTGAAGCTAGTTGACAGCCTGCTGAAGCCTGCTAGCAGCTTGTTTACATTTGCAATCTACACTCCCATTAGCATCTGTATTCAATATTTACAAACTGGAGTTGAATGGTACTTCAACCACTTCAGGTCCTAAAGGTTTTACCTCCTTCATGACTAGGCCATTTTTGATATTTAGCATTGCGCTACTTTAACTGGTAATTGCACGTTTATGCAACACTGTACCCAAACAAAATAAATATATAGATTTCTTTTGGTGGTATTTGATCACCACTGTTTTTATTTTTTGCAATTTAAATGAAAAATGACTGAAGATTGAAACATAAAACAAAAAAGACTATATGTTTTACTTTCTGCTACAAAACATATCTAATAAAAATATATAAAAATAACATTTGTTCATAAATTTTGACCTAAATGTATTTTGCTACATGTTTTTTATCACAAAAAATCCCAATAAGTGTACATTAATTGGTTTGTGTGAAAGTTAAAGCACCTACAAACTATGTGCAGCCATGTGCTCCCTTAAGAGTGGCTGAAAGTTGTGGTCCACCCGCCTGCTACCCTCAATCACACGTACTCCACGCGTCCAAAATCACTGAACAGGCCGGTACTTTGTTTTTGTTGTTTTATTTAGGGGTTTAAACTTGGATAGGGATTAGGGATGACTGCGACATACTATATACACCTCTGGTATATACACTTCTTCTCCTCCAGCACACTACTTGCTGACCGTTACACCTGTCCTCCTGGTCCGAAGGGAAATTTATTAGACCTCCACAATACTTCTTCTTCACCGTAGCTAGCACATGGTGAGGCCTGCTGCAGCTGCTGGGAAGGTCTCAGAACTACCCTTTGTGGGTGAGAGCTGTAGGTTTCTCTCACTGAAACCAGGCATCCTCTCTTGTGTAGGAAAGTACGTTGGTGCTAGCCCTTGGATGAACCACCACTCCTAACCCATCCTTCAGACCCATCCGGTCTGTCCTGCGGTCTAATGGCTCTCCTTCCTCTTGGTTGGTTCCTCCTGGCCTCCACAGACGGCTCTCTCTCTCCCAGACTATCCCAGCCGTCTCCTCCAGAAGGGGGATCCCCTCCCAGTGAGGCCTGCTCCGCAGCTCCTGACTACATCCTCCCTCTTCCAGCCGAACTCTCCTGACACCTGCTGGCAGACTGCTGTATTTAAGGAGGCCTGCCCCCTACCAATCCAGCCACTGGATTGGTCAGAGCTCCTTGTCAAACATCAGGAAGTGACACCTCCTCCTCCATCCCCCTTTCCAGAACTTTCCAAGCTCAAGGGGGAGGAATCTCCAAGGGGTGTTCCTTCCTTCTATCTCCAGCCCCTCCCTGAGCTACTCCCCTAGCCCAGATCAAAACATACAGGCCTGCACCTACAGTCAGGCCTGACTAGATTTTTCCTTTCCTATCATAAATCTACAAAAGTAAAGCACCTATTCTGTGGGGGCACTACACCCCCCCCCCCAAACAGCTGGTCCCTCAGCTGAAAAATTTACAAAAACAGCTCTTGGGCCCAAGAGCACGGGCATCCCAGTGCCAGAAAATGGGAGGGGTAAAGGGAACAAACTTGGATGGGGAACTGTACAAATAAATTAAGTACAAAAATATACCAACACCATCTCCACCATATACGTCCTTGCAGCTAACCAGCCATGTACACCATTTACATTCCTGGACCAAAGCATTTCTCCCTGAAGAAAAATACTTTGTCCGCATAATTTGTAGTAGCAGTTAATTGACTTGACTCTCGATGGATGAGGATGACTGGCCAGTCCATCCTTGGATTCCTAAGAGAAGAGAGAACAACTAACTAAAAGTACAAATAACAGAAAGTCTACGGAGAGGGGGTTATAGACCTCCAGTAGAGCAACATTTAAAGAAAGGAAACTTTTCTTTCACCTGCCTGCCCTGTCAGTGAGGGGTTATGATCCCACTGCAGGAGCAGAAACAAGGAAAGTCTATGTAGGAGTTCTTCTTTAAGGTTCCTGATGGAAAGAGCCCTTTTCCGAACAAACAGTCCTTAAAGAGATTGAAAACAGGAACAAACTTCACCCCGGTGTCCTTGCAGTGAATCAGTCTCCTCCACTGGGCACAGGGTGGCAGGCTAATTTGTCCTGCAATAGTAGAAACAGAAGGAATCATGCTGCGCTATCCAGCAGTCTTTGATGGCAGTCTATGTGGCACTTTAAACTTCCTCACACATAGTACCGAGGGTCCGGCAACCTTCTTCGGCCCCCTCCTACTGTATCTGTATAGAAAAAGTGATTCTGAGTCGGCCGACCCACTTTCACAATCAGCACTCTGTCTTTGTAGATCGATCTCCCACGTCTTCATTCCTGTTTGATCTCCAAGAACCGGACCCACAACTCACTTTCTGGCCCTCTCCGTGGCTTTGGGACATATAGGTAATCCCAAACAAGGTCGTCCTCCCAACATCCATTATTTGGGGTGAGACATAAAGAAAGTCCAGGCCCCACTCTAGGGCTACCCTTCGCTGTACCTCCCGCTGAAATCTGGAAAATCTTGGCAAATCCCTTCCTTTCCCTGGGAGAATCTTAGTTTCAGGTGACCTCACCACTACTTGGTAGTAATCTGGTGCCCTGGTCTGGGTTAAGGATGGCCTGTGATGAAACAACTGATTTACTTGAGTTCCTGCAGTGGGTCTGTATGACATGCTGGGCGCTGTCTCTCTCCCTTCCAGTTGGACTCCTGGAGCACTAATCCCTCCGACTTCCCACTCTGCCTCATCAGAGTTACTTGACTCGGGGCATGTCCACTCAGTAAGTCTTTCTAAAGACCCGAACTCACACTGTGGTCTGGGAGAACCGAAGTCTAGGGCCCGCTCCTCACCTTACCCATCCAGCTCACCTGAGGAGTCTCCTCTCTCTGGCAACGGCTCCTTCCGGACAGGTATGGCAAGGGCTTGTAAGCTGACCGGCACATCAGGGATTTTAGCTGATCGTGGCAGGACAGTTGTCAGAGATCGTTCCAACAGCACAGGTTTTCTCCATTGGCACGGAGGTATGCGCCAGTGCGCATGCGCGGAAGATTCAGAACTAACGGAACGTCCCGTAGGCTCCGAACGTTAGTGCGCACGCGCGCACGTTCGGTCGTACGCAATGCGGCAGGCATTGGCGCCCAAAGCCCTATTTAAACCCGTGCAGAAGAGACATTAGTTGCTGGATTATCTTCAGCTTCCTGCTGTGCTTGCCTACCTGTTCCTGATCTTGATCCTGATTTGTGGCTTTGACCTTCGGCTTGTCTGACTACTCTGCATCTCAGCTTTACCTGTGTTTGACCCTCGGCCTGGCCTTGACTCCGCTTCGGATCTTCCCATTAACCAGACGTCTGACTCTGCCTGACTTCCTGTGTATGACCCCCAGCTCGGTCTTGATCCTGATTCCGGTTCTTCCTGCACTTCTTCAAGTGTTCCAGCCTTTCCAGGGGACTCCTGCCCAGCTGCCTATCCTGGTCCCAGCAGAACCTTCCGAGGGACTACGCACCTGGCCAGCGCTACCGGTAACCCCTGCCTCTCTGGGCATAGCTCCCCCTGTTTCATCCTCAGGGAGGTGCTCTGCACTTAGCTGCAAGGGAAGCCCTCTCAGCACTTTGACCTCCCACCAGGTAACTGACAACAGTACTCACCAGTCTCAGGTCCCTGGCCAGGTCATAGGCCTCAGCTGTTTCTTCCCTCTTGTCCACTATCTTCGCAGGGGAGTCGCCAGGCTGCAGCTCTACCCCGCCTTGGAGTGATTCCTCCAGGCCCACTCCGACCTTCCAGGACTTCCGCAGCTGCAGACAACACATTCCTGATTGCAGGTCCATGGTGTAGTAGCATGGCTCCTGCAGCACCGACACCAGCCAAGTCAACGGTTCATCACAATGGCCGCACTGGGCCCACGCAGTGACCTCCGCCGTTGGGATCCGACAGTCCGGACAGATCAGGCACAACTGCTCAGTCCCTCCTATCACTCCGAGGGCGAGTTCCCCACGAGGCTCCATTCAGACCCTGGTATCCACCAAGGTTCCCTGCAGCTTTTCCGGCAGCCATGCCAGTGAAGGCAACAGACGACCACCTTCCGCCTTCTTCCTCTGTCGCTTGCCATCTGCTACAGGTTGGAAGTGCTGAAGCTCTTCCAGGGCGTGGCGCTGCCCCCACATTACCAGACGAGCTGGCGCCAAAAGTCCTGATAAGCAGGCCTGTAGCATGTCATGTAGCTGTAACCCCTTGTGATCTGGATGCAACTTTGCAGGCATGCTGATACTGGCAGAACTTGTCCAGACATGTTAGCTTTGCCGGTGGTTGCCGGTAGCGACAGTAATTAATAGTAGCCACTGTTTTCCCAGAAAAATCTACTTGTAACACAGTCTCTCCCTTTAACAACAAGAACAGTCTCAGGCACACTTTACTGTGAGCAGGAGTTGGAGCAAAAAGTTCAAGATACCCAGCTTTTGCAGAGCACAGGGCATATTTGTAATCCAGTGGATAATGTCCGGCCGTAAAATAGCGCAGGGTATATTTGTAATCTATGGGCGCGATCGCCTGGCGTGGTTGCCAATGGTGATGGCACACGGTACAAAGTCACTGAATTGCAGGATGATGCAAGTGCTCACCCCAGTGCTGGCTGCAGCGACTGAGCAGGCAAGAGCGGCAATTGGCGACCGCTCTCACCTGTTGCTACGGGCAACTGTGCACTTGTAAAGCTTTACTGTTTAGCTGGCAAACACACAAATCCTTGTCTCAACGTTCAGTCCTTTTTAGCGATGAAACAATTACAGTTCCTGGCTTGGTTCTCTTTCAGTTGCTGGAGGTAACGACTGGCAGCCTTACAGGTATCCCGGAAAATGAGCCCCCAAATGTAGCCATGTGCTCCCTTAAGTGTGGCTGAAAGTTGTGGTCCACCCACCTGCTGCCCTCAATCACACATATTCCATGCATCCAAAGTCACTGAACAGGCCGGTACTTTGTTGTTTTATTTAGGGGTTTAAACTTGGATAGGGATTAGGGATGACTGTGGGATGCCCAGTAATTGAACATAGGACATAGGACCTCTGGTATATACACTTCTCCTCCAGCACACTACTTGCTGACCGTTACACTTCTCCTGTACTTCTCTCCAGTACACTACTTGCTGGCCGTTACACCTATCCTCCTGGTCCAAAGGGAAATTTATCAGACCTCTACAATACTTCTTCGCCACAGCTAGCATATGGTGAGGTCTGCTGCAGCCGTCGGCAAGGCTTCAGAACTACCCTTTGTGGGTGAGAGTTGTAGGTTTCTCTCACTGAAACCAGACAGCCTCTCTTGTGTAGCAAAGTACATTGGCGCTAGCCGGGCCCTTGGATGAACAACCACTCCCAGCCCATCCTTCAGACCCATACGGTCTTTTTTGCGGTCTAATGGCTCTCCTTCCCCTTGTTTGGTTTCTCCTGGCCTCCACAGGCTGCGCTCTCACTCTCTCCCAGACTGTCCCAGCCGTCTCCTCCAACTCCCAGGGGCTGCCACTCACCGACTTATTGGTAGATTCCGTTAAAGAATCTCCTTCCATGTAGACCTCAGCTGCTCTCCTGCTTCTCCTGTGCCACTCCAGGAGCCAACGTCTGCTCCTGGCTGCACCCAAGCCCCAGGTTCACCCCCCCCAGAAGGGGGATCACCTCCCGGCGAGGCCTGCTCCGCAGCTCCTGACTACATACTCACTCTTTCACCTGAACGCTCCTGACACCTGCTGGCAGATTGCTGTATTTAAGGAGGCCTGCCTGCTGCCAATCCAACTGCTGGATTGGTCAGAGCTCCTTGTCATACATCAGGAAGTGACACCTCCTCCACCATCCCCCTTTCCAGAACTTTCCAAGCTCAAGGTGGGAGGGGGGGAATCTCCAAAGGGTGTTCATTCCCTCTATCTTCAGCCCCTCCCTGAGCTACTCCCCTAGCCCAGATCAAAACATTCAGGCCTGCACCTACAGTGAGGCATGACTAGATTTTTCCTTTCCTATCAAAAATCTACAAGAGTAAAGCACCTATACTATGGGACGCTACATATGGCATATACAGTGCCTTGAAAAAGTATTCATACCCCTTGACATTTTCCACATTTTGTCATGTTACAACCAAAAACGTAAATGTATTTTATTGGGATTTAATGTGAAAGACCAACACAAAGTGACACATAATTGTGAAGTGGAAGGAAAATGATAAATGGCTTTCAACATTTTTTACAAATAAATATCTGAAAAGTGTGGTGTGCATTTGTATTCAGCCCCCTCGTTTACTCTGATAGCCGTAACTAAAATCTAAAGCAATTGCCTTCAGAACTCACCTAATTAGTAAATATAGTCCACCTGTGTGTAATTTAATCTCTTCTCAGTGTAAATACAGCTGTTCTGTGAAGGCCTCAGAGGTTTGTTAGAGAAACTTAGTGAACAAACAGTATCATGAAGGCCTAGAAACACACTAGACCGGTCAGGGATTAAGTTGTGGAGAAGTTTAAAGCAGGGTTAGGTTATAAAAAAAATATCCCTAACTTTGAACATCTCATGAAGCACTGTTCAATCCATCATCCGAAAATGGAGAGTACCACCACTGCAAACCTACCAAGACATGGCTACCCACCTAAACTGACAAGCCGGGCAAGGAGAGCATTAATCAGAAACAGCCAAGAGGCCCATGGTAACTCTGGAGGAGCTGCAGAGATCCACAGCTCAGGTGGGAGAAACTGTCCACAGGACAACTATTAGTCATGCACTCCACAAATCTGGCCTTTATGGAAGAGTGGCAAGAAGAAAGCCATTGTTGAAAGAAAGCCATAAGAAGTCCCATTTGCAGTTTGCGAGAAGCCATGTAGGGGACGGACACAGCAAACGTGTGGAAGAAGGTGCTCTGGTCAGATGAGACCATAATTTAACTTTTTGGCCTAAAAGCAAAACTCTATATGTGGTGGAAAACTAACGCTGCACATCACCCTGAACACACTATCCCCACTGTGAAACATGGTGGTGGCAGCATCATATCGCGAGGATGCTTTTCTTCAACAGGGACAGGGAAGCTGATCAGAATTGATGAGAAGATGGATGGAGCCAAATACAGGGCAATCTTAGAAGAAAACATGTTAATGTCTGCAAAAGACTTGAGACTGGGGCGGAAGTTCACCTTCCAGCAGGGAAAGGACCCTAAACATACAGCCAGAGCTACAATGGAGTGGTTTTGATTAAAGCATATCAGCGACATCACTAGGGGGCAGCATCTGGGGCTATAGTCCTTAATCTGGGGCCCATAGCCCCGAGTTCAGGGCTGGCCCTACCATGGGTCCCAATGGACCCAAGTGGCAATTTGAGAGAGGCGGCAGAGCAGGACTGGCACTACCTACATGATCTGCACCGAGTGCAGACTCAGTGAGAGTGTTGTGGGCTGCTTGACACGCGAGCTTGACCCGCGGCACTCTCACTGAGTCTGCACCCGATGCTTCAGTGTCAGCCAGAGCCCAGAGATCAGTGTGAGAGCAAGTCCCCTCCCTTGTTCCACCCATATGATAGAGTTGGGAGCAGTTTTCTCACACAAGCTCCTGAGCAGGGGTGGCGCCAGGTGAGTGCAGGCCATGGAGGAGGGGGGAAACTCTATACTACCCTAGCCTGTCTGTATACACTAGCCTTTCTTTATACCCTAGCCTCTCTGCATACACTAGCCTGTCATCGCTGTTCCACCCTCACTGTGCAGCTGTGGGCAGCAGAGAGATTACATCATCTCTCACTGCCTGCCCTCCCAGTCAACGCACATGTGCTGCATCTGGTGGCAGGTGACGCCACAAGTGACAATCTGCATGGAACAATCCGCATCTGGACGCAGTAGATGTGACATGCTGCATGTGGTGACAGGTGACGCAGCAAGTGACAATCCGCATCTGGTGGCAGGTGACATTACAAGCTACATCTGGTGGCAGGTGATGTGGCAAGTGAAATTTGCATCTTGTGGCAGGCGACGTGGCAAGCTCTCTGAGAACCCTGATGTAAGAGGGAGGCTCTCTGGGGACCCTGATGTAAGGGGGCTCTCTGGGGACCCTGATGTAAGGGGGAGGCTCTCTGGGGACCCTGATGTAAGGGGAGGGGACTCTCTGGGAACCCTGATGTAATGAGGGGGCTCTGGGGACTCTGATGTAATGAGGGGGGCTTTCTGGGGACCTTGATGTAATGATAATATATTATATATATATATATATTTTATATATATATATATATACAGTCAGGTCCATAAATATTAGGACATTGACACAATTCTAATCTTTTTTGGCTCTATACACCACCACAATGGATTTGAAATGAAATAAACAAGATGTGCTTTAACTGCAGACTTTCATCTTTAATTTGAGGGTATTTACATCCAAATCAGGTGAACGGTGTAGGAATTACAACAGTTTGTATATGTGCCTCAAACTTTTTAAGGGACCAAAAGTAATGGGAAAATTGGCTGCTCGGCTGTTTCATGGCCAGGTGTGTGTTATTCCCTCATTATCCCATTTACAAGGAGCAGATAAAAGGTCCAGAGTTCATTTCAAGTGTGCGCTTTGCATTTGGAATCTGTTGCTGTCAACTCTCAATATGAGATCCAAAGAGCTGTCACTATCAGTGAAGCAAGCCATCATTAGGCTGAAAAAACAAAACAAACCCATCAGAGAGATAGCAAAAACATTAGGAGTGGCCAAATCAACAGCTTGGAACATCCTTAAAAAGAAAGAACGCACTGGTGAGCTGAGCAACACCAAAAGACCCGGAAGAGCATGGAAAAGAACTGTGGTGGATGACCGAAGAATTCTTTCCCTGGTGAAGAAAACACCCTTCACAACAGTTGACCAGATCAAGAACACTCTCCAGGAGGTAGGTGTATATGTGTCAAAGTCAACAATCAAGAGAAGACTTCACCAGAGTGAATACAGAGGGTTCAACACAAGATGTAAACCATTGGTGAGTCTCAAAAACAGGAAGGCCAGATTAGAGTTTGCCAAACAACATCTAAAAAAGCCTTCACAGTTCTGGAACAACATACTATGGACAGATGAGACCAAGATCAACTTGTACCAGAGTGATAGGAAGAGAAGAGTATGGAGAAGGAAAGGAACTGCTCATGATCCAAAGCGTACCATCAGTGAAGCATGGTGGTGGTAGTGTTATGGCGTGGGCATGTATGGCTGCCAATGGAACTGGTTCTCTTGTATTTATTGATGATGTGACTGCTGACAAAAGCAGCAGGATGAATTCTGAAGTGTTTTGGGCAATATTATCTGCTCATATTCAGCCAAATGCTTCAGAACTCATTGGACGGCGCTTCACAGTGCAGATGGACAATGACCCAAAGCATACTGCGAAAGCAACCAAAGAGTTTTTTAAGGGAAAGAAGTGGAATGTTATGCAATGGCCAAGTCAATCACCTGACCTGAATCTGATTGAGCATGCATTTCACTTGCTGAACACAAACTGAAGAGAAAATGCCCCAAGAACAAGCAGGAACAGAAGACAGTTGCAGTAGAGGCCTGGCAGAGCATCATCAGGGATGAAACCCAGTGTCTGGTGATGTCTATGCGTTCCAGACTTCAGGCTGTAATTAACTGCAAAGGATTTGCAACCAAGTATTTTAAAGTGAAAGTTTGATTTATGATTGTTAATCTTTCCCATTACTTTTGGTCCCTTAAAAAGTGGGAGGCACATATACAAACTGTTGTAATTCCTACACTGTTCACCTGATTTGGATGTAAATACCCTCAAATTAAAGCTGAAAGTCTGCAGTTAAAGCACATCTTGTTTGTTTCATTTCAAATCCATTGTGGTGGTGTATAGAGCCAAAAGGATTAGAATTGTGTTGATGTCCCAATATTTATGGACCTGACTATATATATATATATATATATATATATATATATATATATATATATATATATATATATATAT
>BLSH010452812.1:1668634-1688460 GCA_018402905.1 Glandirana rugosa
CTCCCCATCGCAGGTAGCCAGCGACGATCGAGTCTGCCCTACCCGCTCCCTGGCTCCCCCCGAACACAGTGAGCGCATGAGTGCGCCTCCGGCGGCGCGCGCTCACAATGCTAGTTATTGTGGCCGCCGTCCTGTGACGGCGTTTCGCGATAACGAGCCACCTTGCCGCCGTCACGCTGCGGCAAGTGGTTAAAGGGATGATGTGGCAACACTAGGCCTAAGGTTGCCAACACCCCCGCCCATAGGGGACTTTTAAAGCGTCACCTATGGAAAATATAGGGTACTGCTGCAATGTCGCCATTTCATGGGCGCACATAAATTTAAGGTCTGACATGTGGGGTATCTATTTACTATTTACCTCATCTTTTATATTTTACCAAACACATCTGGTAATTTATTGCGTTTGTGCTCCCTACAATTAACTTTAGTGTATTTTTTACTGTTTCCTAGACCTTTGTGTGACATAAAAAAATGGAACGACCACTGTTTTATTCTCTAGGGTGTCTGCTTTCAGAAAACATAAAATGTTTTGGGGGGCTCTGGCAGTGAAAAGGTTAATGATGTGATCCTGCAGACTGCACACACCTGTATCATGAACGTGAGATAATGAGCACGGCTCAGCCGTAAACTGAGGTGATGTGATAAATTCCCTATCCCAGGAGTGGAGCGGTCTATACGCCGCACACTTCTACACTGCGGAGCGGTCCCTCCTCGTCTGTCGGAGACACAACTCCTCACCACAAAAGCCGCGTCACTGCAGCGTACTGCCGCTAGGCGGCGTCTATGAAAAGCGCTTTGTAGCGCGACACTCTTTCTTTGCGGCCTGTGGCAACGTCGGCACGCTCGCTGCACGGCTCCTCCCTTTCTCCTCGCATGAAGATGGCCGGCGGGGTGAGTAGTTTCGGGTCCGGGGAAATCTGACAGCATCGGGCGGCCGGAGCCGTGCCTAGGCTCTGGAGGTGGGGGGCCCGGTTGCGGTGTCTCCTATGTACATAGCGGAGGGGTTATTGTGTGTGTTGTAGGAGGCGGAGAGGAGCCGCTCTGCTAAATACAGGACCCCCCCCCCCGGAACTGAGAGCCCGGCTCCGCTGTGTGTGAGGAAGAGCCGGAGCATTGTGTGTGACGGACCCGCATACCGGAGCATTGTGTGTGACGGACCCGCATACCGGAGCATTGTGTGTGACGGACCCGCATACAGGAGCATGGGGAGCCCAGCCGGCTTCTCCGCTCTATGACCTAAACCGTGTGTGCTGTCCATTCATTCCAACCCTCCAATATGCTGAGGTCTTGTGTTCTCCATTGTATGACATGTTCTGTGTACTGAGGACTCCCTGGCATCTCCATAGGCTGATCATGGTATGACCTGTACTAGGGGTTCCTCTGATCTCCTACAAGTAGCGAGGTCCCTGTGATCTCCATACACCATGGTATGACCTGTACTATGGGTTTCTCTGATCTCATACAAGTAGAGGGGTCCCTACCTTCTCCATAGGCTGGCCGTTGTATGACTTGTACTGAGGGGTCCCTGTGATCTCCATAGCCTGACCTATGTCGGGTACCCTGTGCTCTGTACTAGGGGCTCTGTCTATTATTCCTCTCTGCACCCAATACTCTGGAGTTGACCATACATGGATAGCAAAATTAATGAAAATTAAACAAACTTGATACTTTCGATCTAATACTCAGTGACCCAAACGTTTTATCGGAAATCTTCCTGCAAGTGTTTTCCTGATTGATCAACATTTATGGTTGTAAACCTCAGACATGAAATATGAACAAGCATATCCCTCTATAATGTGTACTTGTCTCAATCCAGAGCACAAAGTGTCATTTCTGTCTGCTGCTTCATTCCTTCATGTTCGCTAAGCTCTGCAGAGTGTAACCTCAGATCCCCACCCCCTGCTTTCTGAATGCTCAGACAAGCTTTATAAATTCTGCACTTTGGATGTACAGGACATATTGCTGCAGGTACAACTTATGTAGGAGGATTTGCTTCATCTGTCTCTAAGGCCAGTCACTTCACTTTGTATATGTAAAGGTTTACAATAGAGCTGCAGGATTAATTATAAAATTGTGATCGCAATTCAACCCCCACTCATGATCTTAATGCAGCATTTTCCCGATTCATGTTAAACACGTGCAGAGCCAAGCTCCAAAAGGAAGGAAAAAAAACTCAGCCGTTCTGGCAAAACAGCTATTTCATTGAGATCTGCAGTCATGTCCCTTTCGGTTACTGTAAAGCATCAGTAATTGGAGATTTAGACGCGCATTGATTTTTTTTTTACACCGGCAAGCGTGTACACTCCGGTACACAAAGAATTTGCAGTTTTGACAGAACAGCGGCCAGAAGTGATGTGAGATCTCGATGAATTGGCTATTTTTACAGTACACTTTTAGATCAAAGGAATCAACTTCGGTCTGTAAATGAGGTCAGTTTAACCACTTAAAGCGGCTGTCTACCCAATTTTTGGACTTTTACCTACAGGTAAGCCTATAATAAGGCTTACCTGTAGGTAAAATGAATATCTCCTAAATCTGTACGGTTTAGAGATATTCTGCCCCCCCCCCCCCCCAAATGGGGCCAGACCTTGCTGGAAAGATGGGTCCCATGCGCATGCGTGGGAGTGATGTCTCGCGGCTCCGGCCAGTCACAGCGCCGGAGCCGCGTACCCGGAACCAAGATCCGAGGGAAGATGTCTGCTCCCTCAGACGGGACTGAGCAGCTCGGTCGGATCTTCGTTTCAAGGTGAGTATTTCATAATGAGCTAGTATGCGGTGCATACTAGCTCATTATGCTATTATCTTGCAGGTTTTTATTTTTTTTATGGGTAGGCAACTGCTTTAAAGGCTAAACCTTTTGACGCTTGTTGCTTTATGTTAAAAATCAGTATTTTTTGCTAAAAATTACTTGGAACTCCCAAATTATATAAATATATTTTATGAAGAGACCCTAGAGAATAAAATGGCAGTTGCAATATCTTTGCCGCACTGTATTTCTGCAGCAGTCTTTCAAAAGCATTTTTTTTAGGAAAAAATACACTTCAGTGAATTAAAAAAAAAACTAAAGTTGGCCCAATTTTAATGGATAATGTTATGCTGTGAGAATTGACCTTCTAATCAAAAAACTTGTGATTCTCATTTTATCCACGATCGTGCAGCTCTAGTTTACAACCACTTTTTTTTTTTTTTTTTTTCATTCAGCCCTGCTGGGTTGAATGAAAAAAGTGTGTACTAGGTTTAGAAGTTGTCTGTTATCTCCTGCAGATCATTGTATGAAAGCTACGGTGTGCTCTGTACTGCTCATCTGTCCTCCCACCCATCTAATACTGGAAGGGGTCAGCGTGTTCTCCTATAGACTGACAGATCACACACAGTATGTCACAAAATGGTCCATTTTTTTTTTTTCATGCACACCTCTTACTCTAAGCACATAAGTAGAGGTGTCACTGATGTCCTATAGATCGACCATAGTAGGGCATATACGATGTGTAATAGTGATCTGTCTGTTTTGCACTGATCCCTCTTCTACTCTGAACATATATAAAATTAGATGTCAGTGCCCTCTCTTACGGGGCTTGTCACTTTCATGGTGTAAGAGACCTCAACTGTGGCCTCAACTCCTAAGGGCCGCACATAATCAGTTTGTGATCAAAGAGACCACAGATATACTAGAGGGACAACCAGAGACTGCAGGTATGTAATGGGTGGGAGGAGACTCACTGGGTATCAAAGTCGTGCAAGTTGGGGACTGAAGGTCTTCTAGTCTGCCCATTGTGTCGCCAGATACTGTGTGATCTGCCTGGCCTCTTCCACTGATCCATCTTCTACACTGAGCACATAGAAGTGTAGACAGTATGATATAGGCAGTTAAATGTCAACACCTTTGTTCAACCTGGTTTACTGGCTGCTTCCCCTGAAGGGGACCAGTCATGGGAGAACAATAAAGGCTGCTAATAAAATGCCTGTAATGTCAATTTATTGACTTCAGTGCTGTTGGTGTGTCTAAAGTACACATACTGCCGGGGATATAGCATTTTCAGGAGGTGACCAGGTTTTCTTTGAACTCCATACACAATACATTTACTAATGGTGTCAGGTTATTCATTTATAGGCCATATTCTATGCATGAAGGGAAAAAAAAACCTGTGTGCTGCTCCACCCACAGCCCCACTAATACTCACCTGAGCTCCCTCTCAACCCAGCGATGTGCACAAGGGCCTCAGCTGTCCCAGGACTTCCTCTGCTCATTGGCTGAGACAGCAGCAGGAGCCATTGGCTCCCACTGCTGTTATTCCCAGCTAATGAGCCAGTTAGGAGAGGGGCGGGGCCAATCCTTGGCTGTGTTTCTTGTGGACACATAGAGCATGGCTCAGGAGTGAGCATACACCTGTGCCCCCATAGTAAGCAGCTTGCAATTGGATGCACTGGTCCAGGGGCAGGAGCCAGGAGCGGCACCTAGGGCTCTGCAAACAAGCAGATAATGGCTACTCTGTGCAAACCTAATGCACAGAGCAGGTAAGTATAACATGATTTTTTTTTTTTTTTTTGTACCAAAAAAGCTGAAGCTTTAATACCACTTTAACATTCTGAATTGTCGATCACTTAACTTGCTGGAAAGTTGTTGAAATAGGGCATCCCTCTAAGGCTTTTCCATACATGTTTTGCTTTGTGTCCATTTTGCCCTGAGGAAAGTTTTCATATAGGCACGCCAGGGTTATTAGATTTTAATGAATGACCTGAATAAAAATGGCTTCTTCTGACTGAGCTCTGTGGGCCGTTGCCCAGGCAACGTAGGTCACATGGTCTTGTTAGCAGAAGCATTGTAGTGCAATTTTGTGCAATTAGAGATTGGAAATAACCAATTTTCCTAGTAAAACATGTCAAAGGCTCCAGGAGGATCTAAATATTTGTAGCATTGCTCAGTCTGGATTAAGGACCTGGTTCTAATGACGTGTCAAGTGATGAACCTGTGAGCCAATACGTGATTGTTGCATCTATAGCTAGGCGTGTCTTGTCTATGGTGTCACAAGTAATTTGTTTACAGGATCTATGAAATGCATGTTTTGTATATGTTCATATCTAAATGTGTATCTGAGCAGCTTTTGATAGTTTGCATTAAATCGGCTTTTAAATACCACTAAGGCACTCTTAACTTTCTGAAACTGATTTGTAAGCCTTTGCAGAGAGAAAACAAGGACGCTTCTGTTGCCGATTTCTTGATATGTAAATGGTCGTTGCCTGGCTGTCATGTCACCCAGAAATATATGGGAGATCATTGACCGGATTCCAGCTTACTTGGTCAGTGTAACAGCCAGGCAGCTAGCATTTGCAGCAGATGAGCATTGGCAGCCCACACCTTTTCTCTTGTAAAAGATTTACTTAAGTCTGTTTACAGGCATGAAACTATGATCTTCCCACCTGCATTCATGGCATCTACTTGATAGCTGTCAGTAGAATTCTATTTATCCTCATGATGGTTGGAGGTTCTGCAGGACATTGTGTGGCTCAGCAGATTGTTACATTTTGTATCTGTTCACATACAGAGCTGTGCTGACAATGTTCTGGAGATGGCTTCATCCATCATGGTTAAACGGGCCTAAAGATGGATTGCAGATGCCGCAGCCTATGGTAAAATGAGCAAGCATACTTTGATAGCAGTTCTAGATTGTGTAAGGCTGGAGTTGCTCTTTGCTGAATATTTTTCTTTTCTCTTCTGCTGCAGACTTTGTACACGTACCCTGATAACTGGAGGGCATACAAGCCCCTCATCGCTGCTCAATATTCCGGGTTTCCTATAACTGTTGCATCCTCTGCCCCAGAGTTCCAATTTGGTGTGACAAATAAAACGCCAGAATTCCTAAAGAAATTTCCTCTGGGGAAGGTGAGTAGTGATATTGTATATTACAGGCTGTCTTAAGTGTCATTATTTGGGCTAGCTATGATGCATTAATGTTGGCTTAATGGGTAAAGTGTCTTAAAATTGTTTTGTTGTGATAAAGCCATGCTAAATCCAAATCCTAAATATAAAAATAGATATTTGAGTTTTGAATTTAGTGCTGCTTTAACACAATTTTCATGTTGGCCTTTGGTATCACGGTTGCTGAGTAGCTGCTTTTCCAGTTTATATCCCAGCACAGATTTTTTTATTTAACCCCTTCGAGCCTGAGCTATAGCCAAATAGGCGGCTACAGTGTGGACTTAGATTACCAGGAGGGTGTTCGTTACATCCTCCCATGCATGAGCTGCCTGCGCGGTGTGCTCTGTGATCAGCTGAACACATGATGTAAATAGAGCTGGTAATTGGCTATTTTCCTCACACTTGCAGCATGAGGAGGAAAAAAAAGCCAATCACTCGCTTCTGTCAGAGGGACATCGGTCCCGAACACTGAGAGCCACTGCCGCCTCACCTGTGTCAATCAGTGCTGCGTCATCAGTGCACATCAATGAAGGAGACTCTACTTGTGTGAAGAAATTATAAATTCATATGGGTAGTGTTGCATAACCGCGTAATTGTCATTCAAAGTGCGACAACGCTGAAAATTGGCCTGAGCAGTAAGGGCATTTAAGTGCCCAGTAGGCAAGTGGTTAATAGTTTTGTTAGCTGGTTCAACCAAGGATAACTAATGGCAATTCTTAGGAGTTTAAAGCGGAGGTCCGAGGGAAAAAATAAAAATTAAGTCAGCAGCTACACATACAGTAGCTGCTGACTTTTTTAATATTAGGACACTTACCTGTCCTGGAGTCCAGCGATGTCTGCACCCACCAGCGATCTTCGGATCGGGGGACGGGTGCAGCCGCCTCCATCAGGCGTAAGGGAACCCGAACGTGTAAGCAGTACAGCTTCACGCCGGGTGCCTTACTGCGCATGCGCGAGGCTCTGCTACTGGCCAGGCGGCCAGAAGCTGAGCGAGCAGGGAGGAGAGAGCCGGGCTGCTGACGTCAGCAGCCGCCGGCCAGAGCTCCCGGATGTGTGGAAAAGGACACCTGTCTAAAGACAGGTGTCCTCTTCCCCCCCGAAAGGTGCCAAATGTGACACCTGGGGGGGGGGGGAGGAATCCAACCAGCGGAAGTTCCACTTTAGGGTGGAACTCCGCTTTAAGAAGCTAAAGGAAAGTTGTAGTGAAAGGAAGCTATTGGTTGCTATTGCTGGTCACTTTGTAAAACTGTTACCTTTCTGTCCTACTGCAATACTCCTGAAGTCGTGAGCTGGAACAAGCATGCAGATCAGGAATGTTAGATTGAAGTCACAACCCTTAATTTGCCAACTCTGTTATTAGTTTTCTATGATCTGCACAAAAGTCAATGAATTATTTTCAGAAGGGTTCAGCAAAAATTGCATCAATACCCCCTCAGTACAGCTACTTTGTAGTTCCGGTTATGTTCTAAACAGTCTCCTGGGAGCTTGAATAGGTTAACTTATCAGGCAGCCATGCATGGAGAACATTTTATGGGTTCACTTTAAGTGGGAGTTGAGGCAAAACGAAAAAACTCAGTAAAATTTGCAAAGTGTAGCTAAAGCCAAATCCAAGTTTTGGGCAGTGGTGAAGGATTCAAACCCCTGTCAGTCAAGATCTGCGTCCCTGCTAGGGGGTTTTGCCATTTTGTCCTGGTGACAATTGTCATAACGAAAAAGGAATTCAGAAGAATTGAGCAGAAATCTTCCAATAGGGCTGCTTGTTTTGTGGCACTTATTCGGTGGCCATTAAGAGGGGATATCACTAATTTTAAAGAGATTTCCTCTTGTGTCGGCAGGAAGTGGAGGGAAAATATCTTAAATACGATCAAGTAGCAAACATAAGTTTTAAGAGATTTAAGTACATCATGATATTATAGAAGTTTTGCACATTATTTTCACCTAAAAGAACAAGGTGTGTGTATTAAAGAAGAAAAAAATCTTGATCTGATGTTTTCTTCCCGTTTTTAGGTTCCAGCATTTGAGGGAACTGACGGCTTCTGTCTGTTTGAGAGCAGTGCCATTGCTCATTATGGTATGAAATCCTTTGTTTCGGCATATGTATTTATAGTACTAGTCTTCATTGCAGGTCTGTTCTGTTTCCATTGCTTATGATTTACTAGTAAGGAGTTTGGTTGTCTGCTTTTGTTTTCAACCTGGTGAAGAAAAATAAAAAACACTCCTTTGAAGGCTATGATTTATTGCTGCTGCGAATAAATAAGTGACTGAAGAAAAATACTTGAGGCTGGCTTATTGCTCTTAGTAAGAATGGGAGCAATGCAAAAGGTGGAGTGCTGTATTTTTTGATACTCTTTGAAGAGGGTTGTGCAGGTTTGGTTTTAATGTGAGAAGTGCACCCTGTAGTTCATGGCCCCACATGGTCTAAATGGTTTGGGGTTGCAAAGCAGTGATGACCTACACTTGAGGCTCCAACATGGAATCAATTTGTAGCTGTTCCGGTTCAAAATGATCGCCAGCTGGATGAAGAGATGCTAGGTACACTTCAAACGCTAGTTGCTAATTGGCTTCTACATTTGGAGAAATTGTGTAAGCAAAGCTTTTGTGCTTTTCAGCTGCCTGCTTACTTGGCTTTCCTTTCTGTCTAACCTCTTCAGCTCCTTGGACATGTCTGATACAGCCAGAGTCTGAAGAGGGTGAAACAAGCTCACAACTGCAACAGCACCTCAATTGCCCCTTGCACACAGTACAAAGGGCTGTCATTTACTGTTAACTACAAACTCAGCTGTAAGGGCATTTAACCACTTGCAGACTTTAGGCCATTGTATAACGTCTGGTGGCAGTGGTTATACCGGGGTGATGCCTGCAGCTACAGGCATCATCTCAGTATTAAGACTTTCAGCCGGCGGTTGGCTTAGTGTTAACCCAAAAAAAATTAAAGATCCTGGTCCCTTAAAGCAGATTAAACAGCACAGTGTGTGTTTGAGATGTAGTATCTGAGTTGGCCAACTTTGAAATTGACTATATTTAGGCTTAGTGTTTGGTAATATCTCTAATGGTAGACACCGTGTGGCCAGTACAGTTGACCTTTAACTTCTTCGCATCCGCGCTATAGCCGAATGACGGCTACAGCGCGGCTCTAAAATGCCGGGAGGACTTCAATAGACGTCCTCCCATTCGGCTCGTGCTGGGCGCGCTCCCGCGGGCGCGAGCGGCTCGCGCCCGCTGGAGCGTGCCCGCGGGTCAGGCGGACCCGATGTCCGCCGGAGACCCGCGATCTCCTTACAGACAGGAGGAACGGGGAACCGCCGAAGTAAACACGGCGGTTCCCCGTTCTGTGAGGGGGGCATGCCAGATCTACTGATCCCTGTCACTGGGATCAGTTAGATCTGTCATGCCCCTGTCAACCCCACCCCCCCACAGTTAGAACACACCCAGGGAACATAGTTAACCCCTTCACTGCCCCCTGCAGGTTAACCCCTTTACTGCCAATGACATTTATACAGTAATCAGTGGACATTTAAATTTATGATCGCTGTATAAATGTCATTGGTCCCAAAAAAGTGTCAAAAACCTCCGACATGTCCGCCCCGATATCGCAGTACCGATAAAAATCGCAGATCGCCGCCATTACCAGTAAAAAAAAATAAAATAATAAAAACGCCATAAATCAATGTCCATAGTCTGTAGACGCTATAACTTTTGCGCAACCCAATCAATAAATGCCAATTGCGATTTTTTTTAACCAAAAATATGTAGAATAAATATCGGCCAAAACTGATGAATACATTTGTTTTTTATTTTTGGATATATATTATAGCAAAAAGTAAAAAAATATTGTTTTTTTTCAAAATTGTTGCTCTTTTTTTGTTTATAGCGGCGATCAGAAATGACGCAGAGGCGATCAAATACCACCAAAAGAAAGCTCTATTTGTGGGAAAAAAAGGATGCCAATTTTGTTTGGGTACAACGTCGCACGACCGCGCAATTGTCATTCAAAGAGCGACAGCGCTGAAAACTGAAAATTGGTCTGGGCAGGAGGGGGGTTTAAGTGCCCAGTAAGGAAGTGGTTAAAGATTGGTGACTGCTCATTACAATACGCTGCTGCATAGGTGTGGGTGCTTTAAGCTCTGTTCCTTTGCCACTCCTAATTTTAAAAAGCGCAAACTATCAGCATCTGTGTGCTGCTAGGACATGTCTGTCATGAGCAGTGGGTGCTACTAAGGCATTTAGCAGATTGTTGCTTGTAACTCCCAGTGACATCACCTGCATGATTGTGACCCTTCCTGAAGTGTGTTTTGAAGGTATGTCCGTGATGAGCTATACATGAGGGAGCCCAAAAGACTGAACGTTGGCAAAAATTAACTGAAGGGGCGACTTCAGCCACAGATGTAATGGTCAAACTGCACCACAATCGGTTTAAACAAAAGCACCTGGTCTCACTTACACTTGAGCTGTCATTGCTGCTCTCTAAAAAGCAATCCAATGTATTGCTTTTCAGAGTCATTTGTTGCCCCCACTACCTGTTTAACTCTTGAAAGGTTGCAGCACTGTGTCACATGCAACACACATGGTTGCGGCGTGGTCTCTTTCCCTTAAATAAGTCATATTTATGGTGGTTATAAATGACTGGTGGCCGTGATGGGTTGCAGCTTGGCGGTTGGAGATGGGTACAACTCTGGTTCAATATCCTATTTACTCCTCTCCCAGGCTACTTGTGTAAATTAGGCCTTAGAGGGCCTCCCTGTCTCCATTTCAGAATTTGGTTAGCGTAATCCATGAAGTTGTATAGTATGAGCAGAAACTAGGCTTTAACAAGTCCTCTGGAGCAACTTTTTAAATTTTCACACATGTAAAATCAGTATTTAGGGCTAGAAAACTAGCTAGTTACATCTTCTGAAAGTAGAGGCATTATAGAATAAAAAGATTCTAGTTGCAATTTTAACTTTGCAGAATGATCATTTATTTTGCAAAAGTAATCTATTCTCAGTAAAAAGTACACTAACATTAATTTTTGTGCAAGTAAAATTCAATCCTACGCTTTTTTTTTTTTTTTTTTTTTGTACAAAAGATGAGGTAGTGTCAAGTAAATGCCAAACATGTCAGTCTTCAAAAATGTAACATTTATTTATTTCAGGTATAGTGCAGTCAATTTACGCAGAGCTTTTACATCTACATTGTACATTCACATCAGTCCCTACCCTCAAGGAGCTTACAATCTAACTCGCTTACATGCATACACATACTAGGGCCAACTTAGACATGATCCAATTAACCTACCAGCATTTCTTTGGAATGTGGGAGGAAACCGGAGTACCTGGAAGAAACCCGCACAGGGAGAACATGCAAACTCCAGGCAGGGAGTATCGTAGTTGGGATTCAAACCAGCGACCTTTTCGCTGCTAGGCGAAAGTGCTAACCACTACACCACTGTGCCACCCCATAATGTGTTCGCTCGCTTTATTATATGTACTTGTATAGCGCCAACAATTTAAAGCAGCAATTTTACATTTATATTGTATATTCACATTGGTCCCTGCTCTTAAGCAGCTTACAATCTAAGGTCCCTAACATTATGAGCCTGTTTATACAAATAGGAGGAAACCCACGCATGCACATGGAGAACATGCAAACTCCAACCAGGATTTGAACCGACCACCCAGTTGCTGCCAGGCGGAGGTGCAAACCACTTGGCCACTGTGTTGCTCCACGTCTTACATTTTATGGAAGCAAGTGTTAAGCATGTTCTGCGGCAGAAACGCATTGATTTAACAACCATTGTATAAGTATGCGATGCCTAAAATGTCTCAAAGGTCATGAGTTCTGGTAACTAAGTGAGGGACCTAAAATTATTGCTCTCAGGCGTGTGCGATGATGCCCACTATGTTGCTCCCAACTGTTTACATCACATGTTCATGTGTGTGGAGTGACTTTTAATTTATTTTCTCGTTATCCATCTTGTGATAGGAATTAAAAGCCTCCCTTGTGACAGGAGCTTTTTTTTAGCTGGGTATCGGTAATCTATTAACCACTTGCCAACCGGGGCCCTTTTTTAAATTCTAGGGCACAAGCTAAAAACTTTTTTTGCTAGAAAATTACTTGGATGGAAATATATATATATATATATATATATATATATATATATTATAATTTTTTTTTTTTTTTCAAACACCCTAGAGACTAAGGTGGCGATCGTTGCAATACTTTTTGTCACACGGTATTTGCGGAGCGCTCTTTCAAGCGCGATTTTTTTATTTTTTGGAAAATTTTCACTTTTGAGTTAAAGGAGGTCTTTTGCTAGAATTATTGCTCACACTCTTGCGATCGCAGCGATACCTCACATGTGTGGTTTGAACACCGTTTTCATATGCTGGCGCAACTTGCGTATGCGTTTTCTTTGCTGTGCGAGCTCGTGGGGACGGTGGCGCTTTAATTTTTTTATTTTTAACACTTCCTTTAAAGAAAAACAATTCTGATCACTTTTGTTGCTATCACAAGGAATGTAAACATCCCTTGTAATAGTAATATATGGTGACAGGTACACTTTTTGGAGGGCCCCCCCCCCATCCCTCCTTTGCACTTCACAGTATTCAGATCACCAAAAACAGCGATTCTGAAAACTGTCATTTTTAAAAAATTGGCGCCATTAGCCGCAGAGTAAAGCGGAAGTGACGTGTTATGACGTCGCTTCCGGAATTTGCCGAAAGACCTGATCTGAGCCGATTCCGGCTTCTGTCAGGTCTCCTAGCCGGTGGAGGTGCCGGATCATCGCTCTGGTCTCCCGGTGGGACGGGAGGCTCGAGAAGAGTGGCGGAAGGCGGTCCCCTGCCGCCCCCTGGGATAACGGCCAAGCAGCTCCCGAGCCGGATCGGTCGTCATCCCCGGATAGCTGACCGTCAACTCTAAAAAAAATGATACAGGGATATAGCCTGTAGCTGCAGGCTATATCCCGATACAGCCACTCAAAACCAGCTGCCGCGTCTTTACGGCGCTGGTCGGGAAGTGGTTAAACCAATTGTGCAGAGGACTGGGATTTTGACAGCTGTAAGAAGTGCTTGGAGCTGAGCACTTTCCTGTTCTGTCTGATGTCTCCTATGAGAAGCAGGACAGTGTGGTAACCAGAGCAGGGTTGCATTGATTCCTTTTTGTTTTTATTGAAGTGGGCTTCAGTTTTGACTTTATGATAAAGATTTGACTAAACTGTTATCAACCAGCACAAATTTTTCAAAGGTTTAACATTTGCCATCTTGTGAGCTACACATAACGTAACTATTTTTTTCTCCTCTGTGCAGTGGGTAATGATGAACTCCGTGGAACTTCCCGCTTAGATCAGGCTCAGATAATCCAATGGGTCAGCTTCGCGGACAGTCACATTGTCCCTCCGGCCAGTGCCTGGGTTTTCCCAACTCTGGGGATCATGCAGTTCAACAAACAGGTATTTCTAAGTGTTTTGGTTGTGGTGGTTTGGAAATGGCAGCACTAGGGAATTTCTGCATATCGAAGTGTTTTCCCCACTTGCCTTCCTAAAGTAAGACTCTAATATGTTTTTCTCTTGAGAGTTGAGAAGGGTTAGAACCTCAGTGGAGTTTTTTACTTTGTGTCCATCATGGAGAATGGCTGCTCATTCCCCCTTTTTTAGTTGGCGCCTATGGCAGATGTCATGAGTAATTTGTCATTCTCCTCAAGGGGACCTAGTAAAATGAAAATGTGAGATGCCCTATCCTTTACCCATTTCGCTGCCAGGTCTGTACACCGCATGGACCTGTCAGCGGGGGTTTCACACAGTCCGGTGGCTGCATTCAAGTGGCTCTGCTGCTGCCCAATTGCCTCCACACACGCCTGGAACAGCCCCATGTTGCACCGAGGTCTACTCTGTGCAATCTCGTGTTATGTTTTACCAAAAATGTGGGTAGTTTATTGCATTTGTTTGCCTTAAAATTCACTTTAGTTTTTTTTTTCTACTGAAATTGTATTTCCTAGACCTTTGCGGTAATATCAAGTGACATTAAAAATGTATCTCTAGGTCACAGGCGTCAAACTGGTGGCCCTCCAGCTGTTGTACTAAAAGTCCCATGAGTCATTGCAAGGATGATGGTTACAAGCATGACTCCCACAGACAGAGCCATGATGGGACTTATAGTTTTGCAACAGCTTTAGGGCTGCCAGTTTGACACTGCTGCTCTATGGTGTTTGCTTTCAGAAAAGATGTTTGGGGGGGTTTATGTAATCTTCAGGCCTAAATTTTTTTTTTTTTTTTTTTTGGTGTGCAAAAAAATGGAAAAAAGTATTTGGCAGCAAAAGGGTCAATTTACAAAAATTTTCCTCACCTTTTGAGGAAGTGGTGGTAATGCCTGCAGCTTCTTAGAGCTGGCGGTTGGCTTTCAGGTGATAAGACGGTTAGACAGCCATTGTCATCACAGGGAGTGGGAGGGGATTCAATCACCCCCCCCTCCCAGGCACGTCTGCTGTATGGCTGCAGTCCCAAATGAAAAGTCCCTCGTAAAGAACAAATAGGCATTTCCTTAAGTGGTTAAAGCCATTATTTGTGTAAGTAGGGGGAGGTGAGAAACTGCCTGCTTGTATGAACATTGAGAACAGGTGCCATATTTGGGTTAAGTAACAAATCTGTTTGCATTGTTAAAGGCCACAGAACAAGCCAAGGAGGAGGTGAAGCATGTTCTGGCTACTCTGGATTCCCATCTGCAGACAAGAACTTTTCTGGTGGGAGAGAGAGTTACCCTGGCCGACATCACTGTAGCATGCTCCCTGCTTTGGCTGTATAAACAGGTATGTATTTGTTGCTTAGTCATTATTTTTAAAGTAGTTTACACACCCAAATACCACTACCATACTTTGGTCCATGGTTCTCCTTTCAGAACAAATCCTTGTGTTCTAGATCTTACAAAATGTATACCAGCCTGTATATCATAGCTGTAACTAATATGCAATTCTTTTCTCAGGTCTTGGAGCCTTCCTTCCGTCAGCCTTACGGTAATGTCACAAGATGGTTTGTGACATGTGTGAATCAGCCCCAGTTCCGTGCTGTGTTGGGAGAGGTGAAACTCTGCGACAAGATGGCTCAGTTTGATGGTAAGTGTCCTTTTAACTCAGCAATGTTTGGTCCATTAGAGCTGCTATGACTATGGTGCAAGCCATGGGGCTGTCATTCTTCTCTGCTTTACTGCTTTATTTTTCTTGGCCAGAGCACGTATGTAGCCAGTGTAGTTGGGACACCAGGCCTGTTTTTCAGGTCAGTGACTCGCTAGTAAAAATGACAGCTCCAAGGTTGGTATCTTAAGTTTAAAAAAAAAAAAAAAAACCCTTGATTTCTGACAGGTACTGTTAAATATCTGCTAGTATTTTTCATTTTTGGGCTCATAGGTCTATTCTTGGTGCAATGCTTTCAAACTACATGGTTATTGATGTGGTCTATCAGCTTGTATAGAGCTTCAGGGTATCTGGCTTTCTATACATGGCCTAAACTTGCAATCAACCATGGCTGAAATGTCTGTTCATAAAGTAGGCCCAGGGCTTAAGTCCTGCGGGAACGCATGGGGATGGCGTGCCTGCATTTTTTCCACAGCAGGAACACTACACTTTTGCGTCCTGCAGAGCTGGTTGGCAGTGGCTTACCAAGGGTGGGGGCGAGGTAGAGCGAATGGTGACTCCCAAATCCTGTCACCCAATATACTAATCCCCTGGTGTACAGCTGTTTAGAAAGGAACTTTTCCCGGTCCCCAATGTTTAGCTGGGACCAGGAACAGAAAGCGGACTATAGCCTTTAGGCAGAGTAATCTGCCGCATTGTTCCTGGCCGGCTCCAGTGTATTGAGATAACCTGCTACACAGCTGTGTAGAGCAATGTGGCAGATTACTCTGCCTAAAGCTGAAAATGAGGAAATGGTCGTCGTTTTTTTTTTTTATTTTTTTTTTTTTCTGGTCCCAGCTGAACATGGGCCCTGGAAAAGTTTCTAAACAGCTGCACAGTGGGGGATTATTGTATTAGTGGAAAAGGGGCTTGGGAGTCACTGTCTGCTCTACTTCGGTAGGTAGTTGTGCTACCCATAACAGATTAACCAGCCTTGCTACCTTGCAGGGTAAAACGCATACCTGTTATAACAGGATGCTCCTAATTGTGTGCTGCTTGTATTCATGCTGGGTGATTGTGGATGTAAACCCAAACATTTTTACTGACACTTCTACCTTGTACAGGAGAGGATATCATGTCATCTGTGCCCAGTCTTGCCACAGAGTTAATCCAACTTGGTAATCCCCTTATCTTTTTTCAATTAGAGAAAGACCTACTAAGGGAGAAAAAGGAGTTCTTTCATCCTGTGCTGTGAGCGGCAGGTCATTTACCTCCTGCACAGAGCATACAGAGCTTCACACTCCCCCATCCCATCTCCTCCAGCTCAGTATAGAGCTGGGTGGGGAGTCTTGTGACATCACAAGTCCACCCACCGAGCCCCAGCAAAGCGACACCCACACATTCCAGTGTTTTGCAAGGCTACTACTGCTGAAAGGGTGACATTTGCAAGGTAGAAATACATGCAGGAGGCTTGCATGTACATGTACATATACATTAATACTGTGCTATTAGTTTATACTGGGTGAGTTGAATGCATTCACATCTGAGTACACTTTGATTTGCACATCTTGACTCCCAGTTCCCTCTTCCTTATTGGCCTCAATGAAGTCATTTATTGTATTCAAGTACTATTGTGGCACTGTGGGCATTGGAGGCCAAATTAGAATTTTAAGTAAGTCAGTTTGCAAATGCATAACCTCAGTTTCTTGTTTTTATAGTCCATGTTTGTAAGTTTTCACTAATTTAGTACTTTTTAAAGCATTTTCTTGCAAAATGTTTTTTAATTGTTTCCACTTTCTTCCCATCCAGCCAAAAAATTTGCAGAGTTGCAGCCAAAGAAGGAGACCCCTAAGAAGGAGAAACCAGCAAAGGAGCAGAAGAAAGAGAAGGAGGAAAAGAAGCCTGCTCCTGCCCCAGCAGCTGCTCCAGAAGATGATTTGGATGAGTCGGAGAAGGCTCTTGCAGCAGAGCCAAAGTCAAAGGACCCTTATGCTCATCTCCCTAAGAGGTATGTGCCTTAATGTTCTGTGTAATGTTTTTATATAGAGAACACACATTTTGTTTGCTCATTAGGTAGATGTCTACTTCTGTAACATGATCTCTTGCTTTACAGCTCCTTCATTATGGATGAGTTTAAACGAAAGTATTCAAACGAAGACACACTTTCTGTGGCTCTCCCTTACTTCTGGGAGCACTTTGACAAAGAGGGATGGTCCATCTGGTATTCAGAGTACCGTTTCCCAAATGAACTTTCACAGACATTTATGAGTTGCAATCTCATTACAGGTGAATGAGTGCTAAAAGTACTTTGTTGCTGTGTCGGGTTTTTTTTTTTTTTTTTGGTTTTGTCGTGGGGTTGCTTGTCATTAAGAGTGGCAGAAACAGATCAATTGAGACCTATTTTCATTCATACATGACCTTTATGAGAAGCAATTGCCTGTACATTGCAGAAGGTTTTGCTGAGCCACTGTATAAGATTTATTTGTACACTTTACACTGACCATTTTTAATCATTGGTGGGCTATGCAAAGTTTTATTACACAGCATGGTGCTTTAGATTTTGCGTTTGGCCCCTTTCACACTTGCAATGTGATTTTACTGAAATTTTGGATCCGTACGACATTGTTGCAACTTTGGCACAATGAAAACATATTACAAAGTCGTACAGAGATCGCATCTATATTCAGGTGCGATTCACATGTGACTTTGAGGGTTTAACATTGAAGTCTATGGACCTAAAGTTACATCAAAGTTAGGCCAAAGTAATGCAGGGACTACTTGGAAGATGTACAGATATGAATTGTACTTATTGGAAATAAAGGGGAATGACTTGTCATGTGACTTTGCAGTCCCAGGTCGCATGACAAGTCGCATAAGTGTGAAAGGGGCCTTTAGTTTGATTGCCTGGGAAGGAGAGCTGTAATTCTTCAGGCAAAGGGTTAATATGCAGTCTGATGGGCAGCGAATCTCTAGCAGAGCTACAGCCACCTTCAAAAGGTTTAATACTTACCCAGACTATCAATTCTGAAGAATCTTCAACATCCTAAAGTGTCAGATGCTGAAGATTCTTTTGTGCTGATAGCTCTGCTAGAGAGGAGCTTTTTATTAATCTTGACTCTCCATTGTTGGGAGGTAGGCACCCCAGTTTGGACAATACCTTACGCAAAAAAAGTGTGCAGATAATTCTAAAGACTCAGGAGGACCCAGCACACGTAGCTGTGGGTCTAGTTGTACTGGGGAACTCAAGACGCCATGTGTAAAGGTTATTTGCTTTAGTGAGCCCGTATCTCTGGGCAGAACCAGAGCAAGTTGAAAAAAGGAGCCAGGGGCCCTAGTTTCCCAAATCTTGTTCAGGAGTCTAACCTGGGTATATACTATGTCAGAGTAGATCCGTCATACAAGCATGGCCCAGTGGGTGGGAATAACTTTTTTTTTTTTTTTTTAATGGACCTTGGCAACGAGCAGTTTTTAAATGTAGCTTTCTGTACATGCCTACTGTATCTACATTAACAAATGTAGTTAGAATTTCTTAAAGTGGTTGTAAACCCTCAACTTTTCACCTTAATGCATTCTATGCATTAAGGTGAAAAATCACCTGTACTGCAGCAGCCCACCTTTTATTTACCTGAGCACAATAGTTCCGCTTCAGCCGGTGTCTCAGGTCCTCATTGGATATAGTGATGGCAGCAGGGAGCCATTGGCTCCCGCTATTGTCAATCAAATTTAATGACGCTGGAACCCGGGGCGGTTGTGGAGCCGAGTCCTGTCTGCGTCAATGGATGCAGCAGCAGGACACGGGTGTACGAGTGCCCCTGAGGGATAGATTGAATCAGTACAAATTTTTTTATTTAAAGCAAAATTTCAGCTCGCCTTGGAAGAAAGCAAGGAAAAACATATGGGTGTTTACATTGACGCTTTTTAAAGGATGAGTCCTGTGCTAAGCTACAATTTGTGGGTGCTTACTTAACCTTGGATACAATATCAGCTTCCTCTGGACACTAATCCCCCTAGGCTTCAAGAGGCCCCCAAATGAGACTGTGCTTAAAAATGAACACTTGACAGGTTATAAACAAGGAAGCTATGACTTTGGACTTAAGGTAAGGAAGTAGATTGGAGGGTTGTTGGTAAACTTCAGCTAAAAGGATATATGGTATCTGGGGCTAAAGACAAGTGTCCAGGATGGAAGATGTGCAGCATGCTTGTTCCAGGTCGGCCCTTTTATCATTTTCAGGAATATTTGTATGTTTTTTTTTTTTTTTTTTTTTTTTTTTAAGGAACCTGGAAAACAATGCCCCCGCAATCAGTTTGTGAGTGCAATGCTGGGCTTTTGCAGGTTCTGTGTAAGCGGTCTGCTCATACTTCATATGTGCGGGCATTTACACAATGGCAGGGAAAAAAAGTGAACTACCAGAGTGTTAACAGCCCCCTGGTAGTTCATTGAGAACTAAGTGTCAAAGGCTGTCGGTACTTGTAGCTCATTCTGTGGCCATGTGTGTGGGGCCCCACTTTCATGGGAGGTATCGGGCAGCTGCTCCAGGAGTGGCAGCATATTACAAGTTCCAGTGTAAAAAGGGGTGGAACATGAAACCGGTTTCAAAAATTGAACTTCTCCTTTTACATGGCTTCTTTTATCCTTGGATTGGGTTGCATCCCTGTCACCAGTTTGTTTTGTTTTTTTGCAACTCCAATGTGCTACTCGGTCTCATTCAGATTTACAATTTCCTTTGAATGGGTGGGGTTTTATTTATATATATATATTTATATTTATATATATATATATATATATATATATATATATATATATATATATATATATATATATATATAA
>BLSH010452812.1:1696904-1707231 GCA_018402905.1 Glandirana rugosa
AAAAAAAAAAAAAAAAAAAAAAAAAAATGAATATCGTGAACGTGGAAACATCGTCTAGATCCTAATCTGTGGATCCAGCAGTGTTCTATTCTAAAGCATCCACCTAATATTGCTATAACCCTCTGGCAGGCCCCTGTTCTTGCACCCTGTCCTGGCTATGACCTTGATCTATCAATCCTTGACTAGCCGAAGGCTATTAGAAGTATCCCTCAACTATGGTAGTTAATCCCTTGGTCATATGTTTGGAACAAACAGCTGCATCTGTGAAATGGTGTTTGACTGATGAAGGTTTCCTGTATTATAAAATGAACCCATAAATAGTGGGTATGGTGCTGCTATGTGATGTAAAGTGCAAATTTGCTTTGGATAGAATTTAATAAATAAAATTAGTAAATTTAAACAATACAAAATAAACCAGTCCTGTGAACAAGGAATAGCAGATGTGGAATCCTAGATCTGCTACAAAGGTGCAAGTGCTAGAAGTAAAAAAAAAATAAAAATCCATGAGTGATAAATTCAATAAATGTCTCACAACCTGAAACCTTCCTGCTTCACTCATGCAAGTTCACTGGTCAGCCGCTCCCTCCATCCCACTGATGGTGTGTTATCAAAGATGATCCAGCTCTTCAATTTGATACGATTAATCTTTACTTTTGATATCTGTATACCTTGCTTCTGGTTATGTCACTTTGGATTGTCTATCTTATGTGGGGGTAACGTTTTTAGTCCATGCTGTTCTTTACTGATGGATGTTCCACTTTGTCTTGGTTTAAAGTCCAAAACCGCACACAGAGATCCCTCTCTGAGGTTCAGGCCAGAGCTCAGAGGGATATATGCTGTTTTGGGCTTTAAACCAAGACAAAGTCAGTACAGAAGAGTATAGACTAAAAATGTTATCCCACACAAAATGACAATCTAAAGTGATATACTGACCAGAAGCAAGGTATACAGATATCAAAAGTAAAGATTGCTTGTATCAAATGTAAGAGCTGGATGATCTCTTTGCTAACGCACCATCATAGCACCGGAATCATCTGTGGGATG
The DNA here is from genome assembly GCA_018402905.1 of Glandirana rugosa. NCBI lineage: Eukaryota > Metazoa > Chordata > Amphibia > Anura > Ranidae > Glandirana > Glandirana rugosa. The sequence continues at coordinate 1,697,949 of BLSH010452812.1, forward strand.
GAAGGAGCTACTGACCAGTGAGCTTTCATGAGTGAAGCAGGAAGTTTTCAGCTTGGAAATGGTGTAAGGCTGTGAGACATTTATTGAATGTATCACTCATGATTTATTCATAGCACTTGCACCTTTTTGTAGCAGTTTTAAGAATCCACATCTGCTATTCCTTGTTCACCTGACTGGTTTATTTTTTTTTATTTTGTATTGTTTAAATTTGCCGATTTTATTTACATTAGAAGCAAATTAGCACTTCTGCACAATTTTGCACTTTATAGCGCGTAGCAGTGCCATAACCACAATTTCTGAGTTCATTTATTTTAAACACCCAGTTTCCAAGTGTTTGTGGGGCAGCAGCTAACAGACATTCATTTTATATAATTTGTTTCACCACATTCTCACATTCCATGTTGTGGTACTACCCCCTCTGTCTTTTTTTTTTTTCCTGTTAAATGTCCACTCACGTGGAGAATGCTGACTAAAGTGCTGGGCTGTGGAATTTGCATCTAAGAAGCATTTTACTTATTGAGTGACAATATTTCTTGGATTCCACTCTGGATACCATTCTCAAAGATGCCATGTGTAGCAAGATCACGCATCTTCAGCCAAAGAAGACTAAAGCTCAGTCTGAAAGGCTTGTCCCTTCCTGGAGGTCAAGAAATTAGAAATTGTTATGCATGACTAAACAGAGATGAAGGGTCTGCCTACATACCAAACCTAAGAGAAAAACCCCACTTGGGACTTTGAAGGGAAGACTACCTCTGTATGAGTATAACAGTTTGCATATAAAAATCAATTTTATTATACAGGATTTATATAGCGCCAGCAGTTTGCGCAGCGCTTTACAAAAATGAAGGCAGACAGTACAGTTACATCACAATTTGTTACAAGGGGAATCAGAAGGCCCTGCTCGTTAGAGCTTACAATCTAAAAGGGAGGGTCAATTGATACAAAAGGTAAAAGCTGTGGGGGATGAGCTGATGTAGAAAGAAATAGTATTAGGTTGAAGCAGGATAGGCTACTTTAAAGAGAAGTTTTCAGGGATCGTCTAAAGATGGATAGATTAGAAGACAGTCGGACTGATTGATTGGGGTAGGGAGTTCCAAAGGATGGGAGAAGCTCTCGAGAAATCCTGGAGGCGAGCATGGGAGGAGGTGACAAGGGAGCTAGAGAGCAGGAGGTCTTGGGAGGACCGAAGAGGGCGGCTTGGTTGGTATTTTGAGACTAGGTTAGAGATGTAGCTGGGGGCAGAGTTGTGGATGGCTTTGTAAATTATTGTTAGTACTTTGAATTTTATACGTTGGGTGAGTGGAAGCCAGTGGAGAGATTGGCAGAGAGGGGTGGAGGATACTGAGTGGTTGGCAAGGTAGATAAGTCTTGCAGCAGCATTCATTATTGACTGAAGGGGGGATAATGTATGCAAAGGTAATCCAATGAGGAGAGAGATGACCAGAGAGTGAATTAGAAGCTTGGTGGTGTCATTGGTTAAAAAGGGGCGTATTCTAGCGATGTTGCTGAGGCGGCATGATTTGGACAGGGCTTGGATGTGGTCTTGAAAGGACAGTTCAGAGTCTAGGGTTTCCCCTAGCACCCTGGCATGTGGGAACGCACTAATAGTTGTGCCATTGATCTTAACAGAGAAGTCAGGGGAAGGGGCACGTGGGGGAGGAAATATCATGAGCTCAGTTTTAGATGGATTCAGTATGAGGAAGTGCTGTGACATCCAGGCTATGTCTGTTAGAACGGCAGTGATCTGTGAGGAGACTGATGGGGTGAGTTGAGGGGTAGAGAGATTTGGGTGTCATCGGCATATAAATGATAGCGGAAGCCATGGGAGGTGATCAGCTGACCCAGGGAGGATGTGTAGATCGAGAATAGTAGGGGTCCAAGGACAGAACCTTGGGGGACCCCAATGGTAAGAGGAGGAAGTGGAGTTGTAAGTGACACTTAAGTTGCGGTGAGATAGGTAAGATTCAAACCAATGGAGAGCACTGCCATGGAGACCAAGCAAATTGAGTTTTTTTGAGGAGGGGATGATCAACTGTATCAAAGGCAGCGGAGAGGTTTAAGAGTATGGAATAATGACCGTTGGTTTTTGCTGTTAGTAAGTAGTTTGTGAGTTTTAGGAGGGCAGTTTCTGTGGAGTGGTGTGGACGAAATCCAGACTGAAGGGGATCAAGAAGGTTGTTTTCAGTGAGGTGGTCACTCAGTTGGTTGTAAACTAAACGTTCAAGGATTTTGGAGGCAAAAGGGAGTAAGGAGATGGGTCTTAGGTTAAGATTGGTGGGGTCCAGTGTGGCCTTTTTTGGTATGGGAGTGACTAGTGCATGTTTTAGAGGGTTGGGGAAGATGCCAGTAGAGAGGGAGAGGTTGAAGATATGAGTTAGAGTGTAGGATAGAGTCAGAGGGTGACTGTAGTAGTTGAGAAGGAACAGGGTCTAGGGTACAGGAGGTTAAGTGGGCGTTCGAGAGAAGTTTAGTGACTTCCTCTATAGTAGCTGGGTTAAATGAGAGTATTGATTGTGCAGGACAAAGAGTATGAGGAGTGAGAAATCTGTAGAGAGGAGATCTCGAGACAAATTGTATCTTATTTTTAAAGTGAGCAATCTCCTGGGCAGTGAGCAAGTTGGTGGAGGTAATGGAGGACGAAGTAAAAGGTAGAAAAGAATTGACGGGGGCTCTGTGAGAGGTTGTTAAGAGTGATAAAGTAGGTTTGTTTGGCAGTGTGGAGGCAGGAATGGTATTGGAGGGCAGATTTATATTGGCTGAAATCTTGCTGTGATTTAGTCTTACGCCACAGACGCTCAAGAGCACGGCTTTTTTTTTTTTTTTTTTTAGGCTTTTGGTATCGTCTGTTTGCCAGGGTTGTAGCGGTCAGGGCCTGATTCTGTGTGTAGTGAGGGGGGCCAAGTTATCTAGGGTGGATGACAGTGAGCTGTTGTATATAGAAGTGGCCAGGTTGGGGCAGGACAAGGATGAGATTTTGTCGTAGAGACAATCTGTAGCAGAAAAAAGAAGGGTTAAGATGGTGAAGGTTTCTATGGGTAATTGTTTGTTTGGTAGCTGGAAGGCAAGGAGGAGGAAGACCAGGAGAGAATGAAACTAATAAGGTGGTGATCAGAGAGAGGAAAGGGAATGTTGGAGAGGTTGCATGGAGTGAATAGGTAGGAGAATATGAGGTCAAGGCAGTTGCCATCAGTGTGAGTAGAAGCATGTGTCCATTGTTTTAGTTCAAAAGAGGAAGTTGGACTCAGAAGGTTAGAAATAGCAGGAGTGTCAAGATTAGCAGGGATGTTGAAGTCACCAAGAATGATTGTTGGAATTTCAGAAGAAAGAAAGTAGGGTAGCCAGGCAGAGATGTCATCAAGGAAGCTTGATACCGGTCCAGGAGGCTGATAGATCACAGCAATTCTCAACGAATTTGGAGAAAATAGACAAATACAGTGAGCTTCAAATGAGGAGAGGGACAGAGAGGGTGGTGGATGAAGAACTTGAAAAGTGCTTTGAGGATTCTTACACCCCCCTCCTAATCGTCCACTAGGCCTGGGAGAGAGACCACAGGAGGCCACCATGGGAGAGGGCAGCCAGGAAGAGAAGTCAGAATCTTGAAGCCAGGTCTCTGTAATTGCAAGTAGGTTGAATGAGTTTGTAATAAATAGGTCATGGACAGTGGTAAGCTTGTTACAAACAGAGCGGGCATTCCAAAGGGCACAGGAGAAGGGGAGGCTGGTTCTAGGCAGAAGAGGAATATAAATTTAAATTTGTGTGGATTGCGCCTGCTGTCAGAGGTTTGGGGGTGTCTGGTATGTTGTCCAAAGGTAAATGACGGTGGTCCTGGATTTTGGGAAATATCTCCAGAAGTTAGAAGCAGAAGGGTGAGAGAGGTGATATGGGAGTGTGACTTATGGGGGGGACACTTCCCAGTGTGCTGGAGGTTCTATTGGTATATGGGTTCAGAAGTAGCAGGAGCTGATGAGTGCAGTAATAAGGTGAAGACAGGAGTGAGGGTGATATATATGTGGTGGGGGTGGAGAAGAGGGGTGAAAGAGAGAGTTTAAAGAGGGAGGATGCAACTGTGAGAAGAAAAGGTAGGGAGTGCATACAGAGTGGGAGATTTAGAATCAGACAAGATGAGTGATAAAGTTCTATGAGGAATCAAGTCACCTGTGGTTTGGAGTGTTCTGTTTTGCGTTTTGTGCATTCGCTGAAGTGCTGAGCCAAAGTGTAATACTTATTCCAATATGAATACTTTATCCAAGATGATATTGGCCCATGCTATCCCTGGCAATGCAGACCTTCAGGAAGGCTGATATTTATACTGAGTTGGGTGAGGGTATTGCCAATTAATCAATCAGGATTGCATAGGAGGGACACATTGCTAACAGACCGAACTTTTAACACCAAATGAAGACTACAAGACAGAGCAATAAAGATAGCATTGGCTCATAATTTAACTATAGACAATAAGAAAGCAAAATAAACACAGTGATATGGGCGCAGGCAAAGAGGTTGAAAGCAGCAAGGATTACCATTTAAACATACAGCAAACAGTGGATGATATGCAGAAAAGGATTATTACCTGTGAAGGGATAGAGAAGAGCCTTTTAGAAAGTGCTGAGCCGAAGTGTAATACTTATTCCAATATGAATACTTTATCCAAGATGATATTGGCCCATGCTATCCCTGGAAATGCAGACCAAGGCCTTTTATGTTGCATAGAAAATCATAAATCAGGTTTCACAAGAACAAAGGAAGTGCAAACATGTACATAGCATAGCCACAGAGGTTATGACATGCATTTAAAATACACTATCAGATGTGATCTTAATATAACCACCACACTGTTTATAGAAAAAACAGGGAACCCAACGCGTTTTGAATTGTAATTAAAGTTTTTCCTCAGGGGTAAGTGGTCATATAGTTACAGCAATGTCCTAGAGGGAGACAGTTGCATCCAAACATCTAGCAGTCTAAAAACATCTACAATTGGGTACAGGCTAGTATAGGCACGCTCAGTCTGCAAAGCGGCACCTCACCCCAACAGCCTCACAAGAAGAGTACACTTCCTGGCAGAAGACCAGTCAGACGATGGACTTATGCGATTTTGGAGGGGAGTATATGATGACTCCAGAGGAGGACCGCAGTATCATATGGTAACTGGGAATAGTTTTAAGTTCACAGCAGTCCCAGCAGGGGGATGGTGTATATGGAGGTCAGTTCAACAAACTGGTTTTGGTATCCAGATCTGCATTTGATGCAGTTGAATGACACCATCTGTCTGAGTATTGGTGTCTGTTAGCTGGAGTCATCATAGTGGTAGTCAAGAAAAGTCCTATTTGTTACTCTGAAGCTTCAAACTAAAGTTCAAACCCAAGCCGAGCTCCTGTAAGTACTGGAACTCAGTCTGTCAGACATCTTGTTCGCTATAAAGATGGCCTCCACTTTCCAAAGTTTTTCTGGCGCTGCAGGCTAGGGTTTCACTCCCAGCCCTCTACTTAACTTATCAATTGTAGCCTTTGAGTTTCAATGTACAGATTAGAACATTGGGTAACCTCCGTGGCTCTATTGGGACAATGGTGTCATGGCCCCAGACCCTGCGGCAGAATCATTTTAAGGTTTCTACTCTGACCTGTTCCATTCCCAAATCAAAAGGGGGCATTTGCCCTATCTTGCATCACAAAACTCCAGACCCTGCGGCAGAATCATTTTAAGGTTTCTACTCTGACCTGTTCCATTCCCAAATCAAAAGGGGGCATTCGCCCTATCTTGCATCACAAAACGCTAAATACCATCATTCTGGCTCAAATTCTCCATAGAATTCACCATGTGTCCTTTACCAGGGAGACTTTTTCTATCTGGGGACCTGTACCTGGATGTCTCCATATTTCCAGTACATCTGGGATTTCAATGCATTTCTATGGGTCCATTGCACTTTGTAGCCATGGCATCTTTCCTATCTTAGGTGTTCTAGATATTCACCAATGTGCTGGCCCCAGTATTGGCCTTGCTGTGCTTTTGGGGAAAGTCCGCACAGGTGGCAGACCACTCTACAGACCTTGCAATGGTTTGGATCGATCCTGGACAAACTCATTGCTTGGGATATCTGGGACTAGTCCTAGATGCAGCTCAAGCCAGATTTTTTTCATTTTCTTCCACATTAGAGTCTTCAAACCTTTGCCTGATTTCTGGAGCTGATAGCTGATTACCAACTTATTTCTGGAAGGGGATCTGGACCAGCATTTGGCTGTTTGCATCATTAAGGATCAGGTCTCGTCTTTCTGTTTTGTTCTAGAGATCGCTGGCTTCCCATTTCTTGATTAAAACCCAGTTCCAGGCACAATAAAAAAAATCTTGCCGTGGAGCCCCCACTGCAAGGGTTAAATGCTTATGTCCAGGGGGTTGCAGAAGAAGCTGTATTTGCTTACCTTTGCTCGCTCCAGGAGTACAATTGGTCCCCCACACCTTTTTTTAAGCTGCTCTTGGCCATGGTTGCATGCTGGCCCCCACCACGTACAAAACTGGAATAATAGCCTTACATTGTACTTGATGCTGAAGCACTGCCTACAGGCTGCAGCTTCAGGGAGTTGAGGACAGTGCTGGAGTAGTCGGGGAAGTCTGCCCCTGTACCCCTCTAGACTTAAAGGATATGTTCATCTTGAGATCATCGTACACCCATTTAGGGCGTAACCTGTTCTAGCATTCTTCTTCCCTTCAGATTGTCCCCCTTTCCCTGTGACAGGCGGGGGGTTCCTCTCCCCCCCCCACAGCCTCTGTCACTGTGCTGTGCTCTGCCCACACAGCTACATCATGTATTCATTTGGGGATGAATAGGCTACATGTCCCATCTTCCACTATGCCAGACAGAGCTGTAGTTCTTCAGGTGTGCTTCCTGCAGCTTTGTCACAAAAAGGTATGGGCAGAAAGCTGGAGGATGTGTCTACAGGAACCTGGCATTGGCAATTTACGAATTGCAATGCTTTACAGGCTCCCCTGGGAACAAAAAAATGCACATTAAAGGTTAACTTGGCCTTTTAATGAGCATTTACTCTTGCAATGCAGAGAGCCCCCACTATGTGTGCGCCTTCTCTTTTAATGCAGTTTTGGTCTTTTATCTCAACCATGCCGTCTTCTATCCCTCTGTCCTTCTCCAGTTCAGCAAATGGAGATTGCCTTCCATTGTCTGTATATGATATGGGCAGTATGAGCATTTTGGTCACTGCTTCCTTGAGAGAGACTGAGGCTTGGTTCACGTTGGTTCGCTGCCTGACATCGCATGTGATTGCACCGCACTGCTGTGCAAATCGCATGTAATGTCTGTGATGCAAATTCAGCCATACAGATTGTATGGCTGAACTTGCATCGCATTCGGACCAAGTTGTGCAGGACCCTTTTTTTGGTCCCCATCTGAATCGGATTGCATGGGTGTTCACACCCATGCGATCTGATTCCTGTCTGAATTGACAGTTTGTACTGCGAAATGCAAACTGAAATGGGGGTTTCATTAACTTTGTTTTGACACTCCCAGCAGTTCGCATAAGGCAGTGTGAACTGCCTGCGAGTCAGGTGCAGTGGATTTGCAGGGTTTCCCGCATCGCACCAATGTGAACTGAGCCTTAAACCCCATACACACTTAGATTTTCTTCAGATTTACCAAAACCATGTAGTACAAGGGCCTGCCTGATTGCATACAAATTGAAACTCTTAAGGTTTGACCTCCATAGTATATGGTTTTGGTAACTCTGAAGACAAAAATCTAATAGTGTGTATGGGATCTTAGTCTGTCATTTGTGATGTAAAGGTGAACCAACTTCTTGTTTGGATGATTTTTCACAAGGCAAGAGCACAGGCAGGGGTGAAATGATTTTTACCTTAATGCATTAGGGTTACGTTCTACCTTTTTAGAATCACTTTAACATTAATTAGATGTGGTAGAATATTTGCTTTCTGTGTTGGTTTGTTATTGTCCTGCATTTTCTCCTGGTGATCTTGCCAGTAGCATAGTTCCTATCCTAGGGCGACAACCCTCACTTGCTGTTCTGTGTCTCTGGAGGTGCAACATTGGCAAAGCCAAGGCTACTGGTTTTTATTCAATATTTGTTCAAAGCAGTGCCAGTTGAATTGATACTAAATGATAGACTATTGGCAAATCTAGATGGCAAAGACCTACAATACAAGCAGACACCAAATAATTGCATAATCCCTTAATTAAATGTTCTCAACTTAAGTCATGTAGCTTAGCTTTCAAGCATCTGTAATATGTCATCATACAATAGGTCTTTTTAACATGTTCCATGAGAGGAAGGGTTAGGTTGTCTATATTAATCAAGGAGGGACTGCAAATAAAACGGCAGCTGCGCACCTAGGCCCTCTGGGCTTCACCTTAAAGAAAAGAACAAGAAAAAGCTGCCGTTTAACCTGTAGCATTTTAAGATCTGTGCTGTAGGCCTAGCAAATATCTGTCATAACAGGAAATCTGTTAACTGCCATCCCAGCTTCCATTTAATGAGCTGCAATACCTCTTGTAGCCAGGTAGTGGCAGTGTGTGCATGTATGACTTCCACTTGTACATGCTAGAACACATTCTGCACTTTTAACTCAGGGCTTCCTAATGACACATTTTAAAATTTGTGCATTGTGCGTGAGTATTTTTGTATATAAATGGAAATGTACCAATGTATTTTAGAGTAAAATTTACAAGTCGTAATCTAATCTGTGTCCACTTTTCTTTAACAAGCACTGTCAGATGCATCATCTTGTAATTACTGGAAGATTTGGTAAGTAAATGAAGTTGTAGGAATCGCAGAGGCCTATTCTGGGCTTTGACATTTCCTGGACTGCATGCTGGGTTAATGTTTAGATCGTCGTGACGTTACTAACAACAATTTTTGCAGTTAAAATGTTGAAGCCCTTAAACCATGATCTTAGAAAAGGTGTCGGTGATAGAAGAGGTAATGGTGCAAAGGGCTTGTTACCTCTGCAGTGCATTTCAGGAATGACACCAGGGACCTTGTGACCTTCTGACAAATGCATAGCTCTACAAGGTTAAACACAAAGCAAGGACACACCATCTGGGTCACTAGTGATGTCCTTCAAAGTGCTACACAAACAGACACAATGTAGGGGCCGCAGTACTGTGGGCAGTCCTGTTTTTACAAGCCTTTTACAACTGCAGTAAAAAGACTTTTAACATAATAAACTTGTATTAACTGCTCTGACTCAAAGCATTATGTCTTCAGTGTCACTTTTTATTGGGGGTGTTTTCTTCCAAGTCCAGATACACTTTCACCAAGCT
>BLSH010452812.1:1714780-1726962 GCA_018402905.1 Glandirana rugosa
AGTCCACCCCTCCCTACGACGTCCGGTTCGCGGGACCTGCGCTCGAGTCGGGTCAGTGACCTGCGTTCACCCCCAGTGGGTGATCGGAGGGCGTGCCTTGCCCATGCTACGCCGCCTGGGGCGTAGCCAGCCGGCACGACCCCTTTAAAGTCCTAAGCTCTATAGGAGATACGGGGTCGGTCGATGAACTATCGTCAGAAGTAGTCTATCGAACCAGATTGAGGAACATGATCCGTATTTTTTTGACTATACATCTCAACTCGCTTGTGGACCTGCAAGCCCAAGACGACCAGGCAGGCTTGAAGCCCTGTTTCAGGCCCAGGGTCCGTGCGATCGTTCGGGTTCCGTCCGGACCCGGACCCGGACTTTGTCCCGAAGTTCGGACGGACCAGCAGAACCCGAACGTCCAGGTGTTCGCTCAACTCTACATATCAGTTTTTTTATGCCTAGTACAAGGAGTTAGACCAAGCTATCTGATGAAGACTGCTATCAAGTAGCTGGCTGGGGCATAGAGGATATCTCGAATCCTGAAATTTCCCCAGCACGGCCGACCGATGCGGGGTCCGCCGCATCGTACCCGTTCCGTGCGGGAGGCTAGTGGGTGACCCCCACTTGCGTCCAGTGACTGGGCTGAGCTCGCGTCCAGGGCGCTTGGCCTGCAGCATCCCTCCCCACCTGATGGGAGGAAGGTCTGCTACCGGGTGGCTACCCGCTGTGCCTGTCGGATTGGTAAGTGACCCCCCCCTCTCCCCCCCTCCAGGGGTGCGGAGGGGGGGGGGGCTGGGCGACTTGCGGACTACTGCCGTCCGATGGAGGGTTCAGGGCTACAGGTCCCTGTGACAGACTCACCCAGGACAGAGGCTTTTGGAGGGGACTGAACGCTAGCCTCTTACCCATTGATTATGGGCCTGACATATAAGGGAGCACTACTCTTTGTGAGGTGCATGCCTGGGGACCCTTGAAGTAACGTTTGGATTCCAGGCCATGTCTCCCCAAGACATACAGACTCTGGGATCCATGTTAAAGGCCTCACTACTAATAGTGACTATTTTACAATGGGACTCATAGCAGACATTGATGTAATTCGCAAGCCACCTGTCTGCTATAATTTGTGTATTGTAAGTCTACTGTGACTTTTAAGTCTTTTCATCCATTGTTACTTGTGCTAATTGACTCAGCTCTGGTCTTCTGACCTAATAGACCACATGTCTGGCCTTGAATATCACCTAGGCTGGTTAAAGGACTAGATAATTAGTTCATGTTAATGAAGTAATGTGATCAGGAGGGGAGGGGGTAAAGTGCTCCTGATATGGTGTATATATATTTGTGTGTGTTGGTTCTAATAAACAGTCCATGTTCCTACAAGCTAGTGTCGTATAGTTTGTTCGTGTGGCTATAACATCTGATCTCTGATGTTTGGACTTAGTGAAGTGGTATTCTGACGGAAGTACTCAAGCGGAGTGGGTCGGTTCCGTTACAGTCCCCCTTTGTTTTTTCTGTCCCCCGTCCCCGCGCCGCACCCCCGCGCTAAAACCGCCAGGCGGCGATCCTGCAGCAGGTCGCCGCCATTTTGCCGTAGCTGCGGCCATTTTGTGGGCTGTTTTGGCCTCTTGTGGATGCTCAGCGGCCTGTGTGGAGCACGTTTTGGCCTCTTGTGACCGCTCGGCGGCCATTTTTGGTGTGCCTGCTTGAAGAAAACTTGCGTGCTGGCGCCGTTTCTCCCTCTTCCTCTGGACAGCGGTGCAAGCACAGCGGCGGTGACGGCACAAGACAGGGCGGTCAGCGCTCCTACTGGGACGCAGCGCTTGAAGGGCAACTACAGCAAGTATAGCTGGCTCTCCCTGGGGTGTCGGTGGGCACAGTCCTCCTGGGCATTCACCGGGTTGCTCTGTGGGGCAGTTGTGGGGCTGCATAGTGGGGGTGTCATGGCCTATAGGCCTTGCAAGTGTTCCGGTGGCACAATGGCGGGTTCTTCTCTGGAGGGATCTGTGGAAGCGCAGGCTGCGCTGGGTCCTCTGGTTCCCCTGGATCAATTAACTTACATATTGGGGGAGTTTGTCTCCCGGGGGTGTCTACTAAAAAGCGTCCACCCCCCCCCCCCCGTCTTCGGGAGAGGATTCTGAACCAGAAGGGGCCTCAGTGGTCACGGGGACCCCATGGAGCTCTCAAATGGTGAACTGGAGCCCTCGGATGGTGAGGAAGACCAGGGGGCCTCGGTGGTGCGTGAAAGGGGCGATGGTGGCCTCCCTGATCACCGATATCCGTGCGTCTTTGTGGCTGGACCAGGCCAGGGAGTCGCAGGAGACTGCCTACGTTTGTGGGTCCTTTAAGCCATCACGGACCCCTAGGGCATATCCTTATGCTCAATTTTTTGACCAGCTGGTCTATAAGGAATGGCAGCGTCCGCAGAATTCCTTTTCATTGCCCAAACATTTCTCTGTGCGATATCCCTTTGAGGACAGTTTTTTTTTTGCAGGAGTGGGCATCCCCCGCAGTGGACCCTCCGGTGGCTCGCTTGAATAAGGCGACGACCATTCCCTTGGAAGGGTCTCCCTCTTTTAAGGATCCGGCCGATAGGTGGACGGAGGCGGTATCCAAGGCACTGTTCTTGGTGGCGGGGGCGGCCATGAGGCCAGCTCTGGCGTCGGCCATGGTGGCACAGTCACTTACGGAGTGTGCGACTGAATTGCACAATGAGTTGGGCTGCGGATGTTCGCCTGAGGCTTTGCAGCGGACTGACCATCTGATACAGGGTCTCCGGTACCTGTGTGACACAGCCTTGGACCTGCTCCCTATGCTGTCTAAGATGTCTGTTTTTGCAGTCATTATCAGACGGGTGTTGTGGTTACGTTGTTGGTCGGGTGACCACGCGTCCAAAAAGGGCCTCACGGACCTTCCTTTTCAGGGTGGTCAGCTCTTTGGGGCACAATTGGATGAAATCATTAAGGATTTCACTGGGGGGAAGAGTACCTTTCTTCCAGAGCCCAGGCGGCGGGAATTCCGCCGTAAGCAGGGTCCTGAATTTTCGGACCAGAAGCATTTTTTCCTGTGCCCGGGGCAGCGGGCAAGGGCTCAAGGCCCGGCAAGTCTGCCTCGGGGTCAGATAAGTGGGGCCCTGGCAGCGCAAGACCGAAAAGACTGAGGAAAAGTCCTCTACCGCATGATGGGTTGCCCCCACCTGACTCTCGGGTGGGGGGCCGACTTCTGGGGTTCACAAGCAGGTGGACTGCCCGCATTTCCGACCGGTGGGTACGGGAAGTGGTGTCCTCCGGGTACAAGATAGAACTTGAGACTCCCGCAGGGGCGTTGAGAAACTCTCCTAGGGGCTGTTCATATGCACCCCGAACAAGGGGTGATTGTGCCGGTCCCTCCGCTGGAAAGGTTCCGCGGCTTCTATTCAAACCTCTTTGTGGTGCCAAAAAAGGGTGGGGTCAGGCCAGTTCTGGATCTAAAAGCGCTAAACCACTTCGTGAAGGCTCAGGATGGAATCTGTTTGGTCGTGGCCGCCCTACACCAAGGGGACTTCATGGCGTCTCTGGATATCAGGGACGCGTATCTCCATGTTCCCATTTGTCTCCGGCACCAGCGCTTCCTGCGCTTTGCGGTGGGGGATCTACATGCAGAAGTCGACGTTGACCCCATCCGATCGACTGGAATATCTGGGTCTAATACTGGACACGGAGCAGTATTAGAGGTTCTTACCTCTTACCGCCATACAAGAAGATCAGGGATATTCCCTTACATTTGTTGCGAAAGGTGGCTTTTTTGGTGGCCATTACATCCGTCAGGCGGGTGTCTGAGTTGGCGGCTTTGTCATGTAGGTCTCCCTACTTGGTCCTTTATAAGGATAAGGCAGTGCTGCGCCCTTCCCCTTCGTTCCTACCGAAGGAGGTCTCCTCTTTTCACATTAATGAGGATATTGTTCTCCCTTCATTATGTCCACACCCGTCACATCCCAAGGAGATTGATTTACATTATTTGGATGTCGTGAGGGCTTTGCGGGTGTATTTGGCGGCTATAGCTGTTTGACGGCCTCGTGGGCTACTGTTTCCCATTGGATCAGACAGACCGTGACCCATGCGTATATGGCTTGGGGCCAAGAACCCCTTTTCCCGGTCACGGCTCTTTCCACCAGGGCAGTTAGCACTTCCTGGGCCTTCAGACACCAGGCTTCGGTGTCTCAGGTGTGCAAGGCGGCTACTTGGGCCTCGGTGCACACTTTTGTTAAATTTTACAAAGTTGATGTGTCAGCATCAGCGGATGCTGATTTTGGCTGCAAGGTTTTACAGGTGGCGGTGTAGGCGCGGCTGGCGCCTCCTGAGAGGATTCTGTTGGGTACAGTTGTTGTTGTTGTTTACCCACCCCTCTTGAATGACACTGCTTTGGGACATCTCCACTTGTCAATGAGAGGCTGCGTCTGTCAGTGAACGTAAGAGAAAATAGGATTTTATTAAGAACTTACCGTAAAATCCTTTTCTCTGAGTTCACCGACAGACGCAGCGCCCACCCCTCTGTGTTGCGTTTGTACGGCTTGTTACGAACTGATATGCTATGCAGAGCTGGGGGGGTTATATGCTGGAGTGAGGACGGCCCCCTGGGAGGGGTCAGCTTGCTTTTTTTTTCTTTTTGCCTAGTCTACTCCTAGTAGGATGTGCATAAACCCCACTTGTCAATGAGAGGCTGCGTCTGTCAGTGAACTCAAAGAAAAGGATTTTACGGTAAGTTCTTAATAAAATCCTATTTTTTTTAAAAAAAAGGCAATTTGTTCTTCAATATCCATATGCAGTGGTAAATATAAATAGCCAACTATATGGTTAGGGAGCAAAATCTCTAATCCACTCTGAGAATAACAGAAGAGATATACTGTATATACTATTAGAGGTTGAATCTGGTAATTATCAGACTCTGATCACATTTTTTACTTAACCTCCCTGGCGGTAATCCCGAGTGTGGCTCTGGGTGGAATTTCAGTACCATTAGCGGTAACCCCGAGCCACACTCAGGATTGCATTGCTGGATCCAGGCAGCGCTACTCACCTTGTCCCCTGGATCCAGCGATGTCACCCGCAGTGTCTGCGGGCTGTGTCCGCCGCCAGATGACTCCTGTGTGCCGGGCTCCGTTCCCTGCGAGCGTCGCGTCGCACAGGGACGGAGACCGGCGGGAAATTCAAAAAGTGAAACACACACAGCACATACAGTACACTGTAATCTTATAGATTACATTGCTGTATGAAAACATTTCACATCCCCTTTGTCCCTAGTGGTTTGCCCAGTGCCCTGCATGCACTTTTATATTATTTATGTCATTCTTTCTGCCTGGAAACATGAGAATGTCCATAGCAACCAAAAAGTGTCCCTTTACGTCAAAAGTGTTTTTTTTATCAGCTAGAAAACAGTGATAGTAAATAAGAATCATTTGCAGAATTGAGTGATACTGATTTTTGGGGAAATTTATCATTGGAAACTGAAAATGACGACAGCGACAATTCTGCAACTCAGCAAATTTCAGTGTTTTTGGTTTGATTACATTATTGAATAAATTTTATTACTATTACGTTATTATTTTTGATAATTATTTTTAGTTATATATTATATTATAATTTATGATTTCATTTTTCAAACTTTATCATACCCGGGATGTCTACTAGACTCTGGTTTGGACAGATTTAAGTGAATTATTCCTAAGAATTACAGGCCTACAGTATAAAACGCCAAATTTTCATGCAAAATAATGGTACCGCTTTCAGCACCAAAAATCTGAAATCATCATACCGCCAGGGAGGTTAAAGAAAAAAAAAATTAAAGACTGTTTTACAAATTTCCAGACAGAACTGTAATATATTATATGCTGACCATACAAAACAATGTCTTCCTTCAAAAAAGTAATTTTAAGAATGTTCGTTCGATTTTCTAATTGTTAGTGGGGTAAAATCGTTGTTCGTTTTCAACCACGGTGATGGGAAAATTTGAAGGAACAGAATAGAAAACTTCTTGTTCAAAGGAATTTTCAGACAGACAGTATATGTGGTTTTCATTCAGAAATTACATTCCTTTTAAAACCTTGTTAACAGTAAGTGTAAATTTCAAACGACATTCTTTCATTCAGCGAATGTACAAAGATTTTTTGTATGAATATCCTTGTCCGGAAATCAATACGTATATGTTAAGGCTCAGTTCACACCTATGTAGTTTGCTTTTGAGCCATTTGTGCAGTGCTTTTTGCACACGCGATTTTTTTGCGATTTGTGTTTTTGCAGTTTTTTTATGCTTTTTTATTTTTTTGACAATTTGTTGTTGGGCAGACTAAAAACGCGCTATGTGCTTTTCTGTAGCTTCTCCATTGAAGTCTATTGAACCAAAAGCACCGTTTTGCATTTGAAAAAAGTCCTTGACCCTTTCCAAATATGCAGCGGCAGAAAAAAAAGCATAGATTTGAACGTGTTCCATAGGAGACCATGTTTAACCTTCCTAGCGGTATTCCCGAGTGTGGCTCGGGGTGGATTTTCAGTACCAAGAGCGGTAACCCCGAGCCACACTCGGGCTTGCATCGCTGGATCCAGGCAGCGCTACTCACCTTGTCCCCTGGATCCAGCGATGTCCCCCGCCGTGTCTGCGGGCTGTGTCCGCCGCTCCGATGCCTCTGTGTGCCGGGCTCCGTTCCCTGCGAGCGTCGCGTCGCACGGGGACGGAGACCGGCGGGAAATTCAAAAAGTGAAACACACACTATACATACAGTACACTGTAAATCTTATAGATTACATTACTGTATGAAATCATTACACATCCCCTTTGTCCCTAGTGGTTTGCCCAGAGCCCTGCATGCACTTTTATATAATAAATGTCATTCTTTCTGCCTGGAAACATGACAATGTCCATGGCAACCAAAAAGCGTCCCTTTACGTCAAAAGTGTTTTTTGATCAGCTAGAAAACAGCGATAGTAAATAAGAATCATTTGCAGAATTGAGTGATACTGATTTTTGAGGAAATTTATCATCAGAAACTGAAAGTGACGACAGCGACAATTCTGCAACTGAGCAAATTTCTGCGTTTTTGGTTTGATTACATTATTGAATAAATTTTATTACTATTATATTATCATTTTTTATAATTATTTTTAGTTATTTATTATATTATAATTTATGATTTCATTTTTCAAACTTTTTCATACCCGGGATGTCTACTAGACTGTTGTTTGGACAGATTTAAGTGAGTTATGCCTAAGAATTGCAGGCCTACAATATAAAACCCCAAATTTCCATGCAAAATAATCGTACCGCTTTTGGAACAAAATTCCTGACATAATCATACCGCCAGGGAGGTTAATGAACTGTAGTGTGTTTCTGCAAAAAGCACCAAAAACCGCATAGGTGTGAACCAGGCCTAAGACGTTTTGTATCACCTGTCATAATTGGGTTAAAAAAAAATAAATTAGCCCTTTATAGTACAAAAAGAGCAGATCATTTATACTATGAAACAATGGAAATAATAATTACTTAAATTATTTATATATATATATATATTATAATAATAAATACACCCAGAAGTAGGATAATATGGGCATTTTAATTGAGTCAGTCATGAAGCTATATGAAGGGTGGAAGGGAAATATAAATCTTTTATATTAACCCCTTCCTTACGGGCGTATAGTAATACGCCGGCAAGGTGCACTTCCCATCCTGGGTTGACGTCCTCCCATTTTCGCCGCTCTGTGGGCTCCCAAAATTGGCTCTTTACTACGTGATGGGCTGGGTCCTATCACAGCCGGTCACTTCTGACAATAACAAACCGGCTGTGTCCAATCACAGCCGGTTACAGAATGACAAAGATCCGTGGTAACGAGCTGTTACCGGGTTCTCCTCTTCACACACCTATCGTGTGTGAGGAGGAGATAGCGGTAACAGCTCGTTACCACTTACTGTATGCACCAATCACACTGATTGCCCCCCCAGTAGTAAAGAGTACCTGTCACCACCCCATCAGAGTACCCGAATACCTGTCACCTGCCCATCAAAGTACCCGAGTACCTGTCACCAGCCCATCCGAGTACCTGTCACCAGCCCATCAGAGTACCCGAGTACCTGTTACCAACCAATCAGAATACCCGAATACCAACCCTTCTGAGTACCCGAGTACCTGTCACCAGCCCATCAGAGTACCCGAGTACCTGTCACCAGCCCATCAGAGTACCCGAGTACCTGTCACCAACCCTTCTGAGTACCCGAGTACCAGTCACCAGCTTACCCGAGCACCTGTCAACAGCCCATCAGAGTACCTGAGCACATGTCACCAACCCTTCTGAGTAACTGAGTACCAGTCACCAGCTTACCCGAGTACCGGTGACCAGTCCATCTGAGTACCTGTCACTAGCCCATCTGAGTACCCTAGTACCTGTCACTAGCCCATCAGAGTACCCGAGTACCTTTTACTTTATCTATCAGAGTACCCAAGTACGTATCTGCAGCCTATGCCTCATAAAATATACATTGGGGTGTTTGCTTTCCAAAATTGGGTAATTTTGTGGCTAATTCCACTGTCCTGGAGCTCCAGGACCTTCACAAATGTGATGGGTAGGAATGAAATTAGATGTGTAATTTATGCTACTAGAACGCCTGAAGGTACTACTTCAATGCTGAACCTCTCTGTGGCCGGGCTGTGTAAAAGTCTCACACATGTGGCATCGCCATACTCGGGACGAGTAGCAGAATATATTTTGGGATATCATTTTTGCTGTGTACATGCTATGTTAGAAATATCATATAAATTGACACCTTTGTGTAAAAAAAAATGTATTCATTTTCTTTCCACGTTTTCCGAAGACTTGTGGAAAAAAATGAACTGTACAAAAGACTCATAATGCCTCATAGAATATACGTTGGGGTGTTTGCTTTCCAAAATGGGGTCATTTTGTGGGCAATTCCATTGTCCTCGTGCTCCAGGGCCTTCAAAAGTGTAATAGGTGGTTGAGAAATGAGATGTGTAATTTATGCTCGTAGAACGCCTAAAGGTTCTACTTCAATATTGGGCCTGTGTATGTGGCCAGGCTGTGTAAAAGTCTCACACGTGGTATCGCCATACTCAGGAATAGCAGAATGTATTTTGGGGTGTCATATTTGCTATGTACATGCTATGTGTTGAAAATATCTTATAAATGGACAACTTTGTGTTAAAAAAATGCATTTTCATTTTTTTTCCCCCACATTTTCCAATAACTTCTGGAAAAAAATGAACCCTTCAAAAGACTCATTATGCCTCATAGGTTATACGTTAGGGTGTTTGCTTTCCAAAATGAGGTCATTTTGTGGGCAATTCCATTGTCCTTGTGCTCCAGGGCTTTCAAAAGTGTAATAGGTGGCTGAGAAATGAGATGTGTAATTTATGCTCGTAGAACGCTTGAAGGTGCTACTTCAATGTTAGGCCTTTGTATATGGCCAGGCTGTGTAAAAGTCTCTCACATGGGGTATCGCCATACTCAGGAGTAGCAGAATGTATGTTGGGGTGTCATTGCAAGTATGCATATGCTGTGTGTGAGAAATAACTTGTTTAACAATTTTGTGTAAAAAAAAAAAAAATATATATATTAATTTTGCAAAGAATTGTGGGAAAAAAATTACAACTTCAAAAAACTCACCATGCCCCTTACTAAACACCTTGGAATGTCTACTTTCCAAAAAGGGGTCATTTGGGGGGTATTTGTAATTTCTTGGATTGTTAGGGTCTCAAGAAATGAGATAGGTGGTCAGTACATCAGGTGTGATCAATTTTCAATGATTTGCACCATAGCTTGTAGACTCTAACTTTCACAGAGAATAAATAACATCCACTAATTTGGGTTATTTTTACCAAAGATAGGTAGCAGTATAAATTATGGCCCAAATTTATGAAGAAAAATGTCATTTTTGCAAAATTTTTCAATACAAACTAAAAAAAAGTGTTTTTCGCTACTCTTTCGCTTATATTGAAAAAAATAAAAAACCCAGCAGTGATTCTATACCACCAAAAGAAGGCTCTATTTTCCAAGTCATCTTCCAGGACGGCTTACAGAGAGAGAGGCTCCTCCCACCTATCACAGGAAACACATGATCCACATTATAAAAAAAAGGGCTTATCACCAGCAGTACCTCAGTATTTTTCCTCCGGCCAGACAGGAAGGATTTTTTTTATTTTAGGCCTTCGTGCTAGTTTGCAGGGGCCTTCCGGCTGCTGGATCCCAGTAACAGGGGCAGTGAACCTGGGGAGACAATACAGCTCGGGGCACCCTAGGCTAAGTCAGAAGCCAGGGTGCGATAACAAGGGACCCCCTCTCCCTATCTTGTGGCAGCGGATCCCCAGTGGTGGATGTGCTGGTGTCAGGGAGGAAAGACTCACGTTTGATGTCTGTCCCAGGTGGTGCTCCAGGATTTGCTAGCTCAGGTAAGCAGCTCAGCTTCCCCCTCATGCAGCATGTGTCTCTGGCGTCGGCAGGAGCAGGATGATGACGTCACTTCCTGTGGCGACCGGAAGTGCCTCGTCGGCCATCTTAGTAATGTGAAAATGCGGCCTGGATGCTGACAGACACAGGAGCACCACCACAGTTCTGGAAGCACCGGATCCACAGCTCCAGTCTGGGACTCTCTGTACACACACCACAGCATTTAAGGAAGCAGAGCACATGGTCCTTTGGTCCTGCAAGTCACCATGGAAGCGGCTTCAGTCGGAGAGGCAGGTCTGGAGGTGCCAGCAGCCTCCGGCTCTAAGGTAAGGAAAAGAGAAGCTAGGGGGCTCCTGTTTTTTCCTTTTTCCCTGGTGGAGGGGGCACTGGGGAACAGGGGACAAGAGACCTCACTGCCTTCCAGGTGGAATGGTGAGCGGTCTCCATATATGTCACCCGATGGGAAGACCAGCACTATGTGTATCAAATGTACAAATGCCATAGTGTGTTATTTATACACAGCAAGTTGTTGTAGTAAAATACGGTCCTCTACCCTTTGTGTTTGCATTAGGATAAAAAGGATCCTAAAGACAGTAAAGGGGAGACACCTAAGAAGAGATGTGCGGTCTGCTCAAAGAAACTGTCTTCCAGTTGGAAGAAAACACTTTGCCAGGATTGCATAGAGCATCTATTCAAGGCAGAAACAGGACCCATGTTTAAATCTTTTTTTGATTCGATGAAAAAAGAAATGACGCAGACTTTAAGGTCATTTAAAGCACCAACAGTAGACACCACCAGGGCGGATGCCCTACCCAGCACCGCCAATGCGGGTCCCAGCAGACCACCCCCTACAGCAGTGCCTGATAGGAGGGTTCCGGACCAGGTGTCTCTAGAAGAAATTCAGGATAGTGAGGAGTCAGACTCCGAATCAGAAGAGGGGGAACTTAGGGACGAGAACATGACTAAGTCGCAAAAGTCCTTATTCCCATCCGAAGAGACAGAGGAGCTCCTGAAAGTCATTTATGACACACTAGAGCTAGAGGATGAAGAGGAAAAGGAATGGTCAGTCCATGATTGGTTGTACATGGGGTTACAAGCGAGAAAAACAAGAACATTTCCTATTCACCCATCTCTGAAGGACACTATCCTACAAGACTGGAAAAAACCAGAGCAAAGGTTTTACTTTCCTACTTCCCTGAAACGGCGATTTCCGTTCAAAGAGGAAGATATAGCAATTTGGAATAAAGCCCCAAAAATTGATTCCTCCCTATCCAAACTATCCAAAAAATCAGAGTTGGCTTTTGAAGATGCAGGGTCACTTAATGACCCCATGGATAGAAAAGCGGAGGGGTATCTTAAAAGGGCATGGGAGGCCAGCGCAGCAAACTTCAGGCCCTCTTTGGCCACGACCTGTGTAGCTCGCACATTGGATTTGTGGCTTGATAAGCTGCGCTCTCTCTTAGAAAATTATACTTCTAAGGAGAGAATTCTAGAAGACCTTCCGACGCTAAGAAAAGCCGTAGCATATATCGCTGACGCCTCAACTGAAGCAGTAAAGATTACTGCCAGGTCCACAGCTCTCATAAATGAGGCAAGAAGAACAGTGTGGTTGAAATCCTGGGATGGAGACTTGGCGTCAAAAGCTAGACTCTGCGCCCTCCCCTTCTCTGGAGAGTTGCTCTTTGGTAAGGAACTTGAATCAGTCCTACAACGGACAGCAGATAGGACAAAGGGATTCCCTATCCCCAGGAGGCAGAGGGGACCCTTTCGCTC
>BLSH010452812.1:1734914-1759582 GCA_018402905.1 Glandirana rugosa
GTCTCGTCCATTCATATCTATAATTTATTTTTTTTTCAAAATTGTCGCTCTTTGTTTATAGCGCAAAAAATGAAAAACCTCAGAGGTGATCAAATACCACCAACAGAAAGCTCTATTTGTGGGAAAAAAAGACGTCAATTTCGTTTGGGAGCAACATCGCACGACTGCGCAATTGTCAGTTAAACTGACGCAGTGCTGAAATCGCAAAAAGTGCTCTGGTCATAAAGGGTGAAATCCTTCCGGGGCTGAAGTGGTTAAATACCACCAAAAGAAAGCTCTATTTGTGTGAAGAAAATGATAAAAATTTCACATGGTTACAGCATGACCGAGCAATTGTCATTCAAAGTGTGACGGCGCTAAAAGCTGAAAAATGACCTGGGCAGGAAGGGGGTGAAAGTGGCCAGTATTGAGGTGGTTAACTTATTATTTTTTTTTTATTTAAAACAACAAACCTGCTATACTTACCTGCTCTGTGTAAAGGTTTTGCACAGAGCAGTCCAGATCCTCCTCTTCTTGGGTCCCCTACTGATGCTTCTGGCTTCAGAGTGCCCCAACAGCAAGCTGCAAAGTATAATATATAGTGCCCCTATAGAAAGCTAAAAAAACTTCTGGCTTTAGACCCGCTAACTTCCTGCCCAGGACTACATGTCCCACAAGGCATTGCTCCTCACACATTCACAAGTTCTCAGGCACTTACTGACATGTATGGATGTTGTACTGAGCTGTATGGGTGCTGCACTGTGTTTTCTGATAAGTAAACAAATAATGCATGCTGTATGCAGGGCAAATAATCAGCTAATCGATTATGAAAATAGTTGACAACTATTTTCATGATCTATTAGTTGTCGATTAATCGATTAGTTGTTTTGGCCCTAGAAATTAGGCAGTTAGGCTGTGTTTTTACTGCCTTTCAATGCCGCTCAAAATGTTAAAATAATAGAGCAATGGAGGTGTACACACTGCAGTGTTAGCAGTGCCTTATGTTACAGCGAGGCAAAACTAACGTTACCTGCAGAGTTCAGCAGGGATTGATGCTTTGCAACCGCCTCCATTCACAACTATTAAAACACATCACAAGTGGCGTGGGCCATGAAAGCACTAAATGTACTTATAGCATTTACAGTGTGTGGTTGCAAAGCGTCAAAAGTTATTTTACAAGGTATTTTATGAACTTGAATCCCTGTGCAAAAAGTCCTACATTAACACTGTAGGTGTGTTATTGCATGTTACAGGCTGCTTTACATTTCAATGCCTGTGTGACAGAGCCCTATGGCAATAGAGCTTTGTCAAGGATTTGCTGCAGGCAGTGACTGGACAGTGAAGGACCTGCACACCATTAAGGTAATCGGTTTGTTCTTTTCTCATAGCTACATGACAAATTGACACGCACTGTGCAATGCAGTACAACCTAACTGGAATCTATAAAATAACCACCTGAACTGTTAGAGCTCCTCCCAAGACCATATAAAACTATATAGACTATAGCAGGCCAGCACTGGTATGTGATTCACACATTAAATAAATAAATACAGTTAACCTATTGCAGTGCAACACTCCCACCTTTCCCCAGTGGGGCATGACAGCACTAAAAACCTGAAAGATTTTCTACCCCTTCCATACTCTATCCAACATTGAAAACGTGTTGACATTAGATATACTGTAGATAACCATTGATTGAGTTGACAAATGGACATGGATTGACTTGAATTGTAATTGTACAACCGCCCTGTCGGGTTTTTCCAGAACGATCAGTGCCACTGGCTATAGTCAGGAACATTGATCATTGTATTCAGCCACCGGGGAAGGCCCCCTGCTGGCAGAATACAATAGCTCTGCAGGAGTGATTCCCCCATCCGCACATTCAATCGGTTCATTGTTTTTTATTCACCCCACTCGTTGAACAAAAAAAAAAAATCACGATCTGGCTAAATGCTATGAACCGATAGTATCATACATGCCATTTTGTATTTTGTCCATAGCTCTATCTAAAGCAGTAAATGGCCCATGCAAGTATGGTGCTTTTTTTTAGCATAAATACAATTCTTGAAAAAAAAAAAAAAACATTTTGCCATGTTACAACTAAAAACGTAAATTAATTTTATTGGGATTTTATGTGATCGACCAACACAAAGTGGCACATAATTGTGAAAGGAAAATGATAAATGGTTTTCCAATTTTTTTTACAAATATGTGAAAAGTGTGGCATGCATTTGTATTCAGCCCCCTTTACTCTAATATCCCTAACTAAAATCGAGTAAAATCAATTGCCTTCAGAAGTCATCTAATTAGTAAATAGCATCCATGTGTAATACTCTCATTATAAATACAGCTGTTCTGTGAAGCCCTCAGAGGTTTGTTAGAGAACCTTAGTGAATAAACAGCATCATGAAGGCCAAGGTACATACCAGACAGGTCAGGGATAACGTTGTGGAGAAGTTTAAAGCAGGGTTAGGTTATAAAAAAAAAAAACATCCCAAGCTTTGAACATCTTATGGCGCACTGTTCAATCTGTCATGCGAAAAATGGAAAGAGTATTGCACAACTGCAAACCTAGACATGACCGTCCACCTAAACTGACAGGCCAGGCAAGGAGAGCATTCATCAGAGAAGCAGCTAAAAGGCCCATGGTAACTCTGGAGGAGCTGCAGAGATCCAAAGCTCAGGTGGGATAATCTGTCCACAGGACAACTATTAGTCATGCACTCCACAAATATGGCTTTTATGGAAGAGTGGCAAGAAGAAAGCCATTGTTGAAAGAAAGCCATAAGAAGTCCAGTTTGTGAGAAGCCATGTGGGGAACACAGAAAACATGTGGAAGAAGGTGCTCTGGTCAAAGGAGACCAAAATTGAACTTTCTGGCCTAAAAGCAAAACACTATGTGCGGCGGAAAACTAACACTGCACATCACCCTGAACACACCATCCCCATTGTGAAACATGGTGGTGGCAGCATCATGTTGTGGGGATGCTTTCTTCAGCAGGGACATGGCAGCTGGTCAGAATTGATGGGACTATGGATGGAGCCAAATACAGGGCAATCTTAGAAGAAAACCCATTAGGAGTCTGCAAAAGACTTGCAACTGGGGCGGAGGCTCACCTTCCAGCAGGACAACGACCCTAAACATACAGCCTGAGCTCCAGTTGAATGGTTTACATCAAAGCATATTCATGTGTTAGAATGGCCCAGTCAAAGTCCAGACCTAAATCCAATTGAGAATCTGTGGCAAGACTTGAATTTCTGTTCACAGACACTCTCCATCCGATTTGACAGAGCTTAAGCAATTTTCCAAAGAAAAAAAGTCACTCTGTAGATGTGCAAAGCTGGTAGCGACATCCCCAAAAAGACTTCTAGCTGTAATTGCAGCGAAAGGTGGATCTACAAAGTATTGACTCAGGGGGGCCGAATACAAATGCACACCACACTTTTTTCACAGATTTATTTGTAAAAAAATGTTGAAAACCATTTATCATTTTCCTTCCACTTCACAATTTTGTGCCACTTTGTAATCCCAATAAAATACATTTACGTTTTTGGTTGTAACATGACAAAGTGCGGAAAATTTCAAGGGTTATGAATACTTTTTCAAGGGGTGAAAAAATGACTGCATATTACTGCAGTCACCACGTCTAAGAACTGGTAAGCTGCAATAAATATAAATTTTAGTTTTTGGGTTTAGATGTTTTAACCGCTTGCCGACCGCTGATCGGCAATTGACAGTGACAGTATGGCGCTCCTGCGCAAATCGCCGTCATATGACGGCGGCTGCAAGATCGCGCGCCCACTGTGTCCGGGGAAGGCCAGGGAGCGGGTGCGGCGGATTCGATCTCCGCCGGCCACCCGCGATGCCCCCCCGGAGTGAAAGAACGGAGGTCTGTGTAAGTAAACACGGACCTCCGTTCTGTGAGAGGGGGAAGGGCTGTGATCACAGCCTTCCTCTACATGGAAGCTGTGATTGCTTCCCTTCCCGTTAGGGCAGTCCCCCCACAGTTAGAACACGCCCAGGGAACACAGTTAACCCTTAGAGCGCCCCTGCAGGTTAACCCCTTCACTGCCAATGGCATTTACACAGTAATCAGTGCATTTTTATAGCACTGATCGCTGTATAAATGCCAATGGTCCCAAAAAAGTGTCAAAATGTTCCGACATGTCCGCTGAAATATCGCAGTACCGCTAAAAATCGCAGATTGCCGCCATTACTAGTAAAAAAATAAAAAATAAAAAAAAACCCCAGAAATTAATTCTCATCATCCGTAAAGGCGACCACTTTTGCGCAAACCAATCAATAAGCGCCGATTGCGATTTTTTTTTTATCACAACTATGAGGAAGAATATAAATTGGCCAAAACCGATGAAAAAAAATGTTTTTTTATATTTTTTTTTTTGGATTTGTATTTTAGCAAAAAGTAAGAAATTTGGGTTTTTTTTGCAAAATTGTTGCTCTTCTTTTGTTTATAGCGGCGATCAGAAATGACGCAGCGGTGATCAAATATCACCAAAAGAAAGCTCTATTTATGGGAAAAAAGGGACGCAAATTTAGTTTGGGTACAACGCCGCATGACCGCGCAATTTTCAGTTAAAGCGACGCAGTGCCGAATCGCAAAAAGGGCTCTGGTCCTAAAGGGGGAAATCCTTCCGGGGCTGAAGTGGTTAATATCATCTGATAATTCTTAAAGTTGCACTCCTGGAAATAGCCACACCATATAAAATTCATGCACTTGAGCTATCTTACCTGACAAATGATCTGTAATTCTGTGTAGCCAGTCTTGTGATCCAGGTATCCTTTCCAGTTTGTAAATGAAGTAATCTCACTTTTCTGCATTATGGTAAAGCTGAACTCCATGCAGCTAAAAACACAATTTAATCTAACCATGTCCGCTTTAAAAAAGCACTAAATAAATGTTCATTCTAAACTATTCAGGGTCTTATATTTACACAGTTTTGTCTAACATAGTGAACATGCCTACATGAATGGAAAAAACGATGACCTAATCAGGGGTGGCTAAACATAACTTACCTACTAATGTATTTTAAAGTGTTCATATACTGTATATGTATAAACTGTATATTTAGCTGCTTACCAGCAGTTCAGCTTTTGGGAATAAATCTTGGTCATTTACCAACTCCCCGTCATTAGACAGCAAAGGTACTTTACTACACTGATGAGGCCATCATTGTGCTCACATTCTGTCTGCAAACTCCCTGTGATAGACTGACAGTTTTGTGAGATTGAGCTGAACCCTGATTGCTTTGCTATTTCCAGCGTGACTCTTGCTGTACAGTGGATTTCAAAAAGCTAATATAAAGACCGATTTGGAACCACTTTACCAGCTACAGATAGGTCCGTATATATTTGGCCACAGGCACAATTTTAGTTTTTTTTCCCAGGTATTTACCAAACATATTCAAGCTATAGTAATACAATAGATATGGACTGAAAGCGCACACTCTCAGGTTTAATTTGAGGGTATGCACATCCAAATTGAAGGAAGGGTTTAGGAATTACAGCTTTTAATAGCTATCCCCCCCCCCCTTTTTCGAAAGACCGAAAGTAATTGAACTATTGAATCAAAAGCTGGAAAAAGTTTGGAATCTATTGCTGTGAACCTAAATCATGCATTCAAAGGAGCTGTCCATGCAAGTGAAACAGGCCATTGTAAGGCTTCAAAAATTAAACAAATCCATCAGAGCGATAGCAGCAACAGTAGGAGTGGTCAAATCCACAGTTTGGTACGTTCTGAGGAAAGGAGAACGCTCTGGTGAACTCAGCAACATAAAAAGGCCTGGAAGTCCACGGAAGACAACAGTGGTGGCTGATTGCAGGATCCTCTCTATGGTAAAGAAAAACCCATTCAAAACATCCACACAAGTGAAGGACACTCTCCAGAAGGTGGGCTTATCATTATCAAAGTCTACAATCAAGAGAAGACTTCACAAGAGCAAATACAGAGGGTCCATTACAAGGTGCAAACATTTTTAAGCCTGAAGAATAGAAAAGCCAGATTAGCCTTTGCCAAAAAAAAATCTAAAAAAAGCCAGACCAGTTCCGGAAAAGCATTCTTTGAAACTAAGATTAATCTATACCAGGAGGAAGGGAAGAAACAAGTGTCGATAAGGCTTGGAACCAAAGCACACAACTTCATCTGTAAAACATGGCGGAGGCACTGTGATGGCATGGACATGCATGGCTTCCAGTGGCACTTGGTCATTGGTGTTTATTGATGTGACAGAAGACAGATACAGCCGGATGAATTCTGTAGTGCTTAGAGATATTCTGTCAGCCCAGATTCAGCCAAATGCAGCAAAGTTGATTGGACGGTGCTTCATTGTAAAGATGGACAATGATCCAAAACACACTGCAAAAACAACCCAGGAGCTTTTGAAGGAAAAGAAGTGGAATATTCCGCAATGGCCGAGTCAATCACCTGATCTCAACCCAATTGAGCATGCATTTCACTTGCTGAAGACCCACAAACAAACAACTGAAGACAGCTGCAGTTAGATCCTGGCAAAGCATCAGAAAGGAGCAAACCTAGTATTTGGTAATGTCCATGGGTTTCAGACTTCAGTCAGTCATTGCCAGTAAAAGGATTCTCCACAAAATATTACAAATGAACATTTTATTTATGATTATATTCATTTGTCCAATTACATTTGAGCCCCTGAAAATGGACTGTGTATAAAAATGGTTTCATTTCCTAAAATTTGTATTGATATTTATGTTCAACCCCTTGCATTAAATCTGAAAGATTGTTTCATTTTATTTTTTTTCTGGTGGCATACAAAGGTAAAGTATTACAATTGTGCCTGTATACAAATATATATGGACCTAACTGTATATCCAAAAAGACATTTACTGTTCATTGATTTTTGTTGAATATACCCAGATTAAATAGTCTTTTTTGTATATCTGCCTAAATTCAGCTTTAACTTTTCGGTTCCACTATGGCTTATTAGAGTCGAAACTACATGGGTGTCTTTTGATACATTTCAGTTGCTTAATCCATGTGACAAGAAAACTCCTGATACTAGATAATCATGTGTTTCTGCAATCATTGTGACAGGTCATGTAAACTTACATTTCATTTGGAAAAAATTGGGCTAAACCAGATATGTGGTGTTCCACAGTAAATCACAATAAAAGCCATACTCTAGATGGGGGTGCAGTGGGAGCAATATGAGGTTTCTGATGTTGTTACTAAGGGAAAATCCTCCTAATGATGGTGATCATAGGTACCCAATTCTATTGAGGAACCGTTTTGGAGCTGTGGCTTAGTATTTGATCATGCTGGTAGCATTATAAGAAGTAATGCAAATGGTGCTTGAAGAGTCAGTGAGTTCACAACTTGTATAGCAGAGTGTTTGTACAGCTATAGCAAGTGACCGGAAATTAATGTAAATTGGAAACCCTGCTTTCAAGTTCAAAATACCGCAGTTACACAATGGTTTCTATAGGGAGGCAGAGTTTGGCCTGGTGGCCAAGGTGAGCCAATGAGCATTACAGGGCTCCAAACTGGGGATCTGTACAATATATACATTATCTATTAGCTAATCATCCCTAATTCAAGCTAAGAGGGTACTGGAAAGTAAGTACAGAAAAGCAATGCATCTGCATTCTGGCTGACCAGACCAGCAACTGTTGCTTGAATGATTGCAAAATGTAACCAATACAACTCATTACTTGTGCTATTGTTTCTGAAATGCAAGAGTTGTAAACCTGTAGGTCTGTTATGTTTACCTAACACAATGACTAACTACATAGAGAGTGCCAAAATCGGCCTTTCTCAACCTTTGTACCTCCAGAGGAACCCTCGAAATGTTCAGGTCTCAGGGAAGGAACCCTTGCGAAAACAAGTTATTTGCGGGTCAGTGGGAAGAATGCCTCCCTTACACACAGCAAAAACAGATTATTGGTGTCAAGCTGCTGATTCTGCCAAGTGGTATTGTCCCTGGAACTATGCAGACACCATCAAATGGGAGGTTAATCAGCCACAACCCAAGGAACCCCTAGCAACCTCTGGAGGAACCTCAGGAATCCACAAAACACTGGTTGAGAATCGCTGGTCTAAATGGATGGTTTTGTCCCAGTAGACAAATGGGTGCTGTGTTACAGAGGTAAACTTAAGAAATCAACCTCTTATTTGGCATAAATTACCTTTACGCTTTTTCCTGCAGGCAAGGTTAGTAATATTTATAGGAGGGGAGGGATACTACAGAAGAAAAGAAAATTCTGGTGTAAGATAGTTTAAATGCACAAATGTTTAAAAGAATCTTACTTGAAAGTTTAGTACCTGAGGTTCCACAACCACTTACAAAGTTATGTATCTGTCCTTACCATTTGATACATTACTGTGACACACACAACACAATAAACTATGGGAAGATAAAGGGGCGGTTCACACCATGAATCGCACAGGAACATCTGTGAGTTCCTGTGCAATTCACATGCGATCTGGGTGCAGTGCAGTTTCAGAAGCCCATTCAGTTAAATGGGCTGAACCTGTGCTGCATTGCAGCAAAAGTAGTGCATGCACAAACTGCAGATCGCAAGGACAGTGTGTCTTGAATGTGGCGCAGGAAACGCACACAGAACATGGGTTTCCCGCACCACATTCTGGTGTGAATCGGCCTTAAGAAGCTCTGCCTGTCCTTACCATTTCAATAAGGTATATCATATGATCTGCCCTCCTACCAACACCTCTCCCATTGGTTATAATTCAGGTGGGTAGCTTCTTGGTGAGGAGTTGCTTTGAATATCAGTAAATTACTCTCCTTCAATATTAATGATGTGTCTGTATATTTGGACAGTGTACAGGAAAGCTGAATGCACAGGCTGGATTTTATTTGTACTGAATCCTCATTGTTCTATATACATGGATAAAAATGATACCATAGATCTCATGCTCAAATTAAACAATAAGACCGGCCCTAGACAGTTTTTTTTTTTTTTTGTTTTTTTTTTTGATAAGCCAGCTGATCACAAAAGAAAATGGATTACATTTCCCTATTCACACATGCTAGGTGAATGGAGGAATCCTATCTATTGTGCCACTGTATTGTGATAGCAGGACTCTTTTACAGTCAGAATACACTGATCGGGGGCTTCAAGCCAACGATCAACAAAAGTTTCCCCAACAGCCCCGCCCCATTCAACAGAGGTCAATTGTTAAATCGACAAGTTGAGCATAGATAGATCTAAATCAGCTTTAGGCCCCTTTCACATTTATGCGACTTGTCCTGCGACTTGGGACTGCAAAGTCACATGACACGTCCCTCCCCATTATTTTCAATGAGTGCTGTTCATGTCTACGACTTTAAGTCGCGCCGACTTCAAAGTAGACCCTGCATTACTTTGGTCCAACTTTGGTGCAACTTGAGGTCTATAGACTTCAATGTTAAACCCTCAAAGTCGCATGCAAATTGCACCTGAATAATATAGATGCGATTGCTGTACCATTTCTGTACGACTTTGTAATCTGTTTTCATTGTGTTGTGTTGCAACAAAGTCGGACCAAAGTTGTACTGATCACAAATTGCGTCAAAATCGCGCCCAAAAATTGCGGTAAAATCACGTAGCACAAGTGTGAAAGGGCTCTTAAGTTAATGACACACAGGTGACTTTTCCATTAGCAATCTTCTCATTTACAGTTTGTCAAAATTGCCAGCGGCAGGATTGCTAAGAGGCTGACCGTTTTACATTGTGTGGGAGATTAGCTCGTGGGGATCATCTTTCCTGAGCTGTAAATAGTCAGCACACAGGCAACTTTCTTTCAAATCTGGCGGCTTGCCAGGTTTATTGGTAAAAGGTTTGCAGGTGGTTAAAAACAAACAAAACAGAAAATAAGCCCTTGTTGTCTGGCGCTAAACTAAACCGTATAGTTTCCGCACTATACAGTGTGGGACTGGCCACGACACCCACAAAACATAAGCCAAAATGCAAACCTTGTCTTTTCAACTCCAAACGGACACCAAGCTCCCTCAGATCCCTCTCTGAGTTCCAGGTCAAAGCTAAAATGAGATCTCTTCCTGATTATTTAAGTCACCTGTTGGTGGACTCCAGTGGACCACAAGCTCCATACCAGAACCAGCCCTGCCTTGGTGGCTGGTAAAATACGGACTGGACTCCTTTTAATCCAGTCTAAATGAACGCATATGAGGTGACAGGTAACATCCGTCTACCACTTCGCCTTGCATACCGTCACAATGGTTACATACACTATATTGCCAAAACTATTGGGATGCTTGCCTTTACATGCACATGAACTTTAATGGCATTCCAGTTTTAGTCTATAGGGTTCAATATTGAGTTGACCCACCCTTTGCAGCTAGAACAGCTTCAACTCTTCTGGAAAGGCTGTCCACGAGGTTTAGGAGTGTGTCTATGGGAATGTTTGACCAGAAGCACAATTGTGAGGTCAGGCACTTATGTTGGACAAGAAGGCCTGGCTCTCTGTCTCTGCTCTGATTCATCCCAAAGGTGTTCTATCAGGTTGAGGTCAGGACCCTGCAAGCCAGTCAAGTTCTCCTCGCTCACCCACACTATATTGCCAAAAGTATTGGGCCAGCCCTCCAAATCATTTGGTGGAGGGGGGATTATGGTGGGGAGTTGTTTTTTTCAGGGGTTGGGCTTGGCCCTTTAGTTCCAGTGAAGGGAACTCTTAAGGCATCAGCATACCAAGACATTTTGGACAATTTCATGCTTCCAACTTTGTGTGAACAGTTTGGGGATGGCCCCTTCCTGTTCCAACATGACTGCGCACCAGTGCACAAAGCAAGGTCCTTATGGATGAGTAGTTTGGGGTGGAGGAACAGCGGTGACAGTCCTGCTCCCAGTTTGCCTTGCTCCTGTCCCACACACGAGGCTCTGGCCACTCCTCTCAGCTCCCTTGCATCATGACATCACACGACACGCTCAGACATGACCCCCCCCCCCCCCGCCAGCGCCGCCAGAACACACACCATATTTTTAACTGCCAACCTTTTCCTGTCACTGGCAGGAGAAAAGTGCATGTTTTTTACTGGCTGGCTAAGGGTTGGTAGCGCTGGTACAGGCCTGAATCTGCACATCTATATAGAAATGCAGTAAGTAAACCATAAGAATAATGTCTTTTCTTTACCATTCAAATTCAGCATTGTTACCACAGACATATTCAGTGTATTTGTATATTTTGTAGGAGTCTTTTTAATCTGATCCGGCCCCACCCTACCTCTCATGGCTGCTGGTCAAAGGATCTGCATAGTTTTAGCCAAACCACATGCAGGAAGTTTTATGACTCATACTCATGGGTATCATTACCACAGCTACAACAAAGCTTGCTCTTCTTATGCCAGTAGAATACAGCACT
The DNA here is from genome assembly GCA_018402905.1 of Glandirana rugosa. Classification (NCBI taxonomy): domain Eukaryota; kingdom Metazoa; phylum Chordata; class Amphibia; order Anura; family Ranidae; genus Glandirana; species Glandirana rugosa. Next base: position 1,746,257 of record BLSH010452812.1, read on the forward strand.
CTGTGATAGCCCCTGACACACAGCACCTCCTGCTGAAGTCTCAGCTGCCAAAGCAAAAATGAACGTTATTATATAGATTGTGCATCACCGTACTGCAGAATATAACGATTACCCGACAATGTAATAATAATGAGGCAGCATAGACTTGTAGGAAGGAGGGCCCCACTCACAAGAGCTCACAGTCCAAGGGAGGGGGAAGAAACAAAAGTTCAAGACATTTGTTAAGAGCCATACAGATAGCACCTGTTTGTGATTAGCAGAGAAAGTAGTTCCTTGCCTGGCTGAAGTTTGTGTATATAGATCAATAGAAAAAATGTGCAGGTCATGAGCTTGTCTGAAAAAGTCCGTTTTTAGACAGCTTAATGCAGTCTTTCCAAACCAGGGTTCCCTGGAACTGTGGGGTTCCTTAAGATCACCGATATAAGGGGGCAATACAATTTTTACTGTATCTGGAAAGAATTTTTTTTTATTTAATTTTATGATTATTAGGGAACCCCCATTTTTTACTCTTTCATTTAAAATTCTGTACATTCTGATCATATAATGTATGATGAGCAGTAATAATTTTAGTGGGGGTCCCCTGAGACATGTAAACTATTTCAAGGGTCTCTCTGTGGTAAAAAGGGTGGTTTGAAGGCTTGGAATTTTTTTGCGGTTTGTATTATGAACAGAAAAATGCTGGATTTGTGAGTGAGAAGCGGTAATAAGATAAGTAAATGAGACATAGGCCTAGTAAGCAAAAATATTGTTTTGGGGTATAGTTAGAAATCAGAGGTTACCTACAGAGCTTTGTATAATAAGTACTCTGTACTAAATAGGCAGTCAGTGTATGAATATGCAAAGTGGAATGTACCATGGAAAATTAGAAGAGATGTATATGAGTTCACCTGTAGAAGGCTAGTATGGCAAATGTGACCCTGCCACAATAAAAATATATTCAGCCGGGACACACTTTCAGATGTGTCCTCCAGTGCTGGCTCTGGTTTCACCAGTTTGTGCTATGCCACTACTGTGTCCTGTATTGGCATAGGGGCTGGTAGGTGGAACCGCTGTATGCAGTGTGGTATGCAATATCCTGCAGCAATGTCCTGTAATGACCTGGGGCTGGCAGGTGGAACTACAGATACAGCAGTGAATGCGATATCCTGCAGTGATGCCCTGTATTGGCATTGGGCCTGGAAGTGAGATCACAGCATGCAGTAAGGAATGTGATATCTTGCAGATATGTCCTGTATTGGCAATGGGGCTACAAGTGGAACCATAGCACACAGCGAGGAGATGCGATATTCTGCATTGGAATTGGGGCCGCAGGTGAAACCAAAAACCATAACAGGGTTTTCAACACCTAGATCAGTGATCTAAGTTAAGCCCAGTACACACTGCAAGTTTGTTTTTGTTCAATCCAGCGGGCTAAAGGAAAAAAAACCTGACAGCTCAAGTTGGAGCCGCTGTACTAACAATCAGATGTTAGTACAGTGATCTCACCTGCTGTTCTATTGTGTTTTTGACAAGGGGATGCCCCCCTCACCCCCCGGCAGGACATTTTGCTAAGTGCTCTCAGCCATTGGCTGGAGGCAGTCAACAGATCTTTCTCAGTCATGTCCCTTCGACAGAAGCTGGCCGACCAGCTGCTGTACACATGGACCAAATGTCAGCCGGTTTCTATTGAACCATCCACTGTTGCCCAACATTCGGCCCCTGTGTACAGGGCTTTAGTGGCTCAGAAAGTATTGATGGTGGTTTAGCATAGTAACCAGACCAGTAGCATATTCAGAAGGTGGTCACCAACAGCAGTCTCCATGTTTCTGTCAGGAAAGGTTTAGGGCCGGTTTACACTGGAGCAGTGCGAATCGGCGTGAAGCGGCACTCGTGGCGATCTCAAGGCGGCTTGCGAGGAGACTTCTATCCTAGAAGTCAATGCAAGCTGCCTGAGATCGCCCTGAAAATAGTGCAGGGACCATTTTTCTAAGGCGGAGCGAAGCGATTCGCTCCTATTAGAACGGTCCCATTTGCACAGCATTGAGGCGAATTGTCAGGCATCTCAAGTCGCCTGACAATTCGCCTAGATGTGAACGGGGCGCGAAGTCGCTCCGCATCGCGCCGCTCCAGTGTGAACCGGCCCTTAACATTTAAAAAAAAATGTTACATTTTCAGTTGGACCTCCTTCAGTATTGTAAAATGTTACAACAATGGCTATACCCCGTGAGGTCACTACTTGTTCCTATTGTCATAGAAATAGGGGGATTTCTGTCACTGAGATGGTTACTGAGATTGGTACTCTTTGGTTGAATTTGTTCATAATATAAATTATTGTACTATCACTTGTGAGGGTAGGTGAAAGGAGCGCCCGGTATCCAATAAAAGGTTGTAGTTGTTTTATTGAAAGTAGTAAAGCATGATAAAGCCAACACATTTCGGGGGAACAAAGAATCCCCCTTCTTCAGGCCTGCTGCTGTATGTTATGGTGAATGGGGTTGTACCCAAACTGGTGTGACTGTGACAACAACTACATATTCACTTTTTATTGGATACTGGGCGCTCCTTTCACCTACCCTCACAAACATTTGCGGAAATGACCTGGAGGCCGTACCCAGAGGTAGCAGCCCAAGCCCCTCAAAAGGGCTCACCGCCACCTTTCTGCCAAGTTTGGCCAGATTCAACAAGAGTGAATCTCTCGACATGCTCCCACCATTACTCACTCATAGACCCTCAACCGAGGAAGTCAGTCCAGCGTGATCTCCCACCCATAAGAGATCAATGTCATCACTGTAATTTTCAAATGCAAAATGTTCAATAAATGCTAATTTAAAAAAGTTATATTTAAAGTGACCTAGTCGTGGCATTTAAATGTTCCATAAAAGTATAAAAGTAAAGTGTAAATACCAAGCTTTCCTGGTGGCCACACTGCTAAACTCAATGCTGATCCTGAAAAAATGCTACTAGGAAGCCAGCAGGAAGTTTTAGGGCTTGTTCACACAATAGAAAACTATGTACCCTGTTCACCCCATACATGTGCAGTGGTGTGCAGAAAAATACAGCTCAACAGACAGTGTGCATGAGCTGCTATATGGTCCCCTGCTGCTCTTAATGGATCCTCCTGCTGACCTCTACCTATTACAGCAGACAGTGATGTACAAGAAGTACCAGCAACAGCTGTTGGGGGGGGGGGGGGAGACTATGGAGATTGACACTCCCAGAAGTGTCTGTTTCTAGCTAGCTTCTCAGGATCATAGTGCAATTATGCCATGCGGGCAGCAGGTAGGGTATGTATTTACACACTACTTTTACAGGGTATGGTTTTTGGCATTTTCTCCATTAAGTTAAAAAAAAAAACACACTACATGTCCTCTGCTCCAGATCAGCTCCCCTCTGTCCTGCCTTCACAGAAAAAACTGAGGGCAGTGGTGCTATAGTCTCAGTTAAACTCCCACCAGGAGGGAGTAGGGGTGTGGCTTACTGACACTGTGTGTGTTTGTCTATATATGCACACAGCCTGGCTTGGGACCCAGCAGGAGTGCACATGCACGAGTGCCTCCTTAGAAGTGATAAGCTCAGGTGTGTTAGGACACAAGTCCAAACTTGTCTAAGCTATCCCGTTAGGAAGCTGATAGCCAATCATAGGCAGAGAAGGCATTGCCTGCCCTACAGCCACATGCATACACATCCCTTGCATGCATGCCACTGACAGCTTCCCGGGATAGCTCAGGTGGGTTCGGGCTCATGCCAAACATGCCTGAGCTCATCAATGCATTTTATTTGCTACAGGAGGCACCCGAAGGAGTGAGGAGTGGATAGTGTCAGCGGGAAGCTTCCAAAGAGGAGATAAGTGACCTTTCTGTGCAGTATCGGTGTCCAGAGCAGGTAAGGCCAGACATACACGGTTTGAATCTCGGCCAGTTCCTGCTGGAACTGTTTATGGGCAGGCTGAATGTACCAAGTTAATTAACTGATCAACTTGGCTACAACCAGCCTGCCGGATTCTCTTGCGATTATTGCTAGCAGCTGTTATAGCTACTAGTAATAATCACTTTCTTCTCCTGGTGTGGTCAACTTCCCCCGCCCCCTGCTGGGAGAAGAGAATTGCTGATTCCCCTATCAACACTGTCTGTGTTACAAAATAGGGGGGGAATGAGGGAGACTGGTGTAGTAAGTTCCAACAAGGTTTAACTACAAAGAAAAGGTAAAAATGAATACTCACAAAAGTATAAAAAACGCGTATTGAATTTCCCGGAAGAGGGTAAACCTGTGGTGGAGGCACAGTCCTAAATGGGTGCATCTGGATGGTTGGATGATGAGCTGCTGGAGGCAAAAACTCTGGATATATGTGCTGCTAACTGTTAGTAGGGAAAAGGCTCTGACAGCTCAGCAGGCATGTGTAATGCCGTAGCTTTCATGTTCCCCATGCCAATGGCCAATAAATGATAATGTCCACCTGGAGTCCAGGGTCACACTGTCTGTGTTGATGGGCGAATCATGCAAATTTCTTTCCTGTAACCTGTGGTTGGCCAGCCTTCGTATGATCTCTTTTCTTTAATTTTGTTTTTTCAATGCCTTTAGTACCAGTTTTCATATAATGACAAGGTCTTCCTTAGCCACTTGCTTACTGGGCACTTAAACCCCCCCTCCTGCCTAGACCAATTTTCGGCTTTCAGCGCTGTTGCATATTTAATGACAATTGCGCGGTCATGTGACGTTGTACCCAAACAAAATTTGCTTCCTTTTTTTCCCACAAATCGAGCTTTCTTTTGGTGGTATTTGATCACCTCTGCATAATTTCTGATCACTGCTCTAAACAAACAAAGAGCGATGATTTTGAAAAAACAATATTTTTTAATTTTTGCTAAAAAAAAAATATATAAAAAGAAAAATTATTCAACAGGTTTGGCCGATATATATTTTTTTACATATTTTTGGTTAAAAAAAAAAAAAAAAAAAAAATCGCAATTGCCGTATATTGATTGGTTTGCGCAAAAGTTATCGCGTCTACAAACTATGGGAATTGATGTATGGCATTTTTTTATTATTTTTTTTTTACTAGTAATGGCGGCGATCTGCGATTTTTATCGGGACTGCGATATTGCAGCGGACATGTCAGACATTTTTGACACTTTTTTGGGACCAATGACATTTATACAGCAATCAGAAATTTAAATGTCCACTGATTACTGTATAAATGTCATTGGCAGGGAAAGGGTTAACACTAAGGGGGCAGTGAAGGGGTTAACTGTGTTCCCTGCATGTGTTCTAACTGTGTGGGGGCTGGGCTGGCCGCGACATAACAGATCTCACCGATCCCAGTGACAGGGATCAGTAGATCTGTCATGTCCCCTGTCACAGAATGGAGAACCGCCGTGTTTACATCGGCGGTTCCCCGTTCTGCCGCTGTGACAAGAGATCGCAGGTCACGAGCGGAGATCGAGTCTGCCCGACCCGTGGGCTTGCCCCCCGCAGCGTGCGTGGGCGCGAGTGCGCGCCACCGCCGAGTGCCAGTGCACCGGGGGAGCGCGCAAATGGGATCCGTGCTGTAGCTGTCATTCGGTTACGGCGCGGATCTGAAGAGGTTAAACACTGATCTAATCAAATCTGACCACATTTGAGCAAAACTGCACACACTAAAGTCCTGTACACACAATGCAAATTTTGGACAGGAATTTTCGCTGATCGTCTGAAATTTTTACCTTTAGTATGTTCCTTTTCGACATCCAATTACGATTTTTCATAAGACAAAAGCTGGTTGTGCAGACTAGAATTTTTTTGTCGTACGGCAACTCAGCGTCCGATTTTCGTATCATTAGTATGGTTTTCTTATGAAAAAAATCGTACAACCACGACTACGCATGCTCAGAAACAAAAAAATGCATACAAAACTATTCAACACATTACGTCACTTTTGATGTTGAATTCGGTTGTACGAAAATTTTCGTATTGTTAGTACGCTCTTCACTTTCGACAGGAGACAAGCATCCAACAAAAAACGGACGTTCTGTCGTCCGAAATTTGCATCGTGTGTACGAAGCTTAAGTTAAAATCTTGCCAAAAGTGAAAAAAAAAAAAAAAAAGAGCAGCTTTATTACAGGGTACTGCAGAAAACACAGAACTCTGAAAGCTGACGTGCACATGTTGACAATAGGATCTTGTGATCTTTGCCCAGGGGTTAACCTGGATAATAGGCATCTTCTATACATGCCTTTCTTTTGATTTATGCCCCATCGCATACTTTAGCTGTAGAGCACTCTATATAGTATTCCTAGATGAAAAAAAAAAGGTTTGGTGTCCTGTAACAATGAATCCGGTGCTAACAGTAAAATTCAACACATGAAGGAAACACAATGACTCACACATGGGTATGATTACTGGTGCCTGGCAACCCTCTTCCTATTTTGGTATTACACTGCAAACATGAGAAAACAAGCCTCGCATGAAACATGCAGCTCAGCACCTCTAACCTCAGCCTCTTCTCTGGCCTCCCTCCCCCTCTAAAGGCAGTCAGTGACTGCAGGTTGGAATGTGAAAGGCACATTCCGTACAGCATCAGAATTCCTTCTGGAAGATTCACATCCCCATCATTCCCCTGGGCCCCGCTCCTGCCCAGCTACCTGCTCTGGTATAAGAATTTACAAACATTGAGCAATGCCTTCTTTACAAAGAATGAAACAGTGAGTAGAGCCAAAGTTGGTTCAGGTACAGGAGAAACCTTTTTTTGTCCACTCGCACAACGCTGTGTATTGAGGCACATTGCACTGGGCAGCTTATTCATTTTAAATGGGTTTTCATTGCGCTTCAAAGCACAAAAAATAGATCCTGCTTTATTTTTGAAAATGCAGTGCCCTACACCACAGCAGTGCACGTGTGTTGGTGTGCAACAATTGTGCTGCACTACATACTGTATATACCAGGGGCGGCCTGTCCATTAAGGGCGCCGCCCCTCTATCCATGCATCCGGCCCCCTAATCTACATTCGGGGTGGCTGTTCTTTTTTTTTTTTAAGTACTTGATTAGAGCCAGAGGCTCTAATAGGCCTCAAAAAAGGGTAGGCTTGGGGCGTGGAGCATCGCGATCCGAGTCCACCCAGTTGTGTGACAATAGCAAATGAATATTCACTATTGTCACACTGAATCTCCTCCCCACCAATCAGGAAGCGAGTCCTAAGGTCTATTTCCCAATTGTCCAAAATGACAAGGGATCCTATTGGACCACGATGAGGTGAGAGGAGGAGGGAAGAGACATGGAGGCCACCGGAGAAGACGCAGGGGGTGAAGCCGCTGCCCGGGGGTAAGTGCTGGTGAACCAACCCAAACGGCCCACGGAGAGGGGATGCGGGTAACCCACCCGACCAACCTGGGGGGGGGGGGGGGCTGTGGGTGCATTGGTATACCGCCACTGGTATATAACCTGCCTAAAGCCCCGTACACACGGGCCAAATGCCAGGCGACATGGGCTGGTTCAATAAAACCTTTGGCCCATGTGTATGGCACACTGTCCAACTGTCTGTTTGGCCGGCTTCTGTTGGACAAGCATGCTGGAAAACCACCAGCCGACCGGCTCCCGATCAGTGCTCTCAGCCAATTGGAGTGTTCTGGCGAGGAGCCGTCCCCCTATTAGAACACAACAGCTCAGCAGGGGGAGATCGCTGTACTAACGTCAGATCGTTAGTACAGTGGCTCTGACTGGAGCTGACAGTTTTGGATGGAACTCATGTGGACCGAGCCTCCCAGGAAGCTGTAATCTGTAAAAGATAGTGGATGATTGCACTTCAGTAAAATTGATATTATTATACAGAATTTATATAGCGCCAACAGTTTGCACCAGGCCTTTTCTGGCACTTGTTCACAATGTAACAATCAGTATTTTTTGTTAGAAAATTACTCAGAACCCCCAAACGTATTTATTTTTTAAAGCAGAGGCCCTTGAAAATAAATTGGTGGGTTTTGCAATTTTTTTGTGTCACACGGTATGTGCACACCGGTTTTTCAAACACAATTTTTTGGGGAAGAAATACACTTTTTTAAAATTTTAATACAACATAACCCAATTTTTTTGTAACATATAAAAGAAGATGTTATGCAGAGTAAACAATATCAATTTTACTATCCATAGGTGACACTTTAAAAGCCTTTACAGGCTACCACTTTAGATGTACGGAGGAGGTCTAGTGCCAGACCTATAAGACTCCTCTGCCCTTAAAAGCATTCAAAATACCAAGATTGGCTCTTTTGAATGCTTTTTTTAAAAAATGATACAGATGACACCTTGGTAAACCAGAAGTGATGTCAGGTGATCATTTCCCAGTTACCATGGCGGAGAGCTGAATTCCGGGCTGGACAGGAGAGCCTGAGCAAGCCGCAGAAGGCGGACATCCCTTTCCACTGCTTGTAAAAACAATCCAGTGGCTAGTGAGCTGCTAGGCTTACTTTTTACAAGAGAGCCGACCACCGGCATCATCCCGGTATAACCACCCAAATTCCAGAGATGTAGAGGTATTTTGCTGGTCCAGAAGTGGATAATACAAGAGGATTCCTGTGAGAAAATACAATCTAATAGAATCAACTTCTTTATCATAGCACATAAATCCATGTGTAAAGCGCGTTTGAGATCCTTTACATGGTTCCTACAGTTACGAGCTGGACTAGCACCTGGTTTTTGGGCAGATAAGGGTGGACTGACCTAGAGCGGTATTGTATATTGTTTGTCAAGCTGTCATCTGTAATGGGCCAATCATCTGCACATGACATGAGTGACCCACCATTTTTATAAGGTTATTTCTCCTTTATAATAAAATCTGCAGTGCAGTCACAAGGCCCCGGTGGTGCAGTGTAGAGAAATTGAGCTTCCTTTAAAAGAGAAGTATGGGCATATCTTTTTTTTTTTTAGAATCATACTTACTTAGGTGGATGCAGCATCGGTCCAATGCTGCATCTGCCCCCCCCCCACCGGCTCTAAGACTGAAAACCAGGTGATCAAACACGGCCAATTGCTCGGTTCTCAGAGCTCCGCAAGCAGAGAGCTGGTGACTGTCATTCACTGACTCTCTGCTCTGCCCCAGGGCCGGCACCACCATAAAGCCGCTCAGGAGGCTGCCTGGGGGCGCCAGAGTGGTGGGGGCGGCAAAACCCCATAACAGCTTGAGCCCCTGCGAATCCTGAGGCTGAGTTAAGTGTCGGAGCAGGTTCTGGCACTTGGCTCCAGTCACTTGCCCGGCAGAGGCGTGCTAGTGTGGGCACCAGTGCCACCCGCCCTGCAGCCTGTGAGGGGTGTTTGGTGTCCACACCACGCTGCGATCTCTGCTCTCCCCCCTCCACCGGCATCTCTGCCCGCCCACCGCCCGCCTTTCATAGAGCGAAGTCTCCTCCTCCTCGGCTGTAATGCGTCACTAGAAACAGACGGGAGGATCCGAGGAGGAGGAGAAGCATTGCTAGGCACGATCCGCGCTGATCTGAGGTCTGATCTTTACACAAGGGAGGGGGGGAGGGGATTGGGAGAGGGAACACAGCAGGAGGCTTACCTGGCACCCTGTACAATGCTACCTGGCACCCTGTATACTGTTACCTGACACCCTGTATACCCTACCTTGCACCCTGTATACCCTACATGGCACCCTGTATGCTGCGACCTGGCACCCTGTATACCCTACCTGGCACCCAGTACAATGCTACCTGGCACCCTGTACACTGCTACCGGGCACCCTGTATACCATACCTGGCACCCTGTACTCTGCTACCTGGCACCCTGTATACCCTACCTGGCACCCTGTATACCCTACCTGGCACCCTGTATACCCTACATGGCACCCTGTACACTGCGACATGGCATCCTGTATACCCTACCTGGCACCCTGTACAATGCTACCTGGCACCCTGTATACCCTACCTGGCACCCTGTACTCTGCTACCTGGCACCTGTACTCTGCTACCTGGCACCCTGTATACCCTACCTGGCACCCTGTACACTGCTACCTGCCACCCTGTATACCCTACCTGGCACCCTGTACACTGCTACCTGGCACCCTGTATACCCTACATGGCACCCTGTATACTGCTACCTGTCACCCTGTATACTGCTACCTGGGACCCTGCATACTGCTACCTGGGACCCTGTATACTGCTATCTGGCACCCTGTATACCCTACCTGGCACCCTGTATACTGATATATGGGACCCCTGTATACTGCTACCTTGCACCCTGTATACTGCTACCTGGGGCTCTGTATACTGCTACCTGGGGCTCTGTATACTGCTATCTGGGGCTCTGTATGCTGCTATCTGGTGATGCTGGGCTGTATACTCCTGCCACAAGGGGTGGAAACTATAAGGGGTGGGGCTTATGAGAAGTGGGAGGGGTCAAAAGGACCCCCCTATCCTAAAATTTCACCAGCCGCCACTGTTCACATGCGTTCCAGGTCCAGTGCAATTTCAGCCCATTCATTTGAATGGGCTGAAACCATGCCAGACCACACAGAGTTATAAAACACTCAGGAACCACATCACATGGTACTACTGTACCACACAATCCAGTGTAGGCAAACGCATTACATTTGCGACCTGCATTTGGGGTGTCATTAAGTTAACAGATGACACCCTAGGCAGATCGCAACTGCAGTGCGTTTTAAATACAGTGCAGAAAATGCACACAGAACGCGGGTTACCTGCTCTGCGTACTGGTGTGAACCGGCCCTTAGTCTGGATTTGTGAGCTTTAGTTTAACCGCACTCTTCGGCTACAGAACGAACTGCACTCCTGTGATACACAGGAGAAGTACAGTCAAACAAGCTTTGGCTGTACTTCTCCTTTAAATCACATACCTTTAAGCCAATCATGGCTTCTGCAAAGCTTGGTCAAGAAAGTAGCATTCTGATTGATTAGTGCTATCATGAAAATGAGCTAGAATGGATGGACTGGTGAGAGTGCCCCCATTATCACAGGAATGAACATGGAGATGATGTATTGCTCATCCATAAACCTTCAGATGCACAGTGTTCCCCGTGGATGCTCCCCTGGTTCATAGTTACATAGGTTAAAAAAAAAGACACAGGTCCATCTAGTTCAACCTAAAAAAAAAAAAAAAAATTATATATATATATACACACATATATATATATATATATATATATATATATATATATATATATATATAACCATACAATCCCATATACAAATTCCTTCACCCACAGTTGATCCAGAGGAAGGCAAAAGACCCCAGCAAAGCATGATCCAATTTGCTATAGTGGGGAAATGAATTCCTTCCTGATCCCCCGAGAGGCAATCGGATTTTCCCTGGATCAACTTTACCTATAAATGTCAGTACCCAGTTATATTATTTAAATTAAGGAAAGAATCCAGGCCTTTTTAAAACAAACAATCTACTGAGCTGGCCCGAACCACCTCTGGTTCCCCCATCAATTAATTGTTGATAGGTGGAACCAGGGGAATGTTTAGGGGAATACAGCACATGTGTAGATTTATGGACAAGCAATACAGGAAATCCATGCTTGCCCCTGTGATGATGGGGGCACGCTCAACAGACCATCTGTCATAGTTTATATGCAGGGTGGCGCCAATCACTCTTGTTTGGCCAGGCTTTGTGGAGGCATTAAGGTAGATAATTTAGAGATGAATTCCAGACATTGCCTTTTTTACATAGTCGCATTGGTCCAGCTTGGATGTCACTGCCTCATCTCTCTACCTCGTCCAATCATAGAATGCTTTGCATTCATTGAAAGCATGCAAAGCATTTGCTGAATGGTGCCTGTGCTGAGTGGCCAACCTCCTGTATTTAAAATGCAGCACGGCAGCCGCTCAGCTTGGGACTTGGAAGCAAGTGGAGATCACAGGATTAGTGGTGTCTACTACAATGATTTACAGCTTCTAGAGAGATCCCACAGGTTTGCATATTCATACTTACTTTGGTGCATGTAAAAATGCTATACCTGGAATTCTTCTTTAAAGGAAGCTTCTCTACGCTGCACCATGATTTGTAGACTACTGTGGCCTCTTGACTGCACTGGAAACTTTATTATAAGGGAGAACCAACCCTTTTAATTCATGTTACATTAGCAATTCTGATGTTGGCAGCTACTCCCAAATGACAACATTGCAAGGTGGGCAAAGAAACCACTCACCTGTTTCTACAGCATCACATCCCTGCTGGCCAGACCAGCTAGGCATTGCTCCATCGTTCCTCTCTGCATAATAGAAACAGGTAAGTGCTCTGTTAGGCAATCTTCTTACTGGCAAGTAGTCCTTATCTGCCATTGGCCTTATACTATGCAGCCGTACCGTGCAACAGTAGTAGTGGGTGAATCTCAACTACATGTAAAACATTTTTTATACTTGTGTTTCAGCTGTGTAATTAGCTGTTTCACTGGAGTTGTCCTACCCAGGCCAGACATTTGCTGCATGTTTATATTAGACAAGGAAATTGGCTCTAGGACATTTTGTTTTTCTGAACCTAGCATAAAGCCCTGAGATCGTTACAAAAACATTTTACCTTGTGTTTATTTCTTTTGCTAATTACCTGGATTGCCTTGTTACATGAGAAAAGTCCCAGTTCAATGTCCATAAACTAAAATAAATAAATACATGCCTTGCCCATGCAGGGACAGACAACAGGTTTTCTTTAATTCCCACCCCTGCAGCACATACTCTCCATTTCTTCACTCTCTACCTACTCTGTTTAGCCTTTCGGAGCAAAGACATGGTAACTTACTGGTGCCAGCACTGTCACATGGGGTAAGTAGAAAGTCCTCAGCCTTGTGCAAACTTTGAAAAGAATTAAACATGGGCTGCCTTTTCTCATTCTGGGTTGGCTGAAGTGGAGGAGTGAAGGAAAGGTATGTATAAACTGCTGGGGAAGAGCCAAGAAAAAATGTTGCTTTGCTCTGCATGCACAAAGCACAGGTTTTCTTTAAAGCTCAACTCCAGACAAACGTTTTTATTTGCTTAGGGTAGAGCAGATAAAAGTTAGAGCCTCTGGCAGGTTTTTATTGACATCTGCGTCCCCACTGAAAGTGTTTTCTGCATCATCTCCGGTCAGGACAGGAAATGATTGTTAAACACACTTGGAAACACAGACAAAATGAAGTCCCAATTATAGTAAAGTAAGGAAGGGTTAAAACTTTTGAGTTTTTTTTTTTTATTATTCCTAATTTCCCGACCAAGTGACAGCCACTATTTCTTGTAGGGATGTCAGAGGGACAAGACATTAGTATAAACCTTCGCAATGGAGTCAAAGACTTAATGGGTATTTAAAATTTTCCCCAATATATATATATATATATAAAATAGTCGGGACATGTCCACCAATGCAATGAATTTTACTGAAAAAGTTTCT
>BLSH010452812.1:1759783-1792912 GCA_018402905.1 Glandirana rugosa
CCACTTGAGGTACGGGTTCTCCCAATTCCGTCACAACATTTTATTACCACCGGTGCGTTTTATAACTGTGAAACCCGGGTTAAACCTGTAAAAGTGAATCCCCACATGAACATCCGGTCCCTAGATGACTGTCTACTTTTACATACACTTAGCAAGCCTATCTACAGTATCTCACAAAAGTGAGTACACCGCTCACATTTTTGTAAATATTTTATTCTATCTTTTCACGTGACAACACTGAAGAAATGACACTTTGCTACAATGTAACGTAGTGAGTGCACAACTTGTATAACAGTGTAAATTTGCTGTCCCCTCAAAATAACTCAACACACAGGATTAATGTCTAAACCTCTGGCAAGAAAAGTAAGTACACCCCTAAGTGAAAATGTCCAAATTGGGCCCAAAGTGTCAATATTTTGCGTGGCCACCATTATTTTACAACACTGCCTTAACCCTCTTGGGCATGGAGTTCACCAGATCTTCACAGGTTGCCACTGGAGTCCTCTTCCACTGCTCCATTACGACATCATGGAGCTTGTGGATGTTAGAAACCTTGCGCTTCTCCACCTTCCACTTGAGGATGCCCCACAGATGATCAATAGGGTTTAGGTCTGGAGACATGCTTGGCCAGTCCATCACCTTTACTCTCAGCAAGGCAGTTGTCGTCTTGGAGGTGTCTCCAAAGGGAGGGGATTATGCTCTACTTCAGTAGGTCACAGTACAAGTTGCCATCCATGGTTCCCTCAATGAACTGTAGCTCCCCAGTCCGGCAGCACTCACGCAGCCCCAGACCATGACGCTCCCACCACCATGCTTGACTGTAGACAAGACACACTTTTCTTTGTACTCCTCACCTGGTTGCCGCCACACACGCTTGACACCATCTGAACCAAATAAGTTTATCTTGGTCTCATCAGACCACAGGACATGGTTCCAGTAATCCATGTCCTTAGTCTGCTTGTCTTCAGCAAACTGTTTCCGGGCTTTCTTGTGCATCATGTTTAGAAGAGGCTTTCTTCTGGGATGACAGACATGCAGACCAATTTGATGAGCACATGCACTCAACCTCTTTGGTCGACCATGGCGAGGCCTGTTCTGAGTGAAACCTGTCCTGTTAAACTGCTTTATGGTCTTGGCTACCGCACTGCAGCTCAGTTTCGGGGTCTTGGCAATCTTCTTACAGCCTAGGCCATCTTTATGTAGAGCAACAATTCTTTTTTTCAGATCCTCAGAGAGTTCTTTGCTATGAGGTGCCATGTTGAACTTCCAGTGACCAGTATGAGAGAGTGAGAGCGATAACACAAAATTTAATACACCTGCTCCTCATTCACACCCAAGACCTTTTAACACTAACGAGTCACATGACACCGGGGAGGGAAAATGGCTAATTGGGCCCAATTTGGACATTTTCACTTAGGGGTGTACTCACTTTTGTTGCCTGTGTGTTGAGTTATTTTGAGGGGACAGCACATTTTTGGTGAAACAGATAATCAGCTGAACAATCAAACAGTAATTCTGACTTGCAGTTTACTAAACAGGTGCAATGTTAGAAGCAATAATTTAAAACCGGTTCAGAAAAACATGCATACACTGCAGAATAATGAAAGCTGCAAAAACATGGACTCTTCACAGCATGTGACTGCTTGGCATTGTCTCTATAAGCCTCTATAACAGGGATCTCCAAACCACAGCCCTCCAGCTGTTGTGGAACTACACGTCCCATTAGGCATGATGGGAAATCTATAACAACAGAGCCAAGCTGAGAACCACTACTTCAGTAAAACAACCTGGGGTAGCTTTGGTAACACAGGTGAACAGCTTGAGGGATCCAAGGACAAAGGGCCACCCCACTAGAACTGGAGTACTCTGGTAGCAATTAGGGAGAGGCTCTGCACAGTAAGTGAATCTTTTGGAGAAGCTGTGCACTACTAGGCTGCAGAGCAGCTACCTGCACGCCAGTTCTGACAGCTCTCACCTGGCTGCAGACCACTTACCCAGCTCCTCTGTCACAAAGAAATAGTCAGTCTATAATTTTAATGGTAGGTCTATTTTAACAATGAGAGACAGAATAACAACAAAAATATCCAGAAAACGCATTTCAAAAAAGGTATAAATTGACTTGCATTTTAAATGAAATAACTATTTTATCCCCTATCAATCAGCATGATTTCTGGCTCTCAGGAGTCTTCTATAAAGGTAACTAGCTGAGTTTAGGAGCACGCTCTTAAAGGGAGTTCTCCTAATCTCATATTGTTACCTGTATAAGGCCCCTTTCACACGGGCAGCTGTTCTGCCGTTGCTAAATGCAAGCCAGATACCAGACTCCAAATCACAACGATTACTTGTATTTGTACATTCCGATTAGCCACGGTTACATGCAGCTATCTTTAGCTGCAGTGGAAACATTCTTAACATTCTTGACATTTCTGAAGTGCTTCCTCTTGATTTTCTATGCTTGTTGCCATTGCTATCCGTAGATGACACAGTGCATTGCTTTTACCTGCAGATAGCTGCAGATACGTGCAGATAGCTGCATAACATACTTCCTGGAAAGATTCCAATCCATTTTTTCTAATCGTTCTAAATTGTCTGTAACAATACCGTTGCTAAATGCAGAGTGTGAAAGGGGCCATAGGAAAGCATTGTCACAGTATAGCTGTGATAGATAACTTCATCTATCCGCAGCTAAAAGCTGGATTCTATCCGTCCGTGTGAAAGGGGCCTAAAAGACCCCTGTCCACAGAAGCAATGAATAAATCTTATTCCAATCTCCCCACTATGGCCAAAGCCAAAGAGCTGTCCAAGGATGTCAGGGGCAAGATTGTAGACCTACACAAGGCTGGAATGGGCTACAAGACCATCGCCAAGCAGCTTGGTGAGAGGGTGACAACAGTTGGCGCAATTAATCGCAAATGGAAGAAACACAAAATAACTGTCAATCTTCCTCGGTCTGGGGCTCCATGCAAGATCTCATCTATTGATCTGTATACTTTCAATTATTTTACCAGAGCAAGAATATTCCTTTACCTCTGGAAGGATAAACGGACATAAATTATTCTCCAGATATTCTTGAGTGGTTTGTGTGGATGGAACACTACCTAAACAAATGACAGCAATCACAAACCAGAGTTCAGAAAAGCCACACCAAAAACAGTACAGTACATTAGGATTTTTCCTGCCTGGAAGGTTTTCTATTTGTACTTCAACATTGTCTGCAGTCCTTTCAATTGTACGCTTCAAATGCTTACTAAAAATACCAACAATGTGCTGATGAGACCCAGAAACAATAACACTTTCCTTGGTGGATGCTCTTCACTAGCCAACTCTGTATAATTCTTTAAATAGCAATTATGGGAATCATCTACGATCAGCCTGTGGGTTACTGATGCTATCCAGGAGCCACTGGAGCTGTATTAAAGTCAGACACTGAGTACAGTTCTATTTTATCTGAGTTCTATGCCTCTGTTTTCACCTTTGCTGCTATTTGAATGTCATGGCTGGGTGTAGGGTTGCCACATCATCCCTTTAATCCAGGACACATATGAATTACACAGGTCCTGTGGCTGATTAAGGTGGTAATTGCACTCACTTGGTGCCTCATCT
This sequence comes from Glandirana rugosa, assembly GCA_018402905.1. Classification (NCBI taxonomy): domain Eukaryota; kingdom Metazoa; phylum Chordata; class Amphibia; order Anura; family Ranidae; genus Glandirana; species Glandirana rugosa. The sequence continues at coordinate 1,763,387 of BLSH010452812.1, forward strand.
GCATTAAATTAGCCCCAGAACCTGTGTAATTCATATGTGTCCTGGATTAAAGGGATGAGGTGGCAACCCTAGCTGGGTGCTTCCAGGCACACTCTAAAACAGGAATGTAAAACTACAAGTCCCATCATACCTCTGCCTATGGAAGTCATGCTTTAACTGTCACCCTTGCAATGTATCATGGGACTTGTAGTTCTGCAACAGCTGGAGGGCCGCAAGTATGACATCTGTGCTCTAAAAGTTCAGTCCAGATACTGTACTGTATTGTGTGCATAAAAACATTAAGGAAAGTATAAAGTGAAATTCCAACCATTTTGTAAAACCTTGGCTAGAGTAGAGTATTTATTGCTATCTACAGAGGGAAACTGTTGGGCAATTAATCCTAAAAAATTCAACTTGTCAACAGAACAGAAAATGCGGATACCTGGAGATATTTGTTCTAGTAGCAGCAGTAGTATTAGTAGATGTCAAAAATGAGAATTTCTCCTATTTTTTGGAAAACTTCCTCTTATTTCCTTTCATATCTCCAGAAGCTGAAAGTGAGGGCAAATCTTCTGTAAGAGGCCGTAACAATTGTTTCAAACAATCTAACCTAAACTAGAAAGATTGGGCTTGCCTTCAACTTTAAGAACATTTTACAGTTATTTATATGAGATTTTGAGGTTTTTTCTGCTAAAGCTGAGAATGAGATGATTGGGCTGCTGGTCTATTTAAAGTGGAAGTAAGCCCTCCTATTGTTTTTTTATTGTTTTCAGCCAAGGAAGCTGCCATCTTGACCTCTGTTTAATCTTCAACTGCCATGATGCTGCACATGTGATCAGCTATGACACCAGCCATTGGATGGTTTGACAGTTTGGTTGAGAGCACAAGTAAATGTGACAGCTAGCATTTTACAGCATGCTGGGAATGTAACTGTTTTTTGAAAAGGTTAAATCGATGGGTTTACTTCTGCTTTAATAGCCCTACAGGGGAAGACCAACACCAAGGCAGAAGAGGTGCCTGCTTCGGGGGATGCGGAGAGTATTGTTGGGTTCACTTTCCCAGTGTAATCTGTTTTGTTCTTATGTCAATCCAACACCCAACACCCACTCTGTTTGAGAAGTGCCATCATCATTAAATGCTAGTCCAGGAAGTTATATGCTTGGGTTTGGAGCCCCGGAAGGTTAGGACCAGAGCACTTTTTGCGATTCGGCACTGCGTCGCTTTAACTGTCGTGTACCCAAACAAAATTTGTGTCCTTTTTTTCCCACAAATAGAGCTTTCTTTTGGTGGTATTTGATCCCCTCTGTGTCATTTCTGATCACCGCTATAAACAAAAGAAGAGCGACAATTTTGCAAAAAAAAAAAAACAAATTTCTTACTTTTTGCTAAAATACAAATCCAAAAAAAAAAATCTAAAAAAACATTTTTTTTCATCAGTTTCGGCTGATTTATACTCTTTCTCATATTTTTGGTAAAAAAAAAAAATCGCAATCGGCGTTTATTGATTGGTTTGCGCAAAAGTGGCCGGGTTTACGGATGATGAGAATTAATTTCTGGAGTTTTTATTTATTTTTTATTTTTTACTAGTAATGGCGGCGATCTGCGATTTTTAGCGGTACTGCGATATTGCAGCGGACATTTTTTGGGACCAATGACATTTATACAGCGATCAGAAATTTAAATGTCCACTGATTACTGTATAAATATCATTGGCAGTGAAGGGGTTTACCTGCAGGAGGAGATCTAGGGGTTAACTATGTTCCCTGGGTGTGTTCTAACTGTGTGGGGGGGGGGGCTGGGCTACCATGGGCATGAGAGATCTAATTGATCCCAGTGACAGGGATCAGTAGATCTCCCATGCCCCCACTAACAATGTAAATGCGGCGGTTCCCCTTTCTTTGCCTGTGGCCGCTCATTGTGGCTCGCCAGCGGACATCGGGTCCACCCGAGCCGCGGGCACACTCCTCAGGAGTGCCGCGGGCGCACACGCCCCCTAGTGGCCATTCGCAGGTTGCCACTTTTTTTACGGCGATTCACGCCCAGCGTCCACACTGCCGCCATAAAAAAACGGTAGGCAGTGTGGAACCGGTTAAGGCTGGGTTCACCCATATGCAGCAGCGGGTTCATGCGTGTCTGTTCACCGGTTCAGGTGCGACTCAGGTCCCAATTTTCGACTGAATTTGCACCTGAACTGGACCCAGACACGCGCCGGACCCTTTTTCAATCCAGACCGCACTCACCCGGACATGTGTGAACCTGCTCCACTGAGAGCCGGTCACACTTGCCTGTCATGCGAATTGTGTGTGAACCCAGTCTAAAACTGATTGCACTTTTTCTGTTCAGAACTAACTAATGAGGGTTTTTTTGTCTTCCTCTGGAAATTGTACTGCTTTCCCCTAATCCATGATTCATTTTGCCTTCTACAGGCCCTGGATAGATGTATTTACATCTTTCCGTTCCTCTAAAGAACCGGTGGCAGATCCCCCCAGTTTGACATATACGTATCTGCACTGTGAGGATGGAGTTTTGGACAAATGCTTAGGGTAAGCGCGGGAACACACAGTATCCATCATGTGTTTTTGCCCCCTCTGCCCTCCTCCCATCACCACCGCCCCTCTCTCCCCCTTCCCCCCCACCCCTTTTTCCCTATACAACTAATCACTCCTTTCCCAATTTTCACACAGGGCCAATTTTTGAGCTTGATATTACACATCCTTGACCTAATTCTCCGGGGCGTCATTTAGGCTGAGTGACCCCATACACTGCTTTCATAGCAGCATTTTTGGCAACGGGACTTGTCCCTTAAACGGACACATGCAGTTGGTGAACCTCTCCCCTTTTACATATACCTTATGTGACCAATATATCAGCGAAAATTTGTGGTGCTTTCTTTATGAATGCTTATGCTCCCATTTTCAACATTGTTATTTGTTCTGTTCCTCTTTTCTCTCTACCAGAAGTGTAATATATAGAAACATTAAGAACTAGCAATATATTTTTTGCTCCGTTGGTATTACCCCTGATGAAGGGCCTTAACCGGACCGGAAATGTTGAATGTTGGGCACTGAATTCCATCTTTTTTCATCTTCGGACAATGGATTTTCTTTTTCACGAAAGGTACGAATTATTATTCCCATAGAAGCATCTGTGGTGGACTGTATAATCTGCTTTTGGACAAATTTTGATCGTTTGTGATGTTTATTGCATGCATGTATCAAGCTTTTATGTACTTGTCCCTCGAATGAGTGACAACTCTCTTTTAAAAAAGATACAACAATAAATCAAGAATTTTTAGATATACTTGTGATGTCTGCTGCCTATTACAGTCCTGCATAGGGGGTACTCTTTCTTTGTTGTACTTATTTAGGGATGAGGCAGCCACCATAGAGGCTCTATTGAATGTGGAATTTTTCTACTATTCTCCTCTGGAAATTATGGTTCTAAGGCTCAAAACATACGGCTATGAAGTCATTAAAAACTGAAGTATTTTTTAACTGCAGCTAGTGTAAGCGTCTTCATTAATTCTGCCTTTATATCAACCTACCACCGCCAAAAAAATAATTTGACAGTTAAAAAAAGTTAATAAATGTGCATTTTACCTGTGTATCTTGCTGTTTGGCCAGATGTGCTTGGTGTTGTGCTATGAAATATTCTCTCTGGGTATGAGAGACAGACAGAGACAAGATTGGGAATACTTCTCCTGTTCCCAGATTACCCCACCAAAAAGTTGATCTTAGATAGCAGCAGGGGCGTTGCTAGGTGGGAAAAAGACCAGGGACTTCAGCCTGAAGGTAATTTGGCAACCCCTCCCACATTTTAAATTAAGTCTTGCCCAAGCTCCACCCAATGCCCTGCCCAAGCTCCACCCAATGCCCCACCCAAGCTCCACCAATCTCCACTGTCCGGTGTCTGCACCTTTTATCACAAAGTTCATCTATTGGGCCTTATTCTCCAAGGTTCCCTCTATGATAAACACTGTCTGCACCTTTTATCACAAAGTTCATCTATGGGGGCTTATTCTAAATACGGCCCTATAGATGAACTATGACAGTGTCCACACCTTTTATTACAAGTCCATCTATGGGGCCTTATTCTCCAAGGTTCCCTCTATGATAAACACTGTCCGTACCTTTTATCACAAAGTTCATCTATGGGGCCTTATTCTCCAAGGTTCCCTCTATGATAAACACTGTCCGCACCTTTTATTACAAAGTTCATCTATTTGGCCTTATTCTCCAAAGTTCCCTCTATGATAAGTATTGCTAAAACTGCAGCGCAAAGTCCAAAGAAAATTCACATCAATAGTCGTTAGGAGATCATCCTGTGATATTGGCAATTGTGTGATACCATCACCAGTGACACCGCCACACACAGCTTCTTACCAGATCCCACCGACCCTCTGTTACGGAGGGTCAGAATGCGCCTCTGTAAAGATCTATCCAACCGGGCAGGTAACAAACTGTGCTCGTATCATAGCAGGGAAGGCATCATCAGCTCCCAGATAAGTCCCCAGCGGTGATGAATCGTTCATGTAACAAACATAAAACTCTAATAGTGCAGATGGTAATGAAACAATTTATTGAATAAAATTGTGGAAAAGGCTTACTCACATTTCCCCAAATTTTAAACAGCATTAGTGACAACATAAAATGTTCCGGCGTCCAGTGTCCAAGATGGCGCCCGTAGCTCAGCTTCCCGGTCACGTGTGGTGAGCGTCACTTGGCGTCCACCCAACGCGTTTCGTCATCGATGGCGTTGTCAGGGGTGTGGCCACCAAGCGGCGTCGCTCCTATATGACCGGGAACGAACGGAAATTGAATGCGTTCCAACAGTGCCAGTCTGCCAACCAGCACTACTGGAAAAGCAAAACAAAGGGCCAAATAAAAATTCATAATAATAGTACCACAGAGATACCGCTCGTTTTTAAAATAGTGGCATCCAAGCCAAAAGCTACAAACTGTCCTTATATTGTATTACATGTAAAACTTGCATATACACTTAGACCGGGAAGCGAGAAATTGCGCCATCTAGCGACCAGAGACCAAAACAATATGATAAATTTTACAAATCAAAACAGAAACACAATAAAAATGAAATTAGATATAAAATGAAAAGAAAGAACTATGCATTATTAATGAAAGCGTTAACATCCCACTCTATGTTGAGACCATGAGGGGCATATGAGCGTAAAGAATATATCCAAAACGTCTCCATCCTAGAAATTTCTCTTCTAACGTTATTACCTCTCCATGTTGGTATATAGTGATCTATGGCCAAAATCTTAGTACCCAAGGGATTCCTACTGTGATATGTATCATAGTGTCGTGACACACTATGATTAGGGAATCCCTTTCGGATGTTGGTCAGGTGTTCATTCACTCTTACTTGAAGAGTGCGTATAGTACCCCCAACATAATACAAGCCACATGGGCAAATTAACAAATAGACCACATTCTTGGTGTTACAAGAAATGAAAGACTTAATAGGAGAAGTCTTAGCATCATGTGGGGAGAAAAAAGAAGTACATTTAGACCTCACAGAATTAACTTTACAGACCTTACATCTCTTACATGGGTAAAAGCCCTTCATGTTCTGGAAGAACATGGACTTTTTTGGGGGGGGTTCAATAATATTAGGTGCCACGGTTAACCTCAAGGGGGGTGCCCCCTTGAAATGTACAGTAGGTCTATCATTAAGGAGAGGTGCCAGAATTCGATCGTTACTCAGCAATCCCCAGTGTTTACGCAAGATTTTGGTAATTTGTTGGTATTGGTTACTGTATGTGGTGATCATAGGGCAATTCAATTTGGCATCAATAGGTCTCTGTCTAGGGGCCAGAAGGAGATGTCTGTCCATATTGAGAACCTCATTATATGCCCTATCAATCAATTCAGGGGCATAGCCCTTTTCGTAAAACTTGTTTTTAAGACATTGAGCCTCCTCCCTGAACAGATTGATATCTGAACAATTCCTACGGAGATGGATGAACTGGCCCTTTGGGATGTTTGCCAACCACTTGGGGTGGTGGCAACTACCCATATCAATAAAGCCGTTACGATCGGTCTCTTTGAAAAAAGTGGAAGTTACCAATTTTCCATCTCTTACCTCAATATTAAGATCCAGAAAATGTATCCTAGAAGTACTTGCTTCATGTTGAAGTTTAATGCCCCTATCGTTGTCATTTAAGGTAGAAATGAAAGAATCCAATGATGACATATCACCCTCCCATAGGAGGAGAACGTCATCTATGTACCTAAGCCAGAACCAAAGCTCAGCTCTGCGCTCGGCATAGGCAACGTCCTCCTCCCATTTAGCCATGAACAAATTTACCATGCTGGGGGCATATTTAGCCCCCATGGCCACTCCTCTGGTCTGTAAATAGTAATTACCACCGTACCAGAAATAATTATGTTTCATGGCATACTCAAGGAGGGATAAAATGAAGTCTCTCTGCTTCGAAGGCAAGGAAACATCCAGCCTGAGAAATTTCTCTACTGCTTCCATACCATGATTGTGGGAAATAATAGTATAGAGGGAGGACACATCAGCTGTTGCCATGATCATGCCATCCCTCCACTCTATACCCTGTAAAAAGTTGATGACTTGTGTACTGTCTTTAAGGAAAGAAGGCCTACCAGTCACCAAGGGCTGCAAATAAGTATCAATATACCGACCCACCCTGGAAGTAATGGAGTCTATACCGCTCACAATAGGCCTTCCAGGGGGGTCGGTCATACTTTTATGAATTTTGGGTAAATAATAAAGTACAGGTAGTCTAGGAGCTACTGGTATAAGAAAGACCTTCTTCTTACAAATTATGCCTTCCTTAGTACCATGATCCACTAGTCTAGTCAACTCACGTTTAAACCTGACCATAGGATTATCGGGCAATAGTTGGTAAGTATCACCATCTGAAAGAAGCCTTTCCATCTCACATTGATACGCAGATTGGTCCAAAACAACAATGCCCCCCCCTTATCAGCAGGTCTGACCACAATGTCCTTACGTTCCTTCAAAGATTTAAATCCTTTTTCAAATTTACAATCGGGACAGTTTTTCTTGAGTTTGATGGCGTTGACATCCTTCAGCACCATGTCTCTAAAAACTGCCAATGATGGCGGCATATTCCCTGGTGGATTATATAAGGAGGCGTTCGCTAATCCTGAATGTCTATACTGGTCCTGATTATGGGTCAATCTAGCCGGATTGTTAGTAAGGTACCTTTTAACATTTAGCCGCCTAACAAATTTGTGGACGTCCATGTATGTCTCAAATTTGTTCAGGGGTCTCGGTGGTGCATATTTCAGACCCCAATTCAAAATATACATCTCTTCCTTGGACAGGGTTTGTTGGCTCAAGTTAAAAATCCCTGAACCATCTACATCCTGGATCTTTTTGTTGCGGACCCTCCTCCCCCCTCTGGTCCCTCTTTTGGTTCTATGTGCCTTTTGTTTCCTCCCGTAGCCCTGGGAAAATTTGATCCCTGGTGGGCTATCAGGGCTGATTGATACCACCCTTCCCCCCCCGACGAGGTGATCTATAAGGCATTCTATATGAACCATGCGTCTCACCATAATTATGGAGGGGGTGCTGGGTGATAGATCTATCCTCATATTGATCCTCATATTCGCTAAGGGGATCATATTTGTTGTAGTGGGAGAAGTTTGAATGATATGGGTGGGATGGGTACTGTTGGGGTGGATGTCCCCTGGTATTTGTACATCCCCTCCCTCCCCTAGGGGCCCGTGTATTATAATAACTATAATTGGAGTCAGACCTTTGTTGAGGATGCACCCTTCGGGGTGTTCTCCCCCTAGGGGTGCCCATATGTTGAGGAATGGTGTTACAAATGGCAGATCCATTGGGCATAGCATCGGTGGGGGGATCTTCCTGGATCTTAATATTGAGGTAAGAGATGGAAAATTGGTAACTTCCACTTTTTTCAAAGAGACAGCTTTATTGATATGGGTAGTTGCCACCACCCCAAGTGGTTGGCAAACATCCCAAAGGGCCAGTTCATCCGTCTCCGTAGGAATTGTTCAGATATCAATCTGTTCAGGGAGGAGGCTCAATGTCTTAAAAACAAGTTTTACGAAAAGGGCTATGCCCCTGAATTGATTGATAGGGCATATAATGAGGTTCTCAATATGGACAGACATCTCCTTTTGGCCCCTAGACAGAGACCTATTGATGCCAAATTTATAATGTGTGTTGGTGGCGCTAAACTGAATGTATGAAAAAGACCAAATGACGGCAGATTATGATATTATATCGATCATAGGGTGCAATAAATAGTGATCACTCAAATGAGACAGTGATATAAGATAAAATAGATAAAATGCATAGGTATAAATTACTGAAAAAATATGCTTTCATACATAATATTAATAAAAATCTTAATAAAGTGACAAAGTGTCCATAAAGTGTGACAAGAATCCGGTGTGCTATATCCAAATAGTGAATCTTCAGATAAAATCGGTGACTCTCTGTGATGGGTATTCAATGTGATAAGAAGGGCTCCAACTTTGGTCAGTGTGGAGGCTTACCAGAATTCAGGTGTAAGAGCGCCTTTGAGATCTATTAGGACCCTCCGGCCCGTGACGTCAGCGGTGGAAGAAGGGGGGGGATCTCCTGCCTGGATCGCGTCACACAGCCTGGTCGTCCTCCACTGGTGGATCTGGTTCCTTTCCTGGTGTCCCTGGATTGCTCCTGGTTGGTTGGTCCCGGGATGAAATGGCCACGATTCACCTTAAGGGGCTGGTGTCCACAGGTTGAATACCCATCACAGAGAGTCACCGATTTTATCTGAAGATTCACTATTTGGATATAGCACACCGGATTCTTGTCACACTTTATGGACACTTTGTCACTTTATTAAGATTTTTATTAATATTATGTATGAAAGCATATTTTTTCAGTAATTTATACCTATGCATTTTATCTATTTTATCTTATATCACTGTCTCATTTGAGTGATCACTATTTATTGCACCCTATGATCGATATAATATCATAATCTGCCGTCATTTGGTCTTTTTCATACATTCAGTTTAGCGCCACCAACACACATTATACATACTTCTACGATTTAGTTTGGTCGATACAGGTGGCTGCTTACTGACCCTATCCCCACATTATCCAGGGCATAGCGCGGTAAAAACCCCCCTACAATGATGCCAAATTTAATTGCCCTATGATCACCACATACATTAACTAATACCAACAAATTACCAAAATCTTGCGTAAACACTGGGGATTGCTGAGTAACGATCGAATTCTGGCACCTCTCCTTAATGATAGGCCTACTATACTTTTCATGGGGGCACCCCCCTTGAGGTTAACTGTGGCACATAATATTATTGAACCCCCCCAAAAAAGTCCACGTTCTTCCAGAACATGAAGGGCTTTTACCCATGTAAGAGATGTTAGGTCTGTAAAGTTAATTCTGTGAGGTCTAAATGTACTTCTTTTTTCTCCCCACATGATGCTAAGACTTATCCAATTAAGTCTTTCATTTATTGTAACACCAAGAATGTGGTCGATTTGTTAATTTGCCCATGTGGCTTGTATTATGTTGGGCGTACTATACGCACTCTTCAAGAGTGAATGAACACCTGACCAACATCCGAAAGGGATTCCCTAATCATAGTGTGTCACGACACTATGATACACATCACAGTAGGAATCCCTTGGGTACTAAGATTTTGGCCATAGATCACTATATACCAACATGGAGAGGTAATAACGTTAGAAGAGAAATTTCTAGGATGGAGACGTTTTGGATATATTCTTTACGCTCATATGCCCCTCATGGTCTGAACATAGAGTGGGATGTTAACGGTTTCATTAATAATGCATAGTTCTTTCTTTTCATTTTATAACTAATTTCATTTTTATTGTGTTTCTGTTTTTATTTGTAAAATGTATCATATTGTTTTGGTCTCTGGTCGCTAGATGGCGCAATTTCTCGCTTCCCGGTCTAAGTGTATATGCAAGTTTTACATGTAATACAATATAAGCACAGTTTGTAGCTTTTGGCTTGGATGCCACTATTTTAAAAATGAGCGGTATCTCTGTGGTACTATTATTATGAGTTTTTATTTGGCCCTTTGTTTTGCTTCCGAACGAGCGTTTCCGGTAGTGCTGGTTGGCGGACTGGCATTGTTGGAACGCATTCAATTTCCGTTCGTTCCCGGTCATATAGGAGCGACGCCGCTTGGTGGCCATACCCCTGACGACGTCATCAATGACGAAACGCGTTGGGTGGACGCCAAGCGACGCTCATCACGCGAGACCGAGAAGCTGAGCTACGGGCGCCATCTTGGACACTGGACGCCGGAACATTTTATGTTGTCCCTAATGCTGTTTAAACTTTTGGGAAATGTGAGTAAGCCTTTTCCACAATTTTATTTAATACATTGTTTCATTACCATCTGCACTATTGGAGCTTTAAGTTTATTACATGAACGATTCATCACCGCTGGGGACTTATCTGGGAGCTGATGATGCCTTCCCTGCTATGATACAAGCACAGTTTGTTACCTGCCCGGTTGGATAGATCTTAACAGAGGCGCATTCTGACCCTCCGTAACAGAGGGTCGTGGGATCTGGAAAGAAGCTGTGTGTGGCGGTGTCACTGGTGATGGTATCACACAATTGCCGATATCACAGGATTATCTCCTAACGACTATTGATGTGAATTTTCTTTGGACTTTGCACTGCAGTTTTAGCAATACTTGTTTATATGGTTACACCTGACCTTTCTGTACAGCTGCATAATTTTACTTTACATGTATTCACTCTATAATATTATAATATAATAATTCACTCTATGATAAACACTGTCCGCACTTTTTATCACAAAGCTGATCTATGGGGGCTTATTTTGAATACAGTCCCATGCATGAACTATGACAGTGTCCACACCTTTTATTACAAGTCAATCTATGGGGGTTTATTCTCCAAGGTTCCCTCTATGATAAACACTGTCCACACCTTTTACCACAAAGTTTTTCTATGGGGCCTTATTCTCCAAGGTTCCCTCTATGATAAACACTGTCCGCACCTTTTATCACAAAGTTCATCTTTGGGGGCTTATTCTGAAAACGGACCCATAGATGAACTTTGTGATAAAAGGTGCGGACAGTGTTTATCATAGAGGGAACTTTGGAGAATAAGGCCCCATAGATGGACTTTGTAATAAAAGGTGTGGACAGTGTAGGCTTATTCTCCAACATTCCCTCTATGATAAACGCTGTCCGCACCTTTTATCACAAAGTTCATATGGGGCCTTATTCTCCAACTCCAAGGTTCCCTGGCGGGCATGCAGGCTGCCTGTAACCTACCTGAGTGTCCCGGGCTCCCTCCAGCCTTGCCTTCACTCACAGAGGAGTCACAGATGATGAGACAGACGCAGTGACTGTCCGTGTCTGTGATGTGCCGCCAAGCCCGGTCAGCGGGCTGGGTGTTTGATCCCTTGCACCATGCGCCCTTCTGAATGTGGCGGGTGGCGCCCTTTAATGGACGTGACAGACATCACATGTCCCTTCCCGCGATAGCGCAGGATTGGAGCAGTGAAGTGACGTCTATCATAGGCGCTGCTGCCGCCGTGTCACTTCCTAACGGCTGCTCGCTCAGGGCTATCAATAGTCTTTGACGGCCCCGAGACCCGGGGCTTTTCGGGGGCTCACCCGGGGCTGTAGCCCCTCAGCCCCCCGCTCCTGACACCCCTGGATAGCGGGATTGCCCTTATTCTACATCTTTATCTGGATGAAAACCCTGGTAAGTATGGATTTCAGGCTTCATTGTTGCTGGAGTGTACCTTTCAAACTAACTGGAAGAAATACACATGCCTGCCTTATAATGACTGCATTCCCTCAGGAGTTCCTTATCCAGATCAAAAGGCTAATAGATATATATCCTGACAACACACAGCTTGCTAACTGTAGTTAGCATATTAGCAAGGTTATTTTTGCTCAAGAGCAGCAATTCGTTTTAAGTGGACAGTGAAAATGTTGCTATATATTTTCAATATACAGATGTTTATTTTTTTACCTTTCTAAATATTCCTCTAGTACATGTGACATTAACACAGATACCTCAAAGGGATCAGTTATATGGGTAACTGGCGCAGTGGTCACATTCCCAAGGCAGTTTGCAGCTGTTGTGGAATATGTAATACGATCATCCACAGCAATGGTCACCATTTACACTGTATGCATATATCTGAACTGCAGCAGTTACAGATGGACTCATACCCCATCTGTACTGAAAGTATTGGCTTCATCATTCTAGAATCACACTCTGTGCTTTTGATTGGGTATTGAAATACAAGTAAAGAAATTATATTATGTGGCTTGTCTTTAAACCTAAAAGTAAAGAAATCTTGTCTTACTTACAAAATGTTGTTGTGGGTGCCCACATCTTAACAACTGGGTCACTAAAATTTGGTCATGAACATTATTTGATGGTGTTCCAACAATGCCACTAGCTTTTACAACCTTAAAACTAATTAAGGGTTTCATTTTATGAGCTTTAACTTGCCTGTAAACAAGTAGTTTTACCAATCATGCTGGTTAAAGACATTCCCACTAAATTCATCTCTATTAAGTGCCCAAACCAACCCAACCCAAAAGTTCAGAAAGTGGCCTATCTAAAACATTATATGCTAGTAGATAGGGTGTGCACACAGCGCATTAAAAGTCACCATGGATGCTTTTGTGTTATTATTATTATTATTATTACCATGTTACAATACAATTCAATAAAAGAGGGTTAGGCAGGCCATACATGGTTCAATTGATCAACTTGGGTACAACCATTGCAGGAAAGGCCTGTTCCTGAGAGCTTGTAATCTATAATAAGGGGCAAGTGACAATGCAGGAGATAGCTGGACAGATTGAAAGTAGGTTTTCCAGAGTAAATGAAAGGCCCTGATGAAATCCTGGAGTCAAGCATGGGAGGAAGTGATGATGTAAAGAGCAGGATGTTTTGGGAAGAGCAGAGAGGTATGGGAGATATTTTGAGACAAGGTTGGTAATGTAGCTTGGGGCAAAGTTGTGGATGGCTTTGTACGTTGGTAGTATCTTGAATTTTATGTGTTGAGTATGTGGAAGCCAGTGGAGGGAATGGCAGAGAGGATGGACAGACACTGAATGGTGGGTGAGGTGGATGAGTGTGGCAGCAGCATTCATGATAGAATGAAGGGAGGATAGCATGTATAGAGGTAGGCCAATGAGAGATGTCAACATAGTGAATTAGTAGCTTTGTGATGTCATTGTTAAAAAGGTGCAAATTTTAGAAATGATATGGAAGTTGAAGCACCAAGATATGGACAGTGATTGCATGTAGGGCCAAAAGGAGTGGTCAGAAACCAGCGTTACACTTAGCATCTTGCCATCGGGGGATGGACTAATAGTTGTGTTGCTGAGCTCAATGAAGAATTCACGAGATGGGAGAAGGGGGAAAAACAATATGCTTAGTTTTCAAAAGATTGGATTTGAGGAAGTGATTTGACATACACACTGATACGTAGAATTTATAAACCAGCAATTAGTGCAATTCAAAAACCATAGGGTACAAAAACAGTGTAAATAAATTATTAAATATAACTAGCATAGAGATGATATTGGCAGCCAGTTGAGGCTATTAACAGAGCAAGAAAGGAGTAGTAGCTAGAGAATAGAAGTGGTAAGTGGTTGGGGGACCCCTACATAAAGTGGAAGAAGTAGAGGTGTTGGTGACATTGAAAGTGTAATGAGATAGGTAGGAGGAGAACCAGAAAAGAGCAGGGTCTTGAAGGCCAAGGGTGTGCAGTTTTTTGAGAAAGAGAGGGTGGTCAACTGTACAAAACAGGAGGTTTGCAAGTATGATTCTTACTAAGTAAGTCATTAGTGAGTTATACGAAGGCAGTTTCTGTGGAGTGCTGCAGGTGAAAGCCAGACGGTAAGGTCAAGAAGGTTGTTATCAGTGAGGTGGTACCTCAGACAGTTGTCGATTAAGCATTCTAGAAGTTTGCACATAAAAACGGGAGCAAAGAGACACATTGTTGAAACTGGTGGGGCCCAGTGGGGACTTTTTAGTATCAATGCATGTTTTTGAGGGGAGGAGAAGATGCCAATAGAGAGGGAGAGACTGAAGACATGACTTAGAGAGTGTATAGAGCAGTGTTTCTCAACTCCAGTCCTCAAGGCGCCCCAACAAGTCATGTTTTCAGGATTTCCCTCAGATGAAACAGCTGTGGTAATTACTAAGGCCGTGAAACTGATCAAATCACCTGTGCAAAATAATGAAAAGCCTGAAAACATGACCTGTTGGGGCACCTTGAGGACTGGAGTTGAGAAACACTGGGATAGAGCATGAGGGTGACCGGTGTAGTTGTGAGGGAACAAGGTCCAGGGGGCAGTTTAGTAACTTCTGTGGTAACAGGGTCAAAAGTGGAAAGTATTTAATATGGTAATACACATTATGTAAGGCAGCGGAGATATCTGGACAAACTAACCGTTAGGCTGGGTTCACACTAGTGCGAATTGGATGGGGGTTTCACCGCATCCGATTCACGTCAGGAGATTGTGACTTGCTCTCTATGGAGCTGGTTTGCACATGTCCGGAGCGGCTCCGGTGCAATTTGTACAGGGGTCCTGTGCATCTTTTGGTCCGTTTCAGGTCCGAAGTCAGCCAACAATTTGGGCTTAAATCGGACTTGAAACGGTGAATGGGGACGCACAGGACCCCTGCTGGGAGCCGCTCTGTGCTGCAGTGTAAACCCAGCCTGAGGATGCAACTGTATGCATTAAAATACACTGTAGAGGCCTCTGTATTCTTAACTGGTACTCTTGCCTTTTGTGTGAGGTCATGTATCTTTGTGGTTATTATTGTGTTAAACGCTAAATGTTTTTCTATAGTAAAACCACTGTTTTGAAGCAAAAAAGACAATGGATTTTGAAAAAAATTACAAGTAAAAATATATTTTAGTTAGAAATACGGGATAAGCAATAGTTCAGTCATCTGACAATAACTTAAAGTATAATTGGTGCAGTTACACTTGTATGCCAAGCCCTCCCTCCCATTCCTGCTTTCACGCCAGTTTTATGCTCACATGTCTAAAATCCAGCTTGCTAGATCACATAATCCTATGGACTTCCTAGCATGAGCTCATACTTGCAAAATGCATTGGGGTGCAGTGCATTTGCACAGGCACAGCCAGCAAGAAACAGATAAGCGTCTGTGCAGTCTAGTGGATTAGAACAGGTGAGTATTAGGCAGGGAGTGCCATGTGAATTTAACTGCTCAAAAAGGTGCACTAACACTTTAAATTACATTTAAAGATCTGTATATCATAAACAGCTGCCATGTTTGTCAAAGTGCTATAGGTACTATTTTTACCATTTTTTCATCCTCTTTTGGATCTCACTACAGCTATTTTCTGTGTACATGCATGCACTCCAGCATCAGCTCCAAATCATTGCTCAGACCTGCATATGGCATGGCTGTTTGCAGCGTGCACCACAATCACATGTAACAGGGTGAAAATGCAGAAGCTCAATTGGGAGACAGTTTGTTACCCCATAAAAAAGGGTCAGAAGAACCCTCATGGTAGGATCAACACATTCTATTTTAATTAGATGAAGTACCCCCTTCTAGTTAGGCTGCTAGGCTAAATTTCGTTTTTTGGCTTCACTGCAGTCAGTGGAGCAGTATTCTATTGTTTTTGTCTGGTCAGGGTTTTCCTAGCTGGGTGTTCGATTCCTCTCACCTGCTTCTGGGGAAGCTTCCAGAATGTAGGGCACAGACATATACATATCCAGTATATAAATCCTTACAAGGAACCACCCAGAAGGTAGCTGGAGAGGTGATGAATGTCTGGAATGTCTTTCTATAATGTTTTTTCCTCTCCAGGGAGGGTTCCAGTGAGACAAGAAATTTTACTGGACTGGGACAAAAATTTGGCCCTGGACTTCATCCAGACCGGCCCACTTTAATTTTTCAAACATGCACAAAAATCAATTGCAACCTCACTGTGCATATCATTGTCAACCTTACTGTGCCCATCAATGACAGCCTCACTGTGCCCATCAATTGCAGACTCACCAGTGCCTGGATCGTACACAGTGGGCATCTCCTGCTGTGTCACGGAGCTTTGATTTGAATATCCCGGCGTGGCCGTCCTCCTCTCCCTCCTCCTCCTCCAGTGGCCAGTGTTACAAAGCTCCGCATCCTAGACCGGCTCCTGTGATAAACGGCACACTGATTCAATTTCCCAACATTGGATCAGTGGGCTGTCTATCACAGGAGCCAGTCTAGGAGGCGGGACCTTGCTACAACGGCAGCTGGAGGAGGAGGGAGGGGAGGACGGCAGCACCAGGATATTCAAATCAAAGCTCTGTGATACAGATGGAGATGCCCACTGTGTATGATCCAGGCACTGGGGAGCGGCCGCCCAGGGCATTTCAGATGCAAGCTCCGTAACATACAGGCGGAAGACTCTGACAGAGGCATGCCGGGATGACGTCATCGGTGCAATCGCTATTCAGCAGTTCTTCCCAATCGTGATGCATCGATTAAACAATTATTTTCAACACCCCTACTATATAGGTTTTACCATTGCACTTATAAGTCCATTTGTACAATTTCACAGAGGAAGTGTAGGGCTGCGCTGCATTTTTTGCTTTTTATTGATTCACGTTGGATGTGGGAACAAGCTAACAAGATTCTGTGGTTATTGCTTTTGAGGTTTTTTTTTTGGTAGTTGTTTTATTTGATTTTGTATGTCTTCTGTATAATGGAGCCAGTGGCTCTGCATGCTGATGGCCAAACTGGCAGTCTGGCCAAACTGTAATAATAGTTGCAGGGTCTTAAATGGGCATTGTTAAATACCAGGAGAGCGTTACACACAGGGTGCAAAGTTCAGGAGTGAGGATGTGCTAAATGCACAGTTTGTGTTTCAGAAGTACATTAGATACAGAGTGCAGGAGTGCATTATGTACAGAGCGCAGAGTTCAGGCTTGCACTACATACAGAGTGCAGGATAGTTGCATTAAAAGTGCAGAGTTCAGGGGTGCGCTATTTACAGAGTGCAGGATTCAGCATAGTGTTACATACAGAGTGCAATGTTCAGAACTGTGCTACATACAAAGTGCAGAGTTCAGGCTTGCACTACATACAGAGTGCAGGGTTCAGGAGTGCGCAAAGTTAAGCATGCAGATTTTGGGGGTTGTGCTATTTACAGAGTGCAAGATTCAGGCTTGTGCTACATACAAAGTGCAGCGTTCTAGTGTGCACTACGCACACAGTGCAGGGGTCAGGAGGGCGCTAAGCACAATGCAGGGATCAGGAGGGCACTACTGACAATGCAGGGATCCGGAGTGCTCTATGCACATCACCCTTGGCTTGTTACTAAAGTGTGGGAAAACAGAGTTCGTAGAATGCCATAATTTTTCAATCCATTCTTCTTGTATTGTGACACCAGCAATGTTTATGTCAAAGATGATGGAAGGAAGGATGAATGGATGGATGGAAGGAAGGATGGATGATGGAAGGATGGATGGATGAACAGAACACACAGACATCCTACATGATTTCCTCCCTGTCATTCTCTGTAAGAACCATATGACTTGTGCTTCTGCAGCCATCGGCTTCTGCGGCCAAAGCTGCTGTATCCCTCCACAAGAAAAAAAAGAGTCCCCGGCTTCCAGCCAGAAATAGAGGACATGCTGGCAAAGAAAAAAAAATACTGTAGCATTTGCACATACCAACATGTGAATTTTGGGGGTGCTTGAGCACGCCCAAGCACCCACCTGGTGCAGCCCCTGTTGACAGGCTGTCACTCAAACTGGCCCACTGAGCCATCGGCCCACCAGGAAACTCCCGGTACTCCTGATGGCCAGTACAGGCCTGCCTGAAGTCCTAGTCTGGAGAAGGATCTTTTGTCTCCCTCACTGAGGAACTACCTGAGGAAGTTGGGTGGCAGACAGCTCTTAGGACATTGTTAGTAAGACTTATGTTTGGGATTTTTATATATGTGTCTGCAGATAAAAGGATTTGTACTAGAAGTTTATCCCTCTTATTGATCATTTTGGAGTCTCCTGAACCCCTGTTATGTTTAAGTTACTCAGCAATAAATTCTAAAAAGACATCTATTAGACTGAGCCTGTAATGCCGGTGTGCATGCAACTGTGCATCTTACTGGCCACCTCTGTAATAGCAAGGGAGACCTGGGCATATTCTCAGTAGCCTCTCCAGGGGTGAGCACTAGAGAAAGATGTAGATTTATGAAGAACAAAGACAACTTTGAAATTCCATTAACATACTAAAGCTTATATGAAATTTTATGGTTTAGGTTTATTATAGAGGGAGAACTAGGGACAAGGCTACAAACCCCTGCTTCTAAACTAGTGCTGCACCACTATATTAGTCTCTTTATAACTTTGACTGATCAATTCCTGTACTTCTTAAGCTGGTCATACATGGATCGAAATTCCTACCTACCGATCGACTTCCATTTGGTATTTTTTCACTCAGTCAATAGGCTGCATCATTGATCTGTGTATTCTAACAGCGGGGAAGTCTCCCTGGTGTCAGAATACAATAGTGCAGCGTGGAGGATTTCCCCATCCACCTCGAATGTGTGGATGTGGCAATTGGGTCAGTTTTTTTTTTTTTTTGTTCTTGTTCAACCTGCATGTATAGCCAGCCTTAGGCAAAAAATGGCAGTTTTGAATGGTCATGGTCAGCTTGAAATTTGCATAAAGTTTGTATGTTCTCCTTGTGCTTGCATTGGTTCCCTCCGAGTAAATGGCCCCTGTCCAAAATCAGCCCTAATATAATATTCTACAGATATTCTACTAAGTGCGCCCAAGATGCGGGGCTGAAGTAGTTAAACTTGGTTTATTCAAGAAAATGTTCACATGAGACCGATAACATGTTGACATTGAAAGCATAAAACAAAGGGAGGGAGGGAGGCACACCTAAGTGTAGTATTAAACATTTATTCAATTCGCATAACAAATGCACACTTACAAGAGGGTGTAGTTTAAAAGCAAGTCCATCAATAAGGTAGTCTGACGGGCTCCATCCGCAATAGCAGGTGATGATGGTGGTCCGCAGGAGATGTGGAAGATCTGGGACTTAGACTGAATATATATCCTTTCCTTCCCCTTTGCTTCCCCCCCCCACTCCATTCCCATGGGATTGTACACCCCATTAACACCCATCATACCATAAGAACATACCTAAAATATATAATAAACACACAACAAGGATTGTGGAAAAGTTTAGGCCGCGGCCCCTTTATTGGGTTTAAATCAATTTTAATTATGAAATGAACTTTAACCTTTAATACAAAACAGAATCGCTGTTAACCATTAACAGACCAACATGCTTAGTCACTTAGACTCAAGCAGCAATATCTTATACCAACCAAATAACAGTTTACCAACCACTGTCCACCCACAAATTGGGCGACATTACCCAAAAAGATAGACCTTCAATATCAAATAGAACTTTTATTAACCAATACCGACATGCTTCCAAACAGCAATATCTTAACCAAGTAACAAGGTGCCAACAACTGTCCACCCACAAAGTGGGCGACACATCCCACATAAAGGGGGACCGCGACAAGGGGAAATAACAAAGGGGAGGCAGGGTGGGAGAGCAGGTCAAAAGATCCACCCGGAAGGCTGAGGAGAGTGCAGAGGTGAGTCCAGCTGACAGACCTGAGGTAAATGCGGACTCCGCCCAGTAACAGGAGAGGATAGAAGTAAAAGGTTACTCTCATTGGCTAGATGTTTCCCGCCAAAGGATTTGTCACCAATCCAGTGCTCATCAGCTGAGGTAAATCTTCCTAGCAACAGCAGGCAACTTGTCACCTGAAACACAAAACAGAAGGAACCAGCAAAGCAGCCATAGACAGACATGTACTTAAAAATCATCATAGCCCTCTATTAAGAGTAAAACTTATTTATAAAACAAATGGGTGTTAGGGATGACAATCCCATGGAGCCACTCCTCTATTTTATTATTTCGTGGCCCTGACATTCTTTCTCCTATCTATATGGCAAATGTATTTTCATTCATTTTATTTTTTATACCCTATATATTTTATTGATAATATTCTTCATTGCTGGGCATTCCCAGCTCACATTCCATCCCTTTAAAATAGGCACACTGTTAGTGTGCATCCAGGCCACTAGAAGGAGCTGTGTTGCTCTGAGCGCGTAGCCCTGTTTTCTTTCCGGGGTCACGGGTCATCCCCGCTGACGCAACTTCCGGTCCCCGATGCCGGCAGCGATCTGCTACACACACCCGAGCCATGGACTGGCGGTGAAACCGCTGATCTCGGGCGACCCTTCAGTCCAAGTCCCGGATCCTCCACATCTCCTGCGGACCACCATCATCACCTGCTATTGTGGATGGAGCCCGTCAGACTACCTTATTGATGGACTTTTTTAATCTACACCCTCTTGTAAGTGTGCATTTGTTATGCGAATTGAATAAATTTTTAATACTACACTTAGGTGCGCCTCCCTCCCTCCCTTTGTTTTATGCTACAGAGCTCTGGACACACTCTGGGGATGGCTGTCTCCTTCCACCACCACCAGCTCATCTGATCACTCAGAAGCATTACTGACATGTAAGTGGTTTTTACCCCCCACAACAGCGCCAGGGAACCACCACTTTTCTTCACATTGAAAGCAGTACAGAGTCATGACTAATATCATAAAATATGACAAATTAAACATCAAATCATCACATGACATGTACACACAAATTTCTTGAACACGGTATAGAAGAAAAAGGAAAGCAAAAACATAAACCAAAAGAACTAAAAACTGTCATAATACAATAGTCACAATGTTATCTGCGAATTACGTTTGCTCACTTACACCACTGCTTGTACAGGAGCAATCAGACTTTTAATTGCCCTGAATAGTCCAGCACACCACACCTTTGGTCTTTTATTACATAGCAATTTAGTCATATACTGACTATTATTCTGCACAGCATTGGAATGACAGGGCAAATTAAAGTGGGGGTTATTATTATTATTATTATACAGGATTTATATAGCGCCAACAGTTTGCACAGCGCTTTACAGCATGGGGCAGACAGTACAATTACAATACAAATCAATACAATACTAATCAATACAGGAGGAATAGAAATCAAGTGAAGGAGGGAATCACTGGTGTCTTGTGAATCTATCCAGAGACCCTAGAGTTTAAGGAACTTCCTTGGGTATCCCCTCACTTCATATGTTAGTTTGTAGAGCGGTACATTCTGATTAATCAATTTTTTCCACAAGCCAACATGTAGGTAATTCGTGCGTTATCCCGTGTAAACTATAGTTTTTCTGGCATAGTAGAGTAACAATGTGAGAAATCTTTTAGCCCTAGTAATATACCCAACAGGCACTACTTCAGGCTACAGATATTGGGAAGATCAAAATGATCAGAAATAAAGCCCGTAATTTCTGAACCAAAAGTTTAAGAAATATTTAATTAATTATTTAATAATTAGTGTAAAATCAAAAAGCAACAAATCATGTAATCTACAGTCGTAAGTGAATATAGTTACCAATTGCAAGCAGGATCTTGCTCAGTGATGGCTGAAGTTTAATAGTGACTTGATCTGGGGGTTATCTTGTCCTCAGGGCCGTCTTTACCGCAGGGCAAAAGGGGCAGCTGCCCAGGGCCCTGTGATTTATTTATTTCAGGTACTTATATAGCGCTATCAATTTACGCAGCATTTTACATATACATTGTACATTCACATCAGTCCCTACCCTCAAGGAGCTTACAATCTAAGGTCCCTAACTCACATTCATACATATACTAGGGCCAATTTAGACAGGATCTAATTTTACCTACAGCATGTCTTTGGAGTGTGGAAGGAAACCGGAGTACCCGGAGGAAACCCACACAGGCACAAGGGGAACATGCAAACTCCAGGCAGGTAGTGTCGAGGTTAGTATTCGAACCAGCGACCCTTTTACTGCCAGGCTAAAGTGCAATCCACTACATCACTGTGATTGTTTGGGGCCCAAAGCAGAGCTGCCCCTTAAGCCCGCAGCACTGCCCGTAATTTTGATAAAACAGGACCACATCGGTGGCCGCGGACCCACATCGGCACTGCATCCACCGTCCGTGGTGTGTACGGCTCCAGTCTGACACAGGCAGCTGGCCCTGGCAATGGCATCAGCGTGCAGCCTTGAGCGGGTGGGCAGGGCCTTGAGCTCCACTGACGCTCTGACCCCGCCCCTTGCTATGCGTGCTGATGGGAGGTGATTGGGTCAGAGGCCGAGGGACCACCGCCGCGTAGGAGAGCAGACAGCCGCCAATGTGAGAGTCTCAGAGAGGAACAAGTCAAGTGTGTGCTGGCTGGCTGCCTAGAGATTACACAGCATTCACTGCCTGTGACTGAACCCGGCACATGCTGATCGGATTCGGAGCTGTGCTGGCCAGGAGGAGGAGGACCAGGTAGGTCTTCTTTCTCCTCCCATGCCAGGCTGTCCCCATATATGTTTTAAAACCAGGCTGTGGCTGTGTACCTGTCCCTGACCAGTCCAGCAGGTTGTGTGGCCGATTATTATAGAGCAGTGTGCACGCAGCATGGCATGGGCCAGGCCACCAGACCACACCATGGCCTGGCCCATGGCATGCCATGCATGCTGATGCTGGCCTTGTTTACATGTATGCGTGTTTGCACAGGCACAGCAGCCCATTCATTTGAATGGGCTGCCATGCCTGTGCTTCCTGCAGAAAAAAGGTGCATGCTGCATTTTAAAAATACAGTGGCCTTGAAATCCATCCTGCTTTTGCACCATGCAACTTACAGTTCCTGCAATGGCAAACGTGCTGTGCTTTTAGATGCGTGAGCCACGCTTTTAAAAACAGTGCGTTTGTGTGTGCAGGAACTGCAGGTGGGTCGCATGGTGCAAAAACAGGATGGATTTCAAGGCCACTGTATTTTTAAAATGCAGCATGCACCTTTTTTCTGCGGGAAGCAAGTTAATTTGAATGGGCTGCCGTGCTTGTGTAAATGTGGGCCGCCAGCCCGCATACATGTGAACCAGGCCTAAAGTGGTAGTAAAGTAATTTACAAATAAAAACACTTATGTGAAAATGGCTGCAATGTAAAGGGGCACTATGATGTGGAAATGGCTGCAATGTAAAGGGGCACTATGGCGTGTAAATGACTGTTTTGTTTTTTTTAAATAATTCTATGTGTGTGTTTTTTTTTTTGAGATGTTGGGGTGAAGAGCAAAATTGCAAATGTTTGGCCAGGGACCAATCCAAGACGGCCCTGCTTGTGCTGCTTTCTAGAAGTAATACATAAAGTTTTGTGCACCCACACAGATCTCACACACTAATATTGGCCCGGATCCATCAAGGGTCTTGCTATGGGTAACCACTGCCTCTGTGACTGTGCATACCTCATAACACTGTGTCGCCAATAGGGAGGCAGTAAGGGCTATGAAGGCTGAAGGCTACACAGCACTGAAAAAGAAACGAATTTCCTTTCTTCTGTAAAGTAAACCAGGTACTGTACTAAAGAATATCTCTGAAGGAGTTAAGACACTGCCAGTGGTGGCACATTTTGTGCAGTTGTCTTATTTTAATTGTCTTACACAGAGGCATAACTAGAACCTTCAGGACCCCAGTGCAAGAAACCATGAAGGGCCCAACTGACCTTCGGTAACGGGGCCCTTTCCTCTGGTCTTGTGGCCCTTCCCTCCAAGCTTGTGGCCCTTCCTTCCAAGCCCAGTACCCTTCAAACTGATCCCAGGGCTCTTTACTCCAGTTGGGGGGCCTTTACTTTTCTGCAACTTTGATGTGATTTGAATGCCATAGACTGCAATGTTAAATCACAAAAGTCGCAAGCAAGTTGCAAGAAAATCGCTAGAAAGTGGCAAGGGAATCGCGAGCAAGTCGCACAACTTTGGGGTCATAGCAGTGTGAACCAAGCCCTTGTTCTGCAGTGGGCCCCCTTCCTGTCGTCTTGGGGCCCCACCCACTGTGGTAGATTGCCAGGGCCCAGTTGTAAGTGTGATCTTTGCGACCCTTGTAGTTCCGCCACTGGTCTTACAGGCCTTGAACTGAGACAGTCAGAGATGCAATGAAGGTCAACATGTAGGCAGGATCCTAAAAGCAGACATGCTATGATACAAATACCTTAAAAATCACCTGGGATAAAGTAATAAAGATGACATTGTCCTAACTACTACTGATTAGTCTGGAACTCAGCTGATGATATAGTAGTCTGCCAATAAAATTAGATAAGGAAAAACTATAAAGAATGTAAAGAGTTAAATGTCAGTTAGAAATCTCTTTTATTGCATTAATATAAAAGCCATTATTTATTGCATTATAGCACAATGGCGCAATAAACTGGACCATCCAAGCTGATGCTGGTATAATAATACTACACGACTTGGCGATTGCCAGAACATTTGGCGATGAAGCAATAATTAATAAGTTTATATTGTGGCATCTTAACTGCTGTATCACAGGTAATTTTTGTACTCCTGACAGTATATCTACAGTATTGTTCTTATAAGTTACGTAATTGGCATTTCACACTTCAATTCTTTTATTATAGCGTTCTTTTGATTTATTGCTATCATTATGTTTAACTTCCTATCAGTATATTCCTTATCACATTCATTGTTTTTTTCACTCAGGTAATATTTACACATGACAAGTTGATAAGATAAAAATATGTCATCAGAATTAGAAATGATCAGAGTGCATATTTAAATTGCCACCACCAGTAATTTCTATAGACCTTATTTGCAGATTAATTACTTTGGTTGTAAATACATGTACTGCAGTCATCATAGAGAGCGTTGCCATGTCTCCAGCTACTCCTGGCAATCAGCCTTGCCAAACTATAACAGAATGGAAAATGGTCATGAAGGAAGGAGAAATGTTACTTTATTCCATACATATGCAATAAGAGAGCACAACTGGCATACAAATCTACAGTTATTCTTGTGCCCCATAATATTCTGTCTCGGTTGCATCTCCTGGAAATGCCTAGCATTATAATTGCCAATACAATTGTTGTGATGAGCCTCGAAGGGGCTGCTGTAAATCCTGTACAGACAGAGGCTACCTGTCCATTTTTAAGTCCCAAAAGCACACCGACACATTCAGTCTCTAGTCTAGAGGCCTTTTATAGGCTCTGTTGACACATATGTGAATTGGATGCGGTTTCTCCGCATCCAATTTGCATGACAGGAGAGTGTGACCAGCTCTCAATGGAGCCGGTTCACAGAGCTCCGGGGCAGCCGTGGTCCGCATTGAAAAAGTATCCTGTGCATCTTCTGCAGGGCCGCCATCAGGGGGGTACAGGCAGTACAGCTGTAAGGGACACGAGCGTCTGAAGGGGCCCAGCGGTGGGACCGTTCCCCGCCTCCCCTGCCAGTATGTAAACAAAAGAAAAGCCATCTATAATAAAGACAAGCCCAGGCTGCTCCTCCTCGGCGCCTTTGACTAGCACCCCCTGCTCAACAAGAATGGTCGGAACTCTTGGCTCAGCTCCCATCCGTGCAGAGGAGGAGCGGTCCCAACCGTCCCATTGGCCAGTATTCCTTCAGGGACCGTGGTCATTTGGCAAGGTTTGAACGAGGGGAGCCCGCTCAGGTGTGCATGCAGAAAGGAGAAAGAGCGGCAGGTAAGTGACTGAACAGATATTGCTGCTGAGTATTGACAATTTATTGTGTATCATCAATACACAACAATACATTGTCAATACACAACAATACATTGTCAATACACAACAATACATTGTCAATACACAACAATACATTGTCAATACACAATGTATTGTTGTGTATTGACAATACACAATGTATTGTTGTATATTGACAATGTATTGTGTATTGCAGGCTGACTGACTATGCCCCCTGTGCTCAGGGCCGGCTCTACCACTAGGCGGAGTAGGCGGCCGCCTAGGGTGCCACTACCACCAGGGGCGCCCATCCGCTGTTTATCCATCACTGCTCTGCATAAATGGAGAGCCGCGGCTGGCAGCACCCCAGGGCGGTAAAATGAGGCGGATCCAGGGGCACAGGTGCGGGCCTGTGGACCACGGCTAAAGAAATGGATAGAGAATCTCTACCTCCGCCACCTCCATCGTATAAATTGACAGGGCAAAGGGGGTGGGGTCAGGGGCAGAGCCAAAGGGGGGCGGCAAAATGAGGTTTCACCTAGGGTGTCAAAAATCCTTGCACCAGCCCTGCCTGTGCTATGCTGGAAATTTGGCCTTTTCAATTTAGCTATTTCAGTTGCATGATGACGGGCGGAGGATGGGGATACATTGTGGAGAGAGATGGATGATGACGGGGAGGATGGGTATACATTGTGGAGAGCGATGGATGATGCTGGGGGAGCCCCGGGGAATGTTGGTGGTCAGGCCCCGGGGGGCCCAGGCCTGAAGCTGTGTAAGGGGCCCCAAAATTTCTGATGGCTGCCCTAATCTTCTGGTCTGATTCAGGTGCAAATTCAGGCAAAAATTTGGACCTGATTTGCACCTGAATTGGTGAACAGGGACGCACCAGACCACATGCTGTGAGCCGTGGCCGCAGCATGTGTGAATGGAGCCTTAAGATTTATTGCCGGTCTTGAACAAAATGCATGGATTAGGGCGGAGGGTGCAGGGTATCTAAGGCACTCACAAATCTTGGAGAACAGCTTTCGGCATATCTTGTCCCAGCAGTATTAGATATTGTAGTAGACCTAATAGACCTAAAAACTAAGCTATAATACCACTTGTGGTGGTGTGGTATATGTGACGAACGCGGGTATCAGATCCTGCCCTCTTCACTAACTTGTGACAGAGGACCGGCCAATCTCACACCGCGCTTGTCACTAAAGCAACAATGCCACTCTCAGCTGCTTCCAGCACAAAGATTTCCCAGCTTGCGGAACCACAATCTAGATGCCAGCAGCCTGAGAGCGATTGTTACCGGGCTAATTCAAGCAATTAACCCTTTCACTGCCACTGCCTCTTTGGATCGAGTAAGAGGACTCGTAATTTTAGCAACACCAATTATGATTTTAGAATAATCGCCTGTAATGCACGCTGTCACCACAGACAGGTATGTTCAGATGATTTATCCTAAATAGTAGCACTCTTCAAGGAACAGGTTTGTTATAGCTTTAGGGACAAGATTAACACTTTTCAACATAAGGGTTTAATAATGAAAAGGTCAAAATTGGTGCAAATAAAATATTTACAGAAAAATGGTGTTACAAAGCAATCAAGACATAATATAAAGCAACAAGAGATCAGATAGAATTTAAGGAAGAAAAGATACTTGCAATTAATGTCCAATTGACCAATGAGATTGGTCGATGAGTCATACGGGTTCTCAGATGTTCGCAGTTTGATGGTAAATGGAGAACTGAGAATTGTCCTGTCTATTCCCTTTTTCTCTGGAAGCAAAGGGGTGGGGCCATATGCCCCTGACCATTCACATGGGTAAGGAGGGCTCGTGGGCTGTCCAGGGTGGACCATGGAATAACGACCCTCCCTGATATACAATTTCTGTACCAATGTTGTATCTCGCAATATGTCCAAGGTGCATTCCCAAAACTGATAATTTATAGTCCAGTATTGAAGTGGCATTCCAACAAGTCTAAACATGACAGGTTTCCATTATTTAGTTAATCTAGGATGAAAAAGTGTTACCAGTGGTTCCCCATATGATCGGACCTATGGGTGTTTGGGCTTTATTTGTTCCGTGTAAAATTCTGCATTCAAATATGTTCTTTTTATTAAGATGTCATGTTCCTATACAAATGTATGAATCTTGTGTGTATTTTTACATTTTGCATGAGGTGTAAGGGTCTCTGGGAGGTCACTTGGCTTCAGTGTCCCTTTTTACGACCCTCGTTAATTCTGAGCCTCTTTGATACCATGCTCGGTAGGATTAATAGGCGGCCTAGCAGAAACAGACATCCTGGGCTCATGTATCTAAGATAACAATTTCTTTTAAAGTGGCTGTTGGAATTCCATCCTGAAAAGGGAAGAGGGGGTGCTTGTTAGGCTAAAACTGTCATGGCTGATGCTCATTAATTGGTCATGTGTCTGCTGGATTATTAGTAGTGACCTGACCATGGCTCTGGGCTCCACCCTCCTGAGGAGTCCAGGCTTGCAAAAGAGAAGCCAGAGAGTGCATGGGTGCATTGTGAAAGCCAGAGACCCAAGTCTTAGGTCACTACCAGGAGTCAGAAGGACTCCACGGGGTAGCCAATGTAGTAAGGGGTTGCATACTGTATTATATGCACAGAGTATGCATTAAAGACTGTGAGAAACAAAGGACCTGTGGTGGAAGGCCTGAGCGGCATGGCTGTATGTGCAAGCGAGGAGGCTGAACCTACCGTTGTTTGGTGTTGATGGTGAAAACCCCCTGCAAGGGAAACCTTTTGTTTTTGTTTTCTTTAACTTTTTTTTAATAAAAGTGGGTCAACAATCCCTAAAATGGAATTCCTGGTGTGGCTTGTACTCGCTATCAGGTGCTACACTTGAGCTAAAGAACCCCAAATATCACACACTTTAAGGCTCTCCATCCATAGTACCTGCTGAGGTCTAGAAGCACTAGCTTATCTGGAACACTTATACGTCCCTTCCCAGTGGGAAAAAAGCCCCAAAATATTATATTCTCCCCAACCATACCTCCTAGGCCAACTCTCCAGGAATTTGCTAGGGCAAATAACTATTCAAAGCCCAGTGATTGATTCTCCTACTCTATTGCTGGAATATACTTTCAGAAGCAGACAGAAGTAATCAGCCGCCAGGTTTAGGGAAAGCTTAAACAGACCTGAAAAATGAATTGCAGCTCAGCTGGTTACAGCAAAGCCATATACTAAAGCTAACCGGGCTGGGGTCCTACACAAAAATATAATATTATGATATAAATAACTTTTTCTGCAGGATTGAACAGAGTCTATAGTACAACTATGGCATATACAAATATGAAATTATAGGAATAATAAACTTACCCAAAGTATGTCAAAGGTTGTCCATGAACACTTACATTATTGTACAGTATACAGTATTAAAAGAGAAGTTCAGGATTCATTAACTGCTTCCCGACCGCGCGCCGTCTTTTCACGGCGGCAGTCGGGGAGCTGGGCGCGAATCGCCGTAAATATACGGCGATTTGCATTTTGGCCACCAGGGGGCGCGCGCGCCGCACTCCTGAGGAGTGTGCCCGCGGCTCGGGCGGACCCGATGTCCGCCGGCGAGCCGCGATGAGCGGCTACAGGGAAAAGAAGGGGAACCGCCGATGTAAACACGGCGGTTCCCCGCCCTGTCAGTGGGGCATGAGAGATCTACTGATCCCTGTCACTGGGATCAGTTAGATCTCTCATGCCCATGTTAGCCCAACCCCCCCACAGTAAGAACACACCCAGGGAACACACAGTTAACCCCTAGCTCCCCCCCCAGGTTAACCCCTTCACTGCCAATGACATTTATACAGTAATCAGTGGACATTTAAATTTCTGATCGCTGAATAAATGTCATTGGTTCCAAAAA
>BLSH010452812.1:1793022-1804838 GCA_018402905.1 Glandirana rugosa
TCGTTAGTCACACAAACTAGCGACAAAAACCAGATTCCGACCTAAGTGTGGAACGTAAAAATGACGAAAAACGTAAAACGTCTAAATGTGACGTCAGGTAAATTGTACCAAAGGATACCTTGTGTAAGACTTCACGTTTAGACGTTTTTCGTGATTTTTACGTATCCACACTTAGGTCGGAACCTCGGTCACTCTCTGTTTCGTCGAACCTAACCTAGTTACGACGTAGGTGGATCCACTCATATTAAAAAGAAAATTGGTGAAGTCGGGGCCTTCCAAAACGTCGAAATCCTGGTCTCGTGAAAAACGCTAAGCCGTGACGCAGCGAAATTGAGTACAACATCGCACGACCGCGCAATTGTCAGTTAAAGCGACGCAGTGCCGAATCGCAAAAAGTGCTCTGGTCCTAAAGCTGCAAAACCTTCCGGGGCTGAAGTGGTTAAAAGAAAAATTATACTCACCTAGGTGGATGCAGCATTGATCCAATCCAAGCTGCTTTGTCTCTCACTGGCTCCAAGGCTGGATTCACACCTATGCATTTTTAGTGCTTTTTGCAGATTTGCACTTCAGAATGTGTTCCATAGGAAACCATGTTAAATGGACTGCAGTGTAAATCTGCAAAATGCAAAAAGCAGTAAAAATGCAAGGTGTGAATCCAGCCTTAGACCAAAAACAGCGATCAAACACACTGATTGCTCAGTTCTTGGTCTTCTGTGTGCAGAGAACTTGTGACTGTCTGTCTCCAGCTCTCTGCCCCTGCAGCACTCACTGGAGCGCAGGGCTGTCAAGGGGGTGGGAGTGACTGGCTCAGGCTCTCAGTGGCTCGCTGAAAGGCTGAGCCAGCTGCCGGTCCAGGCATGTGGGTGTATCCTGACCATGTGGTAGGGATCTTTTTAGAGCCTAGACCAGCTCTGTGACATCTGAACAAACTGCAATCCCGTGATCCATGGAAGAAGTGCAGCCCAAAAAAGCTTTAGTTACAATTCTTTTTTAAACCCATACCAAAAATGTAATATATTGCAATACCAATCCCTAGGTTTGGTGTCAGAATGAGTTTTTTTAGTCTTTTTTTTTTTTATTTGCACCTGCTGATTTGGCCAGTAATGCACTTCTTTGTTGCATGTCTCTTCTGCAATAAGGGGCCTGTATGTTCACAGTTTTCAAAAGCAGGACTTCAGTTCTGCGTTAAAGCAGAACTCTAGCAAACATTTTTAAGTAGTTATAGCAACAGTTTTTTTTCCTTGTGGGATAAAGATTTTACATAATTGAATAAAAGCTGACCACTGTAAGCACCCCTGTCAGTGTTAAATGGTTTGTCTCAACCCACCGACTGCCAATTTTTTGGCCAAGAAAATTGAAAAATAACATATTTATTTTGTCAGGATCAATAAATAAAGGAAAAAAAAAAAGCCTAAATAAGAAAACGTATGTAGCCACGACATCTGAAAATTAATAAGCTGCAATATAATAATTTTTTAGTTTTGGGGTTTAAAGGGGTTCTAAAGTCTCAAGGTTTTTCACCTTAATGCACTAAGTCTGACTGCAGCCATTTTAACTGTAGGCTGCTGAAGCTGCTGCCTGTTCACTTCCTGAATTTACACAGATACACAGAGGCACACCTCCGGCTCTGCAGCTTCCATTGGCCCTCTTATGACTCATCCCCCTCCCTTCCTGGCAAACTCTAACGAGAGTGAGAGAGAGAGCTGTGCATGATGTTATAAGCCTAGGCTATTGACCAAACAAGAAACAGGAAGTGGGCTGTATAAGGTATTTACTGGCAGAAAAAAAAATGTTTTACTACCCAAAGTTAAAACAACAAGGGCAGAAGATTTAATAGATGGTAAGTTGAAAAAATGACCGAAGGTCCGCTTTAAGGTGAAAAACCTCCTGTACTGCAGCAGCCACCCAGAGCCCCCCTTTTACTTACCTGGACCCGATCGTTCCAGCATCGAAGAGGAGCCCAGCTGCTCCAGCTCCTAGCTCAAGTCCTCATTGGATAGATTGATAGCAGCAGGAGCCATTGGCTCCCGCTGCTGTCAATCAAATCCAGTAATACGGGAGCCGGGGGGTAGGGCCGAGTGGACACAGCAGCAGGACTTGGGAGCATTCCCACACGGGTGCCCCCAGGGAAGACGCTTTTCTGAGGGGGCACTCGAGAAGAGGAGGAGCTAGGAGCACTGCTGGGGGACCCCAGAAAAGGAGGATCGGGGCTGCTCTGTGCAAAACCCTTGCACAGACCAGGTAAGTATAACATGTTTGTTATTTAAAAAACAAAAGAAAAACTCTAAATAGAACAAAAAGATTAAAAAAAAAAAACAATGAATCTGGTTACCTATTCAATGGTAATGTATTTTTTTAAAGGCAACTAATATACAGTATCTCACAAAAGTGAGTACAGCCCTCACATTTTTGTAAATATTTTATTATATCTTTTCATGTGACAACACTGAAGAAATGACCCTTTGCTACAATATAAAGTAGTGAGTGTACAGCTTGTATAACAGTGTAAATTTGCTGTCCCCTCAAAATAACTCAACACACAGCCATTAATTTCTAAACCGCTGGCAACAAAAGTGAGTACACCCCTAAGTGAAAATGTCCAAATTGGGCCCAAAGTATCAATATTTTGTGTGACCAACATTATTTTCAAGCACTGCCTTAACCCTCTTGGGCATGGATTTTACCAGAGCTTCACAGGTTGCCACTGGAGTCCTCTTCCACTCCTCCACGGAGCTGGTGGATGTTAGATACCTTGCACTCTTCCACCATCCATGTGAGGATGCCCCACAGATGCTCAATAGGGTTTAGGTCTGGACACATGCTTGGCCAGTCCATCACCCTCAGCTTCTTTAGCAAGCCAGTGGTCATCTTGGAGAGGTGTTTGGGGTCGTTATTATGTTGGAATTCTGCCCTGCTACCCAGTCTCCAAGGGGAAGGAATCACGCTCTGCTTCAGTATGTCACAGTACATGTTGGCATTCATGGTTCCCTCAATGAACTGTAGCTCCCCAGTGCCGGCAGCACTCATGCAGCCCCAGACTATGACACTCCCACCACCATGCTTGACTGTAGGCAAAACACACTTGTCTTTGTACTCCTCACCTGGTTGCTGCCACACACGCTTGACATCATCTGAACCAAATAAGTTTATCTTGGTCTCATCAGACCACAGGACATGCTTCCAGTAATCAATGCCCTTAGTCTGCTTGTCTTCAAACTGTTTGTGGGCTTTCTTGTGCATCAACTTTAGAATAGGGTTCCTTCTGGGACAACAGCCATGTAGATTAATTTGATGCAGTGTGCAGCGTATGGTCTGAGCACTGACAGGCTGACCCCTCCACCCCTTTAACCTCTGCAGCAATGCTGGCAGCACTCATATGTCTATTTCCCAAAGACAACCTCTGGATATGATGCTGAGCATGTGCACTCAACTTCTTTGGTCGACCATGGGGAGGCCTGTTCTGAGTGGAACCTGCACTAACCACTGTATGGTCTTGGCCACCGTGCTGCAGCTCAGTTTGGTCTTGGCAATATTCTTATAGCCTATGCCATCTTTATGTAGAGAAACAATTCTTTTTTTCAGATCCTCAGAGTTCTTTGCCATGAGGTGTCATGTTGAACTTCCAGTGACCAGTATGAAAGAGGGAGAGCAATAACACCAAATTTAACACACCTGCTCCCCATTTACACCTGAGACCTTGTAACACTAACGAGTCACATGATACCTGGGAGGGAAAACGGCTAATTGGGCCCAATTTGGACATTTTCACATAGGGGTGTTTATAAAATCAACAGATATAGATCTTGCGAGCAACCAATGTGTTGTCTCTGGATAATACAAAAGTGTCTTGTCGAATTGGTATGCCTACTGATCCGACAAGGAACTTTTGTATTATCTAGAGAGGCACGAAATGGTTAATTGGGCCCAATTTGGACATTTTCACTTAGGGGTGTACTCACTTTTGCTGCCAGCGGTTTAGACATTAATGGCTGTGTGTTGCGTTATTTTGAGGGGACAGTAAATTTACACTGTTATACAAGCTGTACACTCACTACTTTACATTGTAGCAAAGTGTCATTTCTTCAGTTTTGTCACATGAAAAGATATAATAAAATATTTACAAAAATGTGAGGGGTGTACTCACTTTTGTGAGATACTGTATTTATTTACCTTAATGTAAAAACACATGAGCCTCCTGTAATCCAACCTTCAGCAGCACTAGGAATAAGAGAAGGACTTCAAGACAATCAGTCTCTGTCAGCCTACACTGCGAGCCACACTAAAGCCCCGTACACACGATCAGAATAACGTACAAAAATACTGCTTTCGAATCGATCATACGATAATCTGATCGTCAGTACACAGCTGTCCTCCGAAACTTACCGAAGGGACAAACACGAAAATGTTTTGTTTAATTAGTACAGCTTTCGCCTGAAAAGACAATACAAGTACACTACAATACATGACATCACTCCCGAATTTTTATTCTGTCGTACGAGAATTTTCATACTTTAGTAACCTATTCATTTTCGATATGGAGATTGGTGTCCAAAAAAAAAAAAAAAAAATGGACGATCCTTCGTCCGATAATCTCATAGTGTGTTCTAGGCTTTACGTGTGTGAAATAATAAATCAAAAATACTGCGCTAAAATAATTCAATACTCAAAGTGTTGTACATATAATGACATTTGTACAAGTGCAATATTCAAAATAAATGAATAAATTAAAAAATATATAAAAGTGCAGCCACTATTCAAAATCCAAAAAAATGTGTAAAACTAAAAATCAATAGTCCTATAAGCGGCGCAGGTGTATGTGAACAAAACACATCCAAAACAGCCTGACAGGCGATCTTGATGGGCTGTTTAACCCTTGATGTTCTGGTGAGCCTCAGTGTGTGTGGTTTATTCACGTGGTGACACAGGTGGAGGATTTAACTGTGGAAGATTTGATTTTACTGCACAGAACAATTCACTTTATGGACTGCCAGAGCACCTAAAATACTTTTGTTTTGGATGTGTTTTGTTCACATACACCTGCGCCGCTTATAGGACTATTGATTTTTAGTTTTACACATTTCTTTACATGTGTGAGCCTGAGGGTCCTTTCACACGTACGGACTGTTCAGGTCTGCCTGTCAATTTTTCAGGCGGACCTGAATGGATGCTCCATTCTCCTCTATGGAGCGATGGATGTCTCCCTGAGGAAGTCATGAGGATTGACGAAACTCGTAGGAGGAGTCTGAGAGGCTGAGGAACGTGGATCACCGAGACACAGGCTGGGGTATACGGACGGAGATTGCACCGCTAACCGGAGCTGCGGAACCGGTATACAGGTGAAACACTCGTCCCTGTATGAGCTCTATATGCTATTTATGGATGTTTAATTCAAGGTTTTTTAAAATGTGAGTGCATATATGTTGTGTGGATAAATACATTTTAAAAAAAGGATAAAGCACTATTGTACGACTTTGATTGCTATGCATGGTATAACTTGGATTCAGGGCCCACTCTACCACTAGGCAGAGTAGACGGCCTAGGGGCGCCTGGCCACTATTGATCTGTCACTGGCTGCCCTGCATTGATTCATGTAAAAACTGACACTGTCTGACTGAGATAATGAGATTGTATTATCACATTTTCAAATGTATATAGAAATATTTACTGATCTGCCACATACCCCCCCCTCCGCCCCCACCCCCCCATGAGGCTGTATTTGATGGACACAGGTGAAGCTGTATTTGATGGGCACAGGTGAAGCTGTATTTGATGGGCGCTGGTGAAGCTGTATATGATGGGCACAGGTGAGACTGTATTGTTTGGCGCTGGTGAAGCTGTATTTGATGGGCACAGGTGAGGCTGTATTGATTGGCGCTGGTGAAGTTATATTTGATGGGCACAGGTGAGGCTGTATTGATTGGTGCTGGTGAAGTTGTATTTGATGGGCACAGGTGAGGCTGTATTAATTGGCGCTAGTGAAGTTGTATTTGATAGGCATGGGTGAGGCTGTACTGATTGGCGCTGGTGAAGCTGTATTTGATGGGCACAGGTGAGGCTGTATTGATTGGTGCTGGTGAGGCTGTATTTCATGGGCACAGGTGAGGCTGTATTGATTGGCGCTGATCAGGCTGCAATTCATTGGCGCTGATCAGGCTGGGCAGGAAAAAGGGGGTGGAGTCAGGGGTGGAGCCAAGGGGCGGCAAAATGAAGTTTTGCCTAGGGTTTCAAAAATCCTTGCACCAGATCCTTGATCTGTCACTGGCTGCTCCGCATTGATTCATGTAAAAACTGACACTGTCTGACTGAGATAATGAGATTGTATTATAACATGCCATTTTCAAATGTGTATAGAAATATTTACTGATCTGCCACATACCCCCCCCTCCGCCCCCACCCCCCATGAGGCTGTATTTGATGGGCACAGGTGAAGCTGTATTTGATGGGCACAGGTGAAGCTGTATTTGATGGGCGCTGGTGAAGCTGTATATGATGGGCACAGGTGAGACTGTATTGTTTGGTGCTGGTGAAGCTGTATTTGATGGGCACAGGTGAGGCTGTATTGATTGGCGCTGGTGAAGTTATATTTGATGGGCACAGGTGAGGCTGTATTGATTGGCGCTGGTGAAGTTGTATTTGATGGGCACAGGTGAGGCTGTATTAATTGGCGCTAGTGAAGTTGTATTTGATAGGCATGGGTGAGGCTGTACTGATTGGCGCTGGTGAAGCTGTATTTGATGGGCACAGGTGAGGCTGTATTGATTGGCGCTGGTGAAGCTGTATTTGATGGGCACAGGTGAGGCTGTATTGATTGGCGCTGGTGAGGCTGTATTTCATGGGCACAGGTGAGGCTGTATTGATTGGCGCTGATCAGGCTGCAATTCATTGGCGCTGATCAGGTTGGGCAGGGAAAAGGGGGTGGAGTCAGGGGTGGAGCCAATGGGCGGCAAAATGAAGTTTCGCCTAGGGTGTCAAAAATCCTTGCACCAGCCCTGCTTGGATTGGAGGTTGCTAGCAGCATCCGCGGAGAAGGAGAAGGAACGGGAGGATAAAATCCAATGGAATATAAAAGGCACAATTTTGTAGGAGATAAAGTTGAGGGCACACCTGGTCAAGGGAGCACAGAAATCAAAGGAGTGGCACTGGGGTGAATAATTATGAAAGTGTCCCAAACACATGAGTGGATTTGAGCTTCTTCACAAAAAAGGACACAATATAAGGATGTTTATGGACACATTGCACAAATGTTTATCATAATGAATTTTTGATGAGACAATATTGCACAAACGTTTTTAATATTTTGAATATACTGACTGCATTTTACAGGATGCACTGGTATATGTTTAAAATTGTTTTCCTTTGGCTGAAATCTTTAGCGCTGTACTGTTTGATACATATCAGCATTCCTACCATGCTTACGAGAGGGTAGATCTGAGTACTCTTCACTCTGCTGCTGCTAATTTTTTGGCTCCAATCAGCAGGTTGGGGGTGGTGGCAGGTTAGGCCCCTTTCACAAGGGCGGCTGTTCTGCTGTTGCTAAACACAAACCAGAAACCAGACTCCAAATCACAACGATTACTTGCATTTGTACATTCCGATTAGCCACGGTTACATGCAGCTACGTTTAGCTGCAGTGGAAACATTCTTGACATTTCTGAAGTGCTTCCTATTGTTTTTCTATGCTTGTTGCCGTTGCTACCCCTAGATGATACAGTGCACTGCTTTTACCTGCAGATAGCTGCAGATTCGTGCAGATAGCTGCATAACATCGTTCCTGGATGCATTCCAATCCATTTTTTCTAATCATTCTAAATCGTCTGTAACAAAACTGTTGCTAAATGCAGAGTGTGAAAGGGGCCATAGGAAAGCATTGTCACAGTATAGCTGCGGTAGATAACTTCATCTATCCGCAGCTAAAAGCTGGATTCTATCCATCCGTGTGAAAGGGGCCTAAAGGGCTTCTCATATCGGCTTGCAGTCTTGTTTGTCAGTGGCAGAGCAAAGGATTTCTCTGACACTTTATGTCATGAGTATATTTTCACTTAAATAGAACTATTGATGTGAGATTAGTATACAGCACTATGAAAAGTGCGCCCTTCTCCTCTTTCCATGCTCTGTGATCCTCCCGGGATGATTGGCTGAGTCCTGGCAGCCTGTCCCAAAATGCTCAGCTGCCTATATATATTTCAGCACAGGCATGGACTAGATATCAGAGCGCTGGCATAGTGTTCTTTGTGTGCAGACTTATCCACATACATGCTGATCCATCATCACTACACGTGAGAGAAGAGGTCACTCAAGCCAGTTTTGCAAAACATTGCAGCTTGAGACATAACTTGGTCAGGCGCATGATAACAACAGGGACACAACTGTGAAAAATAAAAAGTTTGTAAAGACTAATTGTAACAAAACCATCATAGAAGTTGCCAGTCTCAAAAGATTAGTTATGCGAAGCTGCAGTTAATAGAGTAACAATATGTGATCTATAAATAAGCACATCTAATTTAATAAGCACAGTGTCATTTAAAATTGGATATTTCTACCCTCCTTCTTCTTAATCAATGCTTCACAATCTAAAAGCTGGTACCCACTGGCCGACTATCAGCCGGTATCGGCCGGTTTTAACAGAAATCGGCTGATATTCGCCCGTTGTGTACAGCAGCCTATCCAACAGATGACAGCCTAATGTCCGGCTTCTGTCAAACAGGCATGGAAAACCAGATTCTGATCAGCACTTGCAGCCCCCCTCTCAGAACAAAATAGCTCAGTGGGGAGATTGCTGTACTAACATTGCATAGTTAGTACAGTGGCTCCTTGCGTGTTCCATGTGTACCAGGCATAATGTTTGGCTTCTGACAGACGGGCATGCTGGAAAACCACCATTAGCCATTCGGCATCTGATCGGTGCTGGCAGCCAATGGCAAGCGCTGACCAGTATGTGACGGGGGGGGGGGGGCTGTGGTCCCCCTGTCAGAACACAATAACTCAGCAGGGGGACCATTTTACTAACATTGCACAGTTAGTACAGCAAGGTACTTTGTTTTTTTTTTCGTTCAGCATGCTGGGTTGAATTAAAAAACTGCCCTTCTGTACCAGGCATATGCCAATTTACTAGATATTGACTTGAGTATGTCTTTCTGTTAATACATAAAAGTTCTGACATTTGCACCTATGCAACATTTCCTAAAGATTTATGATTAAGTGGAGTTTCAGGCTAAAAAGCAAATAGGTCTTGAACAATAAAGCACCCCTCCTCGCTTTTGGATATAGCTTTTTTTTCATGTTTTTTTAATAGCTTGGTACCTTTTATGTTTTTAAGTTGTCCCTCCATCCAAGGTGCGTCATTTCCTTTATTGCTTTAGACCTCCTCCCCCCCCCCCTCATCGCCTTCTGGGACCTGTGTGTGCCCCAGAAGAGGATGGGACCGCTCAGCAAGCCCAGCGCAACTCGAACATGCACAGTATGAAACCGGCTGTGAAGCCTGAGCCCTTACTTGCAATGCCGGTGCCTGAACCCAAAGCCAATGGACAAATCGGCTTGGAGTGCCGAAATTGCAGGAACCCTGGGCAGGTAAGTGTCCTTATATTAAAAGTTAGCAGCTACAGTATTTGTAGCTGCTGAGTTTTAATTTAACTTTTGTACAGGCTGGAACTCTGCTTTAAGCCTAAAACTACCAAAGCTACTGGAGAACTAATTGGATAAATATGTATTTTACCAGATGGGCCTTTGGGTATAAAATTATACGCTCCTCACTCTTAATCATATCAATACAAATAATATTGCTGTAGGATACCATTGATGATCTCATTCTGAAAATTTCAATTGCCTGTCTTATCTGCCTTTAGTATTTTCTGTCACCGATCTGGTTAGAGGAAAGTCACATCTCTGATTGAAATACTTGTTCTGTCACTGACTCAAAGCTCTTTGATAAATATACCTGTTAGGTAACTTGCATTTTCAAAGATTTAGCAATAGCAGCCATGAAGCTTTGTACTGTAACTGCTGAATACAATAACCAGCAGTGGACAATCAATTGGTTGTCTCTTGTTCAGCACGCAGGCTGCATGAGAGAAAACGGAGCCATATATGCATAGCTTGATTGTATTTGGCCAGAAAACCAATTGGCATATTGTAGCAGGGGCACCCCCCCCCCCATCCATGCACCTGGCCCCTTTCAGAACGCCGGACGCATGAATTACCATTCCGGGGATAGGAGGGGGGGTATATTTTGAAGCACCTGATTAGTGCCAGAGGCTCTAATAGGCTTCAAAATAGGGTGGGCTCAGGGTGCAGAGCATTGTGTCCTG
Source organism: Glandirana rugosa (assembly GCA_018402905.1). Taxonomy (NCBI): domain Eukaryota; kingdom Metazoa; phylum Chordata; class Amphibia; order Anura; family Ranidae; genus Glandirana; species Glandirana rugosa. The sequence goes on from BLSH010452812.1 coordinate 1,803,327, forward strand.
ATCCCACCCAGGTTGTTGCAAAAGCAAATGGATATTCGCTGTTGCAACATTGATCCACCTCCCGGCCAATCAGGAAGCGGGTATGATTCCCGTCGCCTGATTGGCTGACAGTACAGGCTATCCTATTGGACGCCTTGCAAGGAGGAGAGAAGAGACACACGGCGTCTCTATGAGAGGAAACAGACACTTCTTGCCGCCCTTCACCCGCTGCCTGACCCGCCACTAAAATGGTGTAAGTGCAGACAGCGGGCGGGGGTGGCTGTGCTGGATGAGTGATGGCCACAGGTGGGAGGGTTGGGGTGGCTGTGTGCATCCTAGGTCCATGCCACTGGCTGCGCACGGGGGTGGGGGATTGGCGGTGTCGCTGGATGAATCCACTGGCAGGGAGGTTTGGTTGATTGCCGCCCCCTCCAAAAAAAACACGAGCCACCACTGTACTGTAGTGTAGTGGCAGAGCATTTACTAGTAAGACAGCCTTTTAATGGACTTTGAAGTGCTGGGGGCTCTTGGTGACAGGTCACCTTTACAGATATACAGTGGCGGCTGGGGGGGTTCTTCTCTTCTTCTGGGGGGGGGCGACAAACAAACAACCACCACCACCCCCCTGCCGCTCAGCATTGTGGCAGCACAACCCCCCCTTCCCCCCTGCCGGCAGCGCGGCACTGACAACAGCCACCCCCCCACCCCCCTCGCCAGGGCGGTCTGGCACTTACCCGCTCGTGTGGCGGGTCTGTGGTGTTCTCTCCTCCTCTCCTGGAGTGCGGGCAGCGGCGGCTCCTCCTGATTGGCGGGGATGAACTTTAGTGTTAAAATAGCATAAATTCATTTGTTATCACACAACAGGGTGGGATCAGGGTGCAGTGCTCTGTGCCCCATGCCCACCCTTTTTTGAAGCCTATTAGAGCCCCAGGCTCTAATCAGGTGTTTCAACCCCCCCCCCCCATTAGAAACCATAGTCCAGCACCCTGATATGTAGATCGGGGGGGGCGGACACATGGACGGGGGGTGGCGCCCTCTATGGATGAGCCGCCATTGCAGATACATGTCCTGTACCCAGATGTACTGGATGAAGATTTCCATAAAAGTGTTCCTTTTGACTTTTTAGGTTTTGCTCTAGGGGTGGAGTTGGGTAGTAAAATTAAACACTAGTCCTGCTGGCTTCATATAGGCGAGGAGCAGGGCCGGACTGGGAATAAAAACCAGCCCTGGAAATAATTTCATACCAGCCCCATAGCATTATTAAGTTTGGCATGTGTGGCCTTCCCTGTTCGACAGAAGTCAGTTTTTAGATTGACTATGGAATGGGACTGTTGGAAATGTTTTCTTGATCATTGGCTGCAGCCGCTGATCTGTGTATTCTGACAGTGAAGAGTCCTGCTGTTAGAATATTATGCTCTGACAGGGGAAATTCCTCCATCCACCTTGCTTGTGTGAATAGGGGAATCCATTCTTTTTTTTGGTTCGGCCCACTGGCTAATCAAAAAGAATAAAAAAACAAATAATCTGTGTTAG
>BLSH010452812.1:1818415-1829934 GCA_018402905.1 Glandirana rugosa
AGTCGTAAATTTTCACGCTAGGCGTACTACAAAACCTTCTTCGGGGTTCTCTCGCAACCCTTGGTCTCGGCCTGGAATTCCATCACTGAGGGGCACTCTTTTCCGCTGGACTCACTACGGGCCTATATCTCTCTGATCCCCAAGGAGGGCAAGGACCCGACTCGTTGCGGAAACTACCGCCCGATCGCACTTTTAAATGCTGATCTGAAACTTTTCGCGAAAGTCCTGGCCAATCGTATTCTGCCCCACATACCATCACTGATCCATAGAGACCAAGCAGGCTTTGTCCCGCTCCGTGAACCCCGTGATAACACTATTCGGGTGCTAAACCTGATACATGCTGCCAAGACCTCGGGTCGCTCGCTCCTTCTATTATCCACCGACGCGGAGAAGGCCTTTGACAGGGTCAAGTGGTCGTTCATGCGGGCGACACTAGAACACATCGGGCTCCAGTCCTCTATGCGTAGTTGGATCCATGCCCTTTACTCGCGTCCTACAGCAGCGGTAAAGGTGAATGAAACTCGGTCATCTTTCTTTGAGATACACAACGGCACGAGGCAGGGCTGTCCCTTATCGCCCCTAATCTTTATTCTCACGCTCGAGCCCCTGCTGTGCGTGATCAGGAGCAACTCCTTGATTAGTGGATATGGTAAGCGATCCGGAAAACACAAAGTGGCCGCTTTTGCGGACGACTTAATATTCTTCCTTTCTAACCCCCGAACTTCCCTCCCAGAATTGCTTCGCACACTCAAGACCTATGGTTCCCTATCATTCTATCAGATCAACTTAGCAAAGTCCACCCTGTTGAACATCACGGCAGATAGTAGCGAGATTAGGGAAGCAACCTCTGACTTTTCCCTTCAGCAAACTCAGACCTCAGTGCGCTATCTGGGGATTAACATCACGCCCAATCCCGCAGATCTCTATGAAGCAAACTTTGCCCAGCTATTGGCACACCTCAAAACCGACCTGTTACATTGGCACTCCCTCACCCTTTCCTGGTTTGGGCGATGTAGTGCCCTTAAGATGACGATCCTCCCCAGGATCCTATACGTCATGCAGGCTTTGCCGGTACACATCCCTCCGTCCTTTTTTAGGAAAACAACCTCCCTCTTTAGGGAATTCATTTGGTCCCATCGCGGACCCCGCATCCAACTCAAACTCTTACACCTACCTAAGGGAAGGGGTGGGCTGGGGCTCCCTGACGTAAAGACCTATTATAGAGCGACACACCTGGCGAGGGTGGTGGACTGGCACTGCCACTCAGAAACAAAGTTGTGGGTGAGTATGGAGCTGGAGGACTCTGGGGACACGGCGCGGAGTTGGCTGTGGTCAGCCGAGCCGCCTCCACCAGACATCGCTGGACACCCCACTCTGGGTTGTACAATTAAGGTGGCTAGAGAATCTTTCCGCCATTCCCGGGTCTCTCCTGCCCCCTCGCCGCTGATCCCTATTTTGGGTAACCCGGCCTTTGAACCGGGCCTCCAGCACACGCGTTTTCGGGCCCTCAAAGAGAAGGGCGTACAGTACCTCTGCGATTTCCTTAACCCAGACAACGCACCCACACTGCAATGGGACGAGATGAGACTGGGCCCTGCTCTGGACTTTTGGAGTGGTCTTCAATTGCGCCACTTTCTTCGCGGGCTGGCCAGGACCCCTGGGATCATACGTCAGCTAACGGACTTTGAACGCATCTGTCACTCCGGGGAACCGGTGCGACATAGCCTATCGGTGATTTACGCCTTACTCATAGACCCGGGGAATGATTACACGCCACCCTATCTTCAGAAATGGGAAGCTGACTTAAACATGCGCCTCTCTGACACTCAGAAGGAGAAAATTCTCCATCTAGCTCATAAATCCTCGATGGCCGTCAGTACTCAGGAAACCGGGTACAAAATTCTTTCGCGTTGGTATAGAGTCCCCTCCCATATACACCGTTTCGCTCCTGCGGTTCCCAACACCTGCTGGAGATGTGGTGGAGCGGAGGGCACAATGCTCCACATTTTCTGGTCATGTCCTAGACTTACAGCTTTTTGGCGGGACGTGGCGGCTACCATCAAACACCTCACGGGAGTGGATGTGGAGGGCAGCCCCGCGGCCTGTCTTCTGCACCTCTCACCCCGCCCAGTCGGGAAGTACAAAGCCTCACTCACGATTCAGCTGCTGAATGCAGCTAGGGCCTGTGTACCCCTTTGCTGGAGATCGGAGAACCCCCCTTCTAAAGCTATGTGGTTTAGGAAGATCAATGAGCTTCGGAACATGGAGGACCTCACGGCGACCCTATACGGGCGAGAGGAGGTCTTTCGTGAGACTTGGAGACCCTGGAACTATTACGTTTTTACGGAGCCCTATCTTGAGGTGATGTCATAGCCCACTTAGGCTGCTACTTTTTGGCCACACGGCTCGGTCCGGGTGGGGGGCGGCGGGGGAAACTCCCGTTCCTTCCCTTTCTCATTTCTTCCCCTCCCGCCCCCCCCCCCCTCCTTGCCCTCTTCCAACGGGGAGCCCGCTCCCCTTCTTCATGTCCCTTTCTCCTCCACCATGTCATTTTCCTATATACCATTGGTATAGAGATTCACCTGTTATCACATCACCTTCTGTGGTGGAGCATCCCGCTCCAGTCCTTTCATCCCTCTTAAGTTCTCTACATAAAACTCAAAAGTCACTATAAGTTCGAACCCTTTTCTCATTATTGGCGAGACTCAGAGCAGACAATGTAATTGCAAGACAGTGGGGCCCCTTTCCCTGCAGACCAGCTGCACTGGGCTTCTCTCCTAAGGGAGCCCTTAGTTGTCCCACTCTAACCCAGTTAACCCTCTCTAACCCCATTACCGGCATTTATTTAACAGACTGTGTTTTTGTGGTTTGTTTATAATCATTGTCTTCCACCGAGTATCTTCATTGTTATGGAAACTTGAACTGTCTGTATATTTCTTTGACTTTGCAAATAAAGGAATTACAAAAAAAAAACTCTTTGTCACATTGTGTTTTGGTGTCCTGTTGGAGAGATTTGCCTTCACTTCCTGTCTCAAAGACGTAACAGGAAGTCACAGGAAAACTGTGAAGGGTAATCCCCTCTTAGGCAGCTGTCCCTGAAACAGGTATCTTCATTAAAGCATATATAAGCTCAAAATCAAAAATGTAATAAAGTGCTTACAAAAATGTTATATATTGCAGCTAAGTGGTCCTTAAGTTTAGTATACACAGGCAGTTTTTTTTTTCATTCAAACCAGTGGCTCAACCCAGGAGATTGAGCGGAGCTCACTGTACTAACTATGCAATGTCAGTACAGCAATCTCCCCATTGAGCTATTGTGTTCTGACATGCGCACCCCCCGCCAGAACACACAGGTCAGCGCTCACAGCCATTGGCTATGAGCGCTAATCAGATGCCGATTGGCTGCTGTTTTTCCGGCATGCCTAATCGACAGAAGCTAGATGTTCGGCCGGCTTTTGTCAAACAGGCTGCTGTTTCTGTTGAACTGGCCAATACCGGCTGAGGTTCGGCCTGTGTGTACCAGGCTTTAAGTGAGGTGGCTGAATTGGCTTTCATCTTTCAGGCTTTTTTCCCCACATTATTTTCATCTGGCAATCCTGTGAATAACACATTTCCTGTCCTCGGGTGACAACTGTATATATCAAGGGAGCCATAGTTTTCACCCAGGCTGGACATCAAAGATGCTTTCTCATTATGCGTCTTCATCTCCATTACATGGGTGGTAGGGGATAAGTGGTTTCCAGAAAGAAGGTAACATCATTTGTGCTTTCAATTCAGCTCACGGGAACTCCATGATACTGCATTTGCTGCAATATAGAATATTTTTGTTCTTGGGTTTAGAAAATCTTTAATTCAGGTGTCATCAACCCTGGGGCCGCGGCCCACTGCCGGGCCATGCCCCTCTGCAGTTGGGCCGTGGGCAGGCTGGCTGTATGAGAGAGCCGGGCGAGCATGAAATGCAGGTGGGCTGGTGAGCAGAGATGATATATCTCTCTGCATCACCGCTCCTCCGACTTCTGCCCTCACAGCGTGGGACTTCAGTGTAGGAGGTGTGAGTGGGGAGCAGAGAGATGACACGATCTCTCACTGCCCGCACCGTATCACAGCTCTTCCGTCCTCATAGCGCTCACAGCGCGGGATTCTTCAGTGTTGGAGGTGCAGCGGGGAGCAGAGAGATGACATCTCTCACACCCGCACCCTTTTACCGCTCTCCTGCCCTCAACACTGACCACATTGACATCCTCATCTGGTGGCACTGACAGGTGATGTGGCAAGTGACATCCTCATCTGGTGGCAGGCAATGGCAAGTGGCATCCTCATCTGGTGGCAGGCAATGGCAAGTGGCATCTTCATCTGGTGGCAGGCAATGGCAAGTGGCATCCTCATCGGGTGGCAAGCAGAAGGGCAAGTGACAATCCACATCTGGTGGCAGGCAGCTTGGCAAGTGACAATCCTCATCTGGACAATGCAATAATAGAAATAATGTGCTTCAATCATCCTGACACCATATCAACTATGGTGCCGTGATGATTGAAGCGCCAATGCCAGCCATTGCCCTGACAAATTGCCCCCGAAAAATCGCATACGCCCCCCCCCGTGCTTCCCTCCTAGGGCCTCTTCCACGCAGCTGGTCCCCAGTACCAAAAAGGTTGGGGACCACTGCTTTAAATGATGTATCCACTCTTTCTGTTCTGCTGAAAGCTATACATTTTAGATTTCTCATTGTTTTCTGTCCTGCGGGCAATGGCCACCAGTAAAAATGTAGAGGTTGCAACCCCTAATGGGGATATAAAACAGACTGGGGTTTCCACACGTCCCCACTGTTTTTTAGCTTTAAATGCATCAAAAAACATGCATCAAAAAAATTGAATTGCAAAATAATTGAAATAAAAGACTGAGTACAGCAGCCAGCTATTCAGGCGAGCAAGACTACAGTAGTGGCTGGTGGCGAATGAAGGAGGCTGAGAATGAGAGCTGTCATTCACAAAAACACAAGCCAGATACTACACTAGTTTCTCTCAGACAAGTGTAGTAGCTGGCTTATGTTGTTGTCGACTTGTGGTTTTGTGAATAACAGTGTATCATCATTCAAAATGATACAAGCTGACTCCACTCTCTCTCATCTGAATAGCAAGTGGCTGCTGGGCAGGTCTGGTCTGTCTCTCTTGTTACTACAAAGAAGCTGGCAGAACAGATCAGGGAGGGCACAGGACTGGCACCACTCAGTCCACAAAAAAGATGCGTGTTCCCAGTCAACAACAGGACTTAAGGGCTGAGTGCATTTGAGACAGTTTAACATGTATTTTTCTGTACTTGCAGGGTCTTTATAAATATGAAGCACTTGGAAATGTACATGCATTGGTGGATGTACTGCTTTGTTTATACAGCATTTGTGTTGCTTTGACATACAGTATCTCACAAAAGTGAGTACAGCCTTCACATTTTTGTAAATATTTTATTATACCTTTTCATGTGACAACACTGAAGAATTGACACTGCTACAATGTAAAGTAGTGAATGTACAGCTTGTACAACAGTGTAAATTTGCTGTCCCCTCAAAATAACAACACACAGCCATTAATGTCTAAACCGCTGGCAACAAAAGTGAGTGCATCCCTAAGTAAAAATGTCCAAATTGGGCCCAAAGTGTCAATATTTTGTGTGGCCACCATTATTTTCCAGCACTGCCTTAACCCTCTTGGGCATGGAGTTCACCAGAACTTCACAGGTTGCCATGGAGTCCTCTTCTACCCCTCCATGACAACATCACGGAGCTGGTGGATGTTAGAGACCTTGTGCTCCTCCACCCTCTGTTTGAAGATGCCCCACAGATGCTCAACAGGGTTTAGGTCTGGAGACATGATTGGCCAGTCCATCCCCTTTACCCTCAGCTTCTTTAGCAAGGCAGGGGTCATCTTCAAGGTGTGTTTGTGGTCGTTATCATGTTGGAATACTGCCCTGCGGCCCAGTCTCCAATGGGAGGGGATCCTGCTCTGCTTCAGTATGTCACAGTACATGTTGGCATTCATGGTTCCCTCAATAAACTGTAGCTCTCTAGTGCCGGCAGCACTCATGCAGCCCCAGACCATGACACTCCCACCACCATGCTTGACTGTAGGCAAGACACACTTGTCTTTGTACTCCTCACCTGGTTGCCGCCACACACGCTTGACACCATCTGAACCAAATACATTTATCTTGATCTCATCAGGCCACAGGACATGGTTCCAGTAATCCATGTCCTGAGTCTGCTTGTCTTCAGCAAACTGTTTGCTTTTCTTTAGAAGAGGCTTCCTTCTGGGACGACAGCCATGCAGACCAGTTTGATGCAGTGTGCTGTGTATGGTGTGAGCACTGCCAGGCTGACCCCACCATCCCTTTAACCTCTGCAGCAACACTGGCAGCACTCATACATCTATTTACCAAAGACAACCTCTGGATATGACGCTGAGCACGTGCACTCAACATCCTTGGTTAATGCATAAAAGTGAAAACCTGTGAAAATAAATTAGAACATTTCTCAGCAGCACTGCTGAAAACTGTTATAAATTATTTTCACAGGTTTTCACTTTTATGCATTTGTTTATATTTAAGCAGCAGCACTTTGATATATAATCCATTAATGTTTTTTTTCTTAGCGTGGCGTCACTTTATATGTTTATTTTGTTATTTAGTGGTTTTAACAGGGCAGGTTCTTTGGTTGACTATGACGAGGCCTGTTCTGAGCGGAACCTGCCCTGTTAAACTGCTGTATGGTCTAGGCCACTGTGCTGCAGCTCAGTTTCAGGGTCTTGGCAATCTTCTTATAGCCTAGGCCAGGGGTAGGCAACCTGCGGCCCTCCAGCTGTTGCAGAACTACGAGTCCCATCATGCCTCTGGGAGAAATTGTAACTGCCAGCCTTGCAATGCCTCATGGGAAATGTAGTTCTATAACAGCTGGAGGGCCGCAGGTTGCCTACCCCTGGCCTAGGCCATCTTTATGTAGAGCAACAATTCTTTTTTTTAGATCCTCAGAGAATTCTTTGCTATGGAGGTGCCATGTTGAACTTTCTGTGACCATTATGAGAGAGTGAGAGCAATAACAACAAATTTAACACACCTGCTCCCCATTCACACCAGAGGCCTTGTAACACTAACAAGTTACATGACACCGGGGAGGGAAAATGGCTAATTGGGCCCAATTTGGACATTTTCACTTAGGGGTATACTCACTTTTGTTGCCAGTGGTTTAGATATGAATGTGTTGAGTTATTTTGAGGGGATAGCAAATTTATACCGTTATACAAGCTGCACACTCACTACTTTACATTGTAGCAAAGTGTCATTTCTTCAGTGTTGTCACATGAAAAGATATAATAAAATATTTACAAAAATGTGAGGGTGTACTAACTTTTGTGAGATACTGTAGCTTTAAAATCTAAAGTTCATCTAAATAACAGATTATTTAGCACAGTTTAAAAGTAGGGAACTATACTTCCTGAAATGAAGCAGCAGAGCACCCATGGCAGCACATAGCTATTCCCATAGTTTCATAGGAACTTTTACAGAACTTTTACATCATCAAAGACATATACTGCCCACGCTTACCTCTAATTGCTTGATTACATTGATGGGGCCTTTAGGGCCAGGTCTGGGAAGAGGAAGAGCCGCCTATTGATAGCTTGTACCTGCACTAATAGGATGGTTGCCTCACACCCATGTGAAATATCAAACACAGTGATCCCAGGCAAAACAGTAGCCACAGAATGTCTGCTGTGTGTGCCATATTATTCATAACTGACTTGTCTCACACTCATTGAAAAATAAGTTTGCCAACGTTTAGGTGTAAGGTGTGAGTTAGTTGACAATGTATTTTCTTAAGGTAGCAAAGCTAACAACCAGTATTTATCTCTTAAAAAAAATCATCTGTGGCCTATAGTCCTTGATTAAACTAAACAGAAGATATTTGTTGTGCCAGCTTTGTCTCCATGGTTGTTCTACTTGTGTAGGCTTGCCCTTTTACTGCCATATGAAACAGTGTTTACTTATAAGCACCTTTTCAACTAGTACATAATCAAAGCTGGTGCCAAAAGCCATTCCCCACTATCACCACCTACGACCTGTATTCTTCTTGTAGATATTAGAGATGTTCCTCTCATAATGAGTTATATAGAGACACTACAAACATTAGATTCTAATAGGTAGATCTTAAATAAATGTGTTGGTCACAGAAAGGATCAACAATCCCGAATACAATACTTTGAATATTGGATAATAGTTGGGCCTTATACTACATAACCGTCATACACAGAAGCTTCTGCAAAGCTTTAACTGGGAAAATTCAGATGTCTTTTAGTTGGCCATACACTGATATTTGTGTGCATGGATGAATCTCCCACTTGGCTTTTCAGGTGACAATGTTCCACCCAGCTCATTTTAATTTTAAATTAAGTAATGTTATAGGAGGCAAAGGCAAGGCTGGTGCAAGGATTTTTGAAGCCCAAGGCAAAACCTAATTTTGCCGCCCCCTTTGGCTCCACGCCTTACTCCACCCCTTTGCCTTGTGCATGTATACGATGGAGGTGGCAGAGGTGGAGATTTTTGCAGTGCCTCTACCTATTTTCTCGATTCCTCATGCCAGCCGTGGTCCGCAGGACAGGCTAGGGTAGTATATCGACAGGCTGGGGTAGTATATGGACAGGCTGGAGTAGTATATAGACAGGGGCTGGGCACCCTGGGCAGCAGTGCGCCCTAAGCGGCCGCCTACTCCGCCTAGTGGTAGAGCCGGCCCTGGGCACAGTGGTGTAATGGCTAGCACTTTCCCCTAGCGGCAAAAGGGTCGTTGGTTCGAATCCCATCATGACACTACCTGCCTAGAGTTTGCATGTTCTCCCTGTGCCTGCGTGGGTTTCCTCCGGGTACTCCGGTTTCCTCCCACACTCCAAAGACATTCTGGTAGGTTAATTGGATCCTGTCTAAATTGGCCCTAGTATGTATGAATGTGTAATAAGGACCTTAGATTGTAAGCTCCTTGAGGGTAGGGACTGATGTGAATGTACAATGTATATGTAAAGTGCTTCGTAAATTGACGGCACTATATAAGTACCTAAAATAAATAAATGTTTTGCTGGAGGCAGGTGATATGGGCACCCACTGAGCAAATTTCAGCCAGTTCCTTAGGAACCAACCAAAATTCATACAATGCATGGCCAACTTTAAGGCATCAGACAGACAGAACTTAAAAAATACCCCTGTTGCAGGCAATGAGTTTTTTTTTCAGCCCGTAAAAGCACCTCTATGTAAGACTATGGAGGGTATTTACTAAAACTGGAGCACAGAATCTGCTACAGATGTGCATAATAACTAGTCCTGTTCCTTTAAAGCATGATCAGTAGCATAGTGTTGTTGCAGCGTAATTTGTCCCTTTTTTTATCTAAAATACCTGGTTGATCATTTCTGTTCCTGTGTCCCCCTGTATGTGCTGACCACAGTAATCACAGCTGCTGATCCATAATACCGTGGTCAGGTTGCGTGGCTCCGTCATCCCACAGTGTTCTGAGTTTCTCTCCCTCTCTCCTCCCTCCTTGCCTGTCAGCTCCAGCCTGTGTCTGCAGAGCCTGCCTCTATTTTGATGTATTACATAACACAATTACTTGTATCCTTGCTGTTTTAGAAAAATATTCAGTGCAGTGTGTCAGTTTTTTAAATGATAATCCTAAATACCTTTTTGCACTGCTCCTCTGTGTGTTCACATGATCTCCCTCTTCTGGCTGACATCACTGGGGAATCTCAGCCCCTCCCGCTGCTGTCCTTAGATCGAGGAAGGAGAGCAGAGGGAGATCACATGACTGCACAGGGGAGCTGTGCAAAAAGGTATTTAGGGTTAGAAGCACACATACACTGCACTTTATATGGCCCTGAACGCAGACAGTGTTTTAAGGTTGAAAAAAAACACAAGACAGTCTAGTCCAAAAACACAAGTCCAAAAAAACAACCTCCATATACACAATCCTAAACCCATATACAGTCAGGTCCATAAATATTGGGACTTCGACACAATTCTAATCTTTTTGGCTCTATACACCACCACAATGTATTTGAAATTAAACTAACAAGATGTGCTTTAACTGCAGACTTTCAGCTTTAATTTGAGGGCATTTACATCCAAATCAGGTGAACAGTGTAGGAATTACAACAGTTTGTATATGTGCCTCCCACATTTTAAGGGACCAAAAGTAATGGGACAATTGGCTGCTCAGCTGTTCCATGGCCAGGTGTGTGTTATTCCCTTATTATCCCACAAGGAGCAGATAAAAGGTCAAGAGTTCATTTCAAGTGTGCTATTTGCATTTGGAACCTGTTGCTGTCAACTCTCAATATGAGATCCAAAGAGCTGTCACTATCAGTGAAGCAAGCCATCATTAGGCTTAAAAAAAAAACCAAACCCATCAGAGAGATAGCAAAAACATTAGGTGTGGCCAAATCAACTGCTTGGAACATCCTTAAAAAGAAAGAACGCACCGGTGAGCTCAGCAACACCAAAAGACCCAGAAGACCACGGAAAACAACTGTGGTGGATGACCGTAGAATTCTTTCCCTGGTGAAGAAAACACCCTTCACAACAGTTGGCCAGATCAAGAACACTCTCCAGGAGGTAGGTGTATGTGTATCAAAGTCAACAATCAAGAGAAGACTTCACCAGAGTGAATACAGAGGGTTCACCACAAGATGTAAACCATTGGTGAGCCTCAAAATTAGGAAGGCCAGATTAGAGTTTGCCAAACAACAGCTAAAAAAGCCTTCACAGTTCTGGAACAACATCTTATGGACAGATGAGACCAAGACCAACTTGCACTAGAGTGATGGGAAGAGAAGAGTATGGAGAAGGAACGGAACTGCTCATGATCCAAAGCATGCCACCTCATCAGTGAAGCATGGTGGTGGTAGTGTCATGGCGTGGGCATGTATGGTTGCCAATGGAACTGGTTCTCTTGTATTTATTGATGATGTGACTGCTGACAAAAGCAGCAGGATGAATTCTGAAGTGTTTCGGGCAATATTATCTGCTCATATTCAGCCAAATGCTTCAGAACTCATTGGATGGCGCTTCACAGTGCAGATGGACAATGACCCGAAGCATACTGCGAAAGCAACCAAAGAGTTTTTTAAGGGAAAGGAGTGGAATGTTATGCAATGACCAAGTCAATCACCTGACCTGAATCCGATTGAGCATGCATTTCACTTGCTGAAGACAAAACTGAAGGGAAAATGCCCCAAGAACAAGCAGGAACTGAAGACAGTTGCAGTAGAGGCCTGGCAGAGCATTACCAGGGATGAAACCCAGCGTCTGGTGATGTCTATGCGTTCCAGGCTTCAGGCTGTAATTGACTGCAAAGGATTTGCAACCAAGTATTAAAAAGTGAAAGTTTGACTTATGATTGTTAATCTGTCCCATTACTTTTGGTCCCTTAAAAAGTGGGAGGCACATATACAAACTGTTGTAATTCCTACACCGTTCACCTGATTTGGATGTAAATACC
>BLSH010452812.1:1830219-1856410 GCA_018402905.1 Glandirana rugosa
GCTCATATTCAGCCAAATGCTTCAGAACTCATTGGATGGCGCTTCACAGTGCAGATGGACAATGACCCGAAGCATACTGCGAAAGCAACCAAAGAGTTTTTTAAGGGAAAGGAGTGGAATGTTATGCAATGACCAAGTCAATCACCTGACCTGAATCCGATTGAGCATGCATTTCACTTGCTGAAGACAAAACTGAAGGGAAAATGCCCCAAGAACAAGCAGGAACTGAAGACAGTTGCAGTAGAGGCCTGGCAGAGCATTACCAGGGATGAAACCCAGCGTCTGGTGATGTCTATGCGTTCCAGGCTTCAGGCTGTAATTGACTGCAAAGGATTTGCAACCAAGTATTAAAAAGTGAAAGTTTGACTTATGATTGTTAATCTGTCCCATTACTTTTGGTCCCTTAAAAAGTGGGAGGCACATATACAAATTGTTGTAATTCCTACATCGTTCACCTGATTTGGATGTAAATACCCTCAAATTAAAGCTGAAAGTCTGCAGTTAAAGCACATCTTGTTCTTTTCACTTCGAATCCATTGTGGTGGTGTATAGAGCCAAAAAGATTAGAATTGTGTCGATGTCCCAATATTCATGGACCTGACTGTATAATTTAGAGGAAGGCAAAAAAAAACCAATAAAGCATGATCCAATTTGCTCCAGCATGAGAAAAAAAATCCCTTCCTGATCCCCAAGGAGGCAATTCACTGGATCAACTATCTCAGGTGAATATTTTGTGTGTTTAGGAATGCATCCAGTTCTCTTTTTAATACAATCTTCTGAACTGGCCAGAACTAGTTCTTGAGAGAATCTATTCCACGATTTCATAACTATTAGGAGGTTGTGGGGTTGATTTACTAAAGCTGGATCATGCAAAATCTGGTGCAGTTCTGCAAAGAAACCAACCAGCTTCCAGGTTTTATTGCTAAAATTTAATTTAACCAGGTGAAGTTAGAAGCTGATTGGCTACAACTGCACCAGACTCAGTGCACCGGTTTTCATAAATCTCCACCTAAATCTCTTTTCCTTCAGAAGTTAAGAGCACTCCCTTGTCCTCTGTAATGATCTGAAAGTGAATAACTTTGCACCAAGTTCAATATATGGACCACTTATGTATTTATACATGGTGATGATAATACCCCCTTAATTGCCTCTTCCCAAGAGAGAATAAATCCAGTTTGGCTAACCTGTCCTTATAGCTTCTCCATGCCTTTTATCATTTTGGTTGCTCTTCTCTGCACCTTCTCGAGTTTTCCCAATACATCAGATATCCCTTTTGTGAACTGGTGCCCAAAACTGAACTGCCTTGTTCTGCATTGTTGAGGACATTCCAAGCCACTTCAGTTCCAGTGATTGTCAGGAAGATACCTCAGCAATTATATTTATGTCTTAAAACAACCTAATCCAATCACTATGGAAGATGTAGATGTTGATGTCCAAAACTGGAATGGGAAGTGTGAAAGTTGTGGGACCACCCTGTTCCAGTTACATAATTCCATTGTGTCAGGAAGCCAGCATAAATGTTACTTCCTCAATTTACATGGGTAAAGGTGTGAATTGTTTTCATATCGCCAGGGTAGAAATGTTAAAAAGCAGACTTGCTTTGCAAGTTTGTGGCTTACCCAGACTGGGTTTTTGTTAAAACATTCACAAAGTCAAGGAAAATACAGGACCATGAACGTCTTAAGCAGAACACACAAAGTAATATAGTCATCTGATCTGGAGCTGGAATGTTAGAAAAATTCACAAAGATCTTTAAGAACATTGCAATTCTGTGACCTTTAAAGCGGAGTTCTTCCCAAAAGTGGAACTTCCGCTTTTAGCACTCTTTGCCCCCTTACATGGCACATTTGGCATGTCATTTTTTGGGGGGGGGGGTACCTGGTTTTAGACTGGTTTCCTGTCCCACTTCCTCCTTCCGTCTTCTGGCTGCCTAGGCGACTTCTCCTCTTCCCCTAGGAGGCCCCTTCCTCCTGGCAATCTTCTGGGACACGTCACAGGTCCCAGAAGATTGCCTGGCCCAGTGGTTCTCAACTCCGGTCCTCGGGACCCTCCAAAAGGCCAGGTTTGCAGGATAACTGAAATACATTAGAGGTGAGATCATTTGCTGCTCAGTGATTGCAGTATTCTAGTCTGCATCTCCCCAAGGTAATACTTAAAATCTGGCCTGTTGGTGGGTCCTGAGGACTGGAGTTGAGAACCACTGGCCTGGCCACTAGGAGAGTGCAGCGCCCGGCCGTGGAGCTGCAAGCTGTCACGGCCGGGTGCCCACAATTCCTATGACAGCGCCAAGGAGAGGAGGTGGAGAGGAGTGAGGCTTTGGGCGGCCGCATTGCTGGGCCGTGGGACGGGTAAGTTACTGTTTATTAAAAGTCAGCAGCTGCACTTTTTGGAGCTGCTGACTTTTACTAAACTAAAAAACAAGTGAAACTCTGCTATAAGCCCAGAAATACACGTAGACAGAAACTCGTACATCCTAAAGAGCCAAACATAAACAAAACTTAGCATACACAGTGCAATGTAGTAAAGAATGCAAAGACCTGTAGATTTGGGAGACAAAACAATCTCTCCACATATGAATGGCCCAACATTGGAGATCGAAGTCTATAGACCTTAACTAAGCAGTCTTCCTACACCTTAAGGAAAATAGACATTCTTTCGAGGACAGTGAGGTGCACATTTTGGACAAAAGAGCAAAGACAACTGGGTCGCAAAGGCCAACTGCTTTGAAATGGAACAACCACTCTTGAACATAGGTGTGGGCCTTCAACACATTGGGGTTTATTTACTAAAGCTGGAGAGCACAAAATCATTCTCACGTCTGCATAGAAACCAGCTTTTAACCTCAGATTGTTTAACCACTTCAGCCCCGGGAAGGATTTACTCCCTTCCTGACCAAAGCACTTTTGCGATTCGGCATTGCAACGCTTTAACTGACAATTGCGCGTTCGTGCAAAGTTGTACCCAAACAAAAATTATGTCCTTTTTTTCCCAAAAATAGAGCTTTCTTTTGATGGTATTTGAGCACCTCTGCAGTTTTTATTTTTTTCGCAATAAACAAAAAAAAAGCAACAATTTTGAAAACAACCCAATATTTCTTACATTTTGCTATAATACATATCCAAAAAAAAATATATATATATTATATAAAAAAAAGCGCCATAGGCATATATTGAATGGTTTGCGCAAAAGTTGCCACGTTTACTAACAATGAGAATTCATTTATGGGGTTTTTATTTATTTATTTACTAGTAATGGCAGCGATCTGCGATTTTTAGCGGGACTGCGATATTGCGGCGGACATGTCGGACACTTTTGACACTTTTTTGGGACCATTGGCATTTATACAGCGACCAGTGCTATGAAAATGCACTGATTACTGTGTAAATGTCACTGGCAGGGAAGGGGTTAACACTAGGGTTGACTGTGTTCCCTGGGATGTGTTACTAACTGTATGGGGGCTGGGCTGACTGGGATCACTGCTCCCATATACAGAGAACATACGATCACTCTCCTTCTCCCCTGTCAGAACGGGGATCCGCTTGTTTACATTAGCGAATCCCCGTTCTGTCACTGCTGGAGAGCAATCGTGGGTGGCCAGCGGACATCGAGTCTGCCCCATCTGCTCACTGGCTCCCCAGCTAGCATGTGAGCATGCCTCCAGCGGCGCACGCCCACAATACTCGCTCCCGCGGCTGCCGTCAGGTAATGGCGGTTTGCACAGGAGAGCCATGTTTCCACCATCAAGCCACGGCAGATGGTCGGATGGTCGGCAACTGGTTAATTAAGCTTTGGCAATAAAGCCTGGAAGCTGATTTGGTTCTATGCAGAAGTGAGACTGATTTTGCACTCTCTCAGTAAATAAACCCCATTCTGTCTTCTACATATAATGTGTTAACATTTCTACCCTGGCGATTTGACAACAATTCACAGCTTTACCTATGTAAACCGAGTAACCAACAACTACTCTGGCTTCCTCACACCAACAATGGGATTATGTAATTAGAACAAGGTGGTTTTACAACTTTCAAACCTCCTATCCTGTTTCTATGCATTCCATGGTGATTGGATTAAGGTGTGGATATAAATGCCTGCGTATCTTCCTGAAACTCACTAGAGCTGAAGAAGTGGTTTGGATCATCTATGAACTGTAGTCAACAGAACAATTCCATTTGAATTTAAAGTGGAGTTCCCCACTAAAGTGAAACTTCTGCTTTAATGGAAGGTGACCCCCTGACATGCCACAATTGGCATGTCTTTTTTTTGGGGAGGTGACCAGGGACCCTGTTATCACAGAGTCCCAGGTCCACTTCCTCCCATGGCGCCACTGCTCAGGGAAGGTCCACCTTCCCCCCTTTCCCTCTTGGCGTTCTTCTGGGACATGTCACAGGTCCCAGAAGATACGCCGGCCAAGTCACAATGCGTAGTGTGACTTGCGCATGCGCAGTGTGCGCCCGGCTTTGGACCCAAAGCTGGGTGCCCACACTTATGATGCTGGCGCCGCCAAGGGGAGGGGGCGAAGAGCGAGCCCTCAGGCGACCGCATCGCTGGAGCGAGGTACAGGTGAGTGTCTGATTATTAAAAGTAAGCAGCTACACTTTTTGTAGCTGCTGACTTTTACATGGGTGGAACTTTGCTTTAACTACATGTACTAGCTAAAACAAGAAAAAAGTGTAAGAACAGCTTGAACAGTAATATACTTTATTTTCCCACAACCTATTTGAATTACCACGCCAACACTCATTGCACAGACACTATGGGGTTGATTTACTAAAGATGGAGAGTGCAAAAGCCGGTGCAGCTGTGTATGCTAGCCAATCAGCTTCTAACCTCAGCTTGTTCAATCAAGCTTTGACAATAAAACCTTGAAGCTGATTGGTTTCTGTGTGGAACTGCACCAAATTGTGCACTTTCAAGCTTTTGTAAATCAACCCCTATCACTCTTGGGAAGCTGGTCTGTAGCAATGATGTGCAGCCTACACTAGAGATTTGCAACACTAAGATAAAAAAGGATATACAAAAGGTGAAAACCGTCTTTCAGAGGAAAAAAACAGGACAATCGTTTAACCACTTCAGCCCCGGAAGGATTTCACACTTTAGGACCAGAGCCCTTTTTGAGATTTGGCACGGCGTCGCTTTAACTGACAATTGCGCGGTTGTGCGACGTTGTACCCAAACAAAATTTGCATCCTTTTTTTCCCACAAACAGAGCTTTCTTTTGGTGGTATTTGATCATCGCTGCGTCATTTCTGATCGCCGCTATAAACAAAAGAAGAGCGTCAATTTTGCAAAAATACAAATACAAAAAAAAAAATACAAAAAAAACATTTTTTTTTTTAACGGTTTTGGCCGATTTATATTCTTCCTCATATTTGCGATAAAAAAAAATTGCAATCGGGCTTTATTGATTGGTTTGCGCAAAAGTGGCCGCGTTTTTAGCGGTACTGCGATATTGGGGCGGACATGTCGGACCATTTTGACACTTTTTTGGGACCATTGGCATTTATACAGCGATCAGTACTATAAAAATGCACTGATTACTGTGTAAATGCCATTGGCAGTGAAGGGGTTAACCTGCTCTAAGGGTTAACTGTGTTCCCTGGGCGTGTTCTAACTGTGGGGGGACTGCCCTAGCAGGGGAAGGGAAGTGATCACAGCTTCCGTGTAGAGGAAGGCTGTGATCACAGCCCTTCCCCCTTCACAGAACTTCTTTCACTCGGGGGGGGGGGGCATCGCGGGTAGCCGGCGGCAATCGAGGCCCTCCCCGAACACAGTGAGTGTGTGGGCGCGCCTCCGGCGGCGCGCGCTCACATTGCGCGATCTCGCAGCCGTGGTCAGATGACGGCGATTTGCGATATCGCACCACTTTGTCGCCGTCAACCTGCGGTTAGCAGTCGGCAAGTGGTTAAAATGCTTTTGGAAACTTAGACCCCATACACACTATAAAACTTTTGTTGTCGGATTTCCTTTAGATTTACCAACACCATGAAGTGCAAGGGCCTGCCTGATTGTATACAAATTGAGGCTCTTAAGGTTTGATCTCATATTATATGGTTTTGGTAAATCTGGAGGAAAAAATCTACGGATAATTGTATAGTGTGTATCCAGCTTAAATCTCATCCAGATACAGTATGGTTAGATATCATTTTAATCCAGATCGCATGTGTTGGTCTTGGATTGTACCATTCAGCAGGTAGTTTGAAGGCATAATTTAGATAAAATACAGTATGTTTCCATAGTAATCATTTGGCATAGAAGGCAATCTATGCTTAACATGTCTCCATCTATGGAATATTGAAATATGACACAATTACTTCCAATGATGAGGAATATTCAAGCCATTCGTCCAGCCTTAATTCAAAGGAATTTATTTATCGAATGGTTTAAGCGCTACTGCTAAACTTATGTTATGGGAGCTGAGAAGCCCAAGGTCCTGGGGAGAGAACTAGCATAAAATTGAGTGACCAAACCAGAGAACAAAACATAACTCACTCATCTATGTTGCATTGAATATGGAAATACTTTATGAGATTTAAGATTGGATGGTGGAAGTCCAGTGGATGTAGTTTATCTAGATTTGCTAAGGCATTTGATACTGTGCTTCATAAATGTTCAATCTATAAAATAGGATCTGTTGGAGTTGGTGAAATTGCATTTATAGCATGGATAGGTAGCTGGCTATATAAAAAGGTCCAGAGAGTAGTGATAAGTTACTTATTCTCTCAATTTTCTAAAGTTGTGAGTGTTGTGCCCCATGGTTTCGTCATGGGGCCATTGCTGTTCAGTTTGTTAATTATGATATCAAGGCTGAAATCAAGAGCTCAACTCAGTGTTTGCTGATAATATCAGATCATGCAAAGAAATAATTTTGCCACAGGCTATAACATTCTTACAGGAAGACCTTGATAAAATAGAAGATTGGGTAACTACATGGCAGGTGAGGTTGAATGTTAAAGTGATTGTAAAGGCTTGTTTTCTTTTTTTAAATAAACATATTATACTTGCCTCCCCTATGCAGATTTGTACAGAGCAGCCCGGATCCTCCTCTTTTTGGGTCCCTCTTCTGCTCTCCTGGCCCCTCCCTCCTATTGAGTGCCCCCACAGCTTTCTATGGGGGGGCACTCGAGCAGAGTCTGCGCTCCGTGTATCCATTCAGACACTGAGCCCCCGCTCCCTCCCTCCCCTGATTGGCTGACTGATTTTGATTGACAGCCACGGGAGCCAGTGGTGCCACTGCTGTGTCTCGTCCAACTAGGAGGAGTGTCCTAGATAGCTAATACACTCGTGAACATCACTGCAGAGAGAAGGGGCTCAGGTAAGTAATTAGGGGGGTGCTGGGGAGGCTGCCACACACAGAAGGTTTTTTATCTTAATGCATAGAATGCATTAAGATAAAAAAAACTTTCTACCTTTACAACCCCTTTAACCACTTGCCCACCGCCAACCGCAGGTTGACGGCGACAAAGTGGTGCGATATCGCAAATCGCCGTCATCTGACGGCGGCTGCGAGATCGCGCTCACTGTGTTCGGGGAGGGCCAGGGAGCGGCGGCTACCCGCGATGCCCCCCCCGGAGTGAAAGAACGGAGGTCCGTGTAAGTAAACACGGACCTCCGTTCTGTGAAGGGGGAAGGGCTGTGAACACAGCCTTCCTCTACACTTCACTTCCCTTCCCCTGCTAGGGCAGTCCCCCCCACAGTTAGAACACGCCCAGGGAACACAGTTAACCATTAGAGCGCCCCCTGCAGGTTAACCCCTTCACTGCCATTTACACTGTAATCAGTGCATTTTTATAGCACTGATCGCTGTATAAATGCCAATGGTCCCAAAAAAGTGTCAAAATGGTCCGACATGTCCGCCCCAATATCGCAGTACCGCTAAAAATCGCAGATCGCCGCCATTACTAATAAAAAAAAAAATAAAAACCCCAAAAATGAATTCTCATCATCCGTAAACACGGCCACTTTTGCGCAAACCAATCAATAAACGCCGATTGCGATTTGTTTTATCGCAAATATGAGGAAGAATATAAAACCAAAAACGGTGAAAAAAAAATGTTTTTTTATTTTTTTTTTGGGATTTGAATTTTAGCAAAAAGTAAGAAATTTGGGTTTTTTTGCAAAATTGTCGCTCTTCTTTTGTTTATAGCGGCGATCAGAAATGACGCAGCGATGATCAAATACCACCAAAAGAAAGCTCTGTGGGAAAAAAAGGACGCAAATTTAGTTTGGGTACAACGTCGCACGACCGCGCAATTGTCAGTTAAAGCGACGCAGCGCCGAATCGCAAAAAGGGCTCTAGTCCTAAAGTGGGAAATCCTTCCGGGGCTGAAGTGGTTAAGAATAAAGTTGTAATGTTGAACTGTAAAGAGGTGCTTCCATGGAAGAATCGATGATGGGAAAAGATCTGGGGGTGCTTAAAGATACCAGACTTAGCAATAGCATGCAATGCCAGACCACATAGAACAAAGCTGGCAAAATACTCTCGTGAATTAAAAAGGGCATACATGATCCATAATTCTACCCTTTAACAAACCACTGTTTTGGCCTCACTTTGAATATGCTGTTGAGATGTGGTCACCAATCCTCAGGTAAGATGTTGTTGAATTAGAAAAGGTTCAGTGAATAACAAAAAAAATGAATAAGGGGGATAGAGGACCTCAGATATGAGGATTGATTACATAGATTACAGTTATTCACTCAGAAGAAGAGGCCTTAAGAGGCGATATGATTTAATATTACAAACTATTACAGTTACTGAAGTCACCTTTGATATAACGGTTTTACTCTAAAGTCCCTGAAGAGGACACACAGCCATAATTAGAGTTTGGAAGAAAGGAGATCTAACCTTAGATTGAGATAAGGGTTCTTTACTGTTGGAGCAGAAGAGATGTGGAACTCCCTTTCCAGGAATTTGTACTAGAGGACCGTGTCGACAACTTAAAAAAACTTTTAGATGTTTCTTATGGGAATTGTTAGAGAACAAAATCACACACAAAGGTTGAACTGGATGGACCTGTGCTTTTATTTCAACCTTATCAATTATGTATCTATGCAAACATAAGTGGACCTCATTTACTCATTATCTTTATGCACATCCTTCATAACCATTCATATAAGTAGCACTCCTGCAACAAGGCCACAGGCATCTGTAACAGCCAAGGGACTACCTAAGATCACAGTTGAAAGACTTGGTGATAAGGAACTCTGTCAGGGATAAAAAAAGTAGAATTGTTGTGTGCACATTAAAAACTGCTGTAAGATATATTTTTTGACTCTTGGGTCAATAATAGAGTATCATATATCCTAGACTTGGCCAACGTATTTAGAGACAGAAGACAAAGGTAAGACACTAAGCCATATTTTAAACATTAAAATTACAATAAAAACTGTTAATGTCCCAGTCCTGTCCTAAAAATCTCCCCCCCCCCCACACAGCCTGAACTAGAGCCAATGAGAGTAAGCAGACACTCCAAGTACGGAAAAGGGGGCCACACGCTATCTATAAAAACCATGGCAACAAAAGGTACAGAGGCTGGCTTCAGCTTAATCTCCTCCCATCTGACACGCCCCTCAAACGCGTTTCACCAGATAGGGCTTAGTTGTACTACTAAGCCCTATTTTAGTTGTTTTTTGGTAAATATTGTTTAAACCATTTTACTTAAATGAAAGCTCAACCCAAGAACTAAATTATATGTTGCAGTTTAACAGTCCTTGGATGTGGTGGCTGCATTTGATTCCTGCTCTCTGAAACCACACCAAAACCGCAGGACCTCATAGAAATCCATAGGAAAGCACAGCTAACCAGCACAAAAAGCATGGGTTAGCTGCACTTTAACAAAAGTGCAGTGGGGTGGTGTGAATCCACCCTTAGTCAGGGGAAACAACCTTGTTAAGTGAAAATTATCGGATTATTGTATACATAGGCTGGCATAAGGTTTAAACTCTCTTTAAATTGCTTTCATTAGGCTTCCTAATACACTATTTTAAAGTGACTTAAAGAGGAAGTAAACCCTGCTGGGGTTTACTTCCTCTATGTTACCCTGCAGAGTAAAAGCATAATGGGCTACTGTGCATCACATATTAGCCCATTATGTGCCATATACCTGCAATGGAAGCCAGCAATGTCCAGCGATGTGCCCGCTCCAGGCCATGCCCATCTGCTGCCCCTCTTTCTTCCGGGGCCGCAATCTCCGGCTCTGTGACTGGTCGGAATCGCGTGACATCACATGCGCGCGGGAGCCGCCAGTCACGGCACGATCACAGTGAAGGAAAGGCCGTTTCTTCACTGCGCATGTGCCCGATGACGTGGGCACATCGCAGTACACTGTATATCTCCTAAACTGTGCAGGTTTGGGAGATATGCAGGGCACCTACAGGTAAGCCTGATTATAGACTGAAGACTTTGACTGAAACGTAACTGCAATTTCTGGGGCACGTTAGTAACATTTTGATGGGGCCCCGCAGCAACCTCTCTGTATGGCACCTGGAACAAAACTTTATTTTCTTGCTGGAACACAAAATATTGTCAATAGGAAAGGGATTGAGGGGAGATCTCCTTAACAGAGCCTTAGATAGCAGTAAAAACCAGACTAGGGTTCTAATCCATCCCTATTTCATGCAAAACTAGAGAAACATTTTTTTTTACTTGACATGTACAGTGTGCCTAAATCAAGAACAGATGGCGGGAAGGCTGCATACACTAATAAAGAGCAGTGCTGTAAATAGGAAGTTGCAGTGTAGGGAATAAACGTTAAGTGTACTTAGTAACTCCCCAGGAATTCTGAGGATCGTGTTTGTTTGTTTTTTTGGTATATAAGATCTTAGAGCTTTGGTGTAAATTCTATAACCTCTTCCCTCCGACGTGGCTCATATATGTGGCCCTATGTAAACACATTCTGTGCTGAGAGTGTGTGCCCTGTGCGCCCTCAGTGCAGTCACCGATGGGGACTGGAAAAACACCATTGGGAGCTTTACAACCATGTGATATCTGTGACAGCCAATCACAGCAGTCACATGACCCGAATGCCTGCCTCCGCCTCCTGGCATTCAGGGGCTCTTAAAATGCCAGGAGGCGGCGGCGGGAAGGGGATAAACTGGCTTGTTTTGAATTACAAACCTTAAATGAGGTTTTGTCTTAAGAGATATCTTTAGATTTTCTTAAGCATCAGAAAGACTGTGGTAGACATACAGAGTTAATATTGTTAATGTCAGTGTTGGCCAGGGTGACCACAAGCTTTAGGCTGGGTTCACACTAGTGCGAATTGGATATGGATTCACTGCATCCAATTCGCAATAGCAGAAGATTGTGACCTGCTCTATGGTTCACACATCTCCGCTGTGGCTCTGGTGCGACTTTGCACAGGAGACCTGTGCATCTTTTCGTCCATTTCTGGTCAGAATTCAGCCCAAAATTTGGTCTGAAATCGGATGGTGAATGGGGACGCACCGTACCCCTCACACAATAGGAATAGAAGTAATGGCCACACACCACAATCTGCAATCCAGAATCCTTTATTAGGACATCCCAATGGCTTCACAGGACAACAAAATGCTTGATAGACGCGTTTCGAAAAAGTGCGCTTATTCATTACCAAATGATGAATAAGCGCACTTGAAGTGTGCGAAACACGTGTGTGCGCAGCCAAGCCAGGGCGGGCACCCACAGCATCCATTAAGCTTCCCTCTACTCGCATGGAGTGGCGGGTCTTCTGGTTTCAAGTCATTCGCACCGGACCCCTGCTGTGAGCCGGAGTGTGCTGCGGTGTGAACCCAGCCTCAAAGGCAATACATGTACTGACAGATGAGGGAAGAAAAGGAGTTATGTGACTAGCATCAGCATGATCCCAAAGACTCTGTTCTGACAATCAACTCTTTAAGACCAGGTTCACACTAGATGCGGTACGAATTCACAGCAAATTCACTGCGGATTCCACACCGCAACAAAATTACAACCTATTCATGCAAATTAATTGCGGAGTGTATGTTAAGTTAACAACACCTTGAAATTGGTTTGCAGATTTGCAGAATCTGATCGCATGGGTGTGAACACTCATGCAATCAGATTCTGGTGTGGACAAAAAGGGTTCTGCACAAGTTTGGTGTGAATACGGTGTGATTTGAGCCAGAATGTATGGCTCAAATCGTACTGCTGCAGAATCCAATGTGACTAGAACAGGAATGTGGTGTGACTCCTGTTCAAATCGCATGTGGTTACCGCACCACACCAGTGTGAATCAGGCCTTAGAGTAGGGACTTTAGAGCAGCCTTTCTCAACCCTTTCAACAATGAGGAACCCTTGAAATAATTCTCCGGTCTCGGGGAACCCCTGCTAAAAATTAAAAATCTATAACTCATGATACATTAGTGTGATGGTCAATGGGAAGAATGCTTCTTACACTTGTGGTCATTGGGAAGCATTACCCCTTTACAGATAGCTAAAAAGATCAATAGTATCATTGGGAATTTATCTGAGAGGTAGGAATTGACCATTGCTCAAGGAACCCCTAGCAAACTCTGGAGGAACCCTGGTTGAGAAACCCTGCTTTAGAGGATCCAGCTTAATGTAACAGTACAATATCTGTCCTATCTTTACATTATCTTAACAAACTCTCTAGTGGGGTCTCCTTCCAAGTACACCAAATTAAAAAGTAGGCCAAAGTTAGGATATCTATTGCATGGATATGGGGGTCTCTGAAAGGGCAAAGTCTGTTAAGTGAGTGTTGTCACCCTAGGACAGAAAGTGTGTTACTGACAGAATCACTAGGTGAAAAAAACTTGACAAAAGATAACTAATGCAGCCATCACCTTTAAGGGCTCACAAATTGCAATCTAATTATTTTTGTTTTGGGGTTTAGGTACACTTTAATGAGAGATCTCCCTGTGTATGTTCAATCATAGAAATTGTTTAGCTCACATGGTTATTTGTGTTGTCTGTGTTATAAAGTGAAATAGAAGGTGCAGTACCTACGTAATCATATCACAGGAATGCTAACAGTGTTTTTTAAAGGAAATGAGTGTAGGGGTGTAATTGTGAATCAGAGTGATGAGCATAGGAAAGGGGCTAGGCGAATATCTTCCCACACACCCATGTGCACTCAGTCTTCTACTCTACGGTATCCTTTGCCACATTGTATACTAGGAGCTTCAATGATAACAAAGTTCCTTATCATTTATTCAGTATGCACTTCTCCAGAAAACCAGAACCATACCCACTTAGATCAAGTTGTAATTTATGGGGATTTTTAAAAAAAATCTTTTAACGGGAAATGCAAATGTGTATCAATTTAATATCAGCTTCTGTTTACCTACAAAATCAATCTCAACATTCCCTTACATCTCATTAACTGGAATAGCAGTTAACTATGCCACCTTTGCTAGGGATCACCAAAGTGCACTCAAGGGAAGCAGTAGAAGACCTACCTACAGTAGGTGTGCGAGTAATACAGGCCTAGGCTAAAACACCTACTTTTGGTCATTATGTTGCTGTACTTGCAGAGGTTTCTAATAATCCCCAGCACTAACACATAAGTGAATTGAATTTGAAGGTTAATGTACTGATGCAATGATGATAAATCAATAGTAATATGACTAAACATTAACCATATGTCATTGTAGTGTTGTAATGATGATACATCTATGGTACAATGAGTAGACTGTAACCATGGAGCACAAGTACACTGCTTGGTGGATGTGGCCATACCGCCCAACTGTCCCTGATTTCGAGGGACTGTCCCTGATTTGGAACAAAGTCCCTCTTTCCTCCTCATTGGTCCCTCATTTTCGTCTGATCCATATACTTGTATATAAAATGCACTATTTATCTTTCAAAAAGCGTTTCCCAGTGCTAAATCTTTCACCTTATTACTAAATTGCTGCATTTGTAAACTTCAAGAGCTGGTATAAAGGAATAGTAGTGGTGAAAATAAAGCACTTGTGGGTTTAACTAATAATTATTATATATAATTCTCCTTTAAGGGGGCGTGGCAGGGGGTGTGTCCTCTGCCTACATACATAATAGGTGTCCATCTCAAAAAGTTGGGAGGTATGGATGTGGCTGCCATTTCTATGACAAATGTTTTAAATAAACTATGGCCCCTTTCACACTGGGCAATTTTCAGGCACTTTTGTGCTAAAAATAGTGCCCTTATTGCGTCTGAAAAACACCCCCCCCCCATCCACCCAGTGTGAAAGCACTCCGGCTTTCACACTGGGGCGGTGCGCTTGCGGGACGTTACAAAAAGTCCTGCAAGCAGCATCTTTGGGGCGGTGCGGTGAGCGGTGTTTACATCGCTCCTCCACTGCCCCCGCCACAGAAATCAATGGCTGCACACCGCCTTGGAAGCACAGCGCGCCAGCACTTTTAACCCCTTTTTAACCCCTTGTGTGGGGTTAAAAGTGGCACGCTCCTGCCTGCATAGCAGTGCCATAGCGCCGCTATAACAGCGGAAAAGCGCCGCTGAAACTAGAGGCGCTTTACGGCTACCGCCCGCCTGCCCCAGTGTGAAAGTAGCCTTAGAGAATCCTTATGACCCCTTTCACACTGAGGCGCTTCTAAACTGCCAGTAAAACACTGAGCGCCTTTGCGGCACTTTTCGGGTGCTTTTGGAGAGCTTTTCAGGTGCTTTTGAAGAGCTTTTCAGGTGCATTTGAAGAGTTTTTCAGGTGCTTTTGAGGCACCTTCCATTCATTTCAAGGGAGAGTGACGCTTTTGAGGCGCTTTTTTTTTTAGCTCTACAAACATGCTCCAAAGATGCTGCTTGCATGAGTTTTTTCACCTCCCCACCAGTGCACTGCCCCAGTGGGAGAGCACACATTGATTTTAATGTGCTTTTTTTTAACGTAGAAGCACTTGAAAACTCTTCAGTGTGAAAGGGGTCAAAGGCCTCTTTCACACTGGGGGTGGTGGGGCGGTAAATCCCCGCTAGTTTCAGCGGGTATTTATGGCTGTTATAGCAGCGCTATGGCGGTTGGAACGCTGCGCTTTTAACCCCCCCAAGTGGTTAAAATGGGGTTAAAAGTGCCGGTGCTCCGTGGCGGTGTGCAGACGCTTTGGAAGCGCTGCCCCATTGTTTTCAATGGGCGTGGGCGGTGGAAGAGTCGTGTATCACTGCTCACCGCACCACCGCAAAGATGCTGCCTGCAGGACTTTTTGTAACGTCCTGCAAGCACACCACCCAGTGTGAAAGCACTCCGGCTTTCACATTGGAGTGGATGGGGAGGGATTTGTGAGGCGCTTTACAGGCGCTATTTTTAGCTAAATAGTGCATGTAAAGCGCCTCAGTGTGAAAGGGGTCTAACAGTCATTAACAATTTATGTTGCTGACTAGGTGGTGATATTGTTAGGTTTATTTATAAAGTCATGTTTGTAAAGCTGTATTCTACTGTTTCAGTTTTGCCTATAGTCAGAGTAGACTAGAGCAGGGGTTGGCAACCTTTAGACCCCTTTCACACCGGGGCCGCAGCAGCCACGTTAGCGGTAGAGCGCAGCTCGTTTTAGCGGCGCTTTACCGCTGTTTAAGCAGCTGCTAGCTGGGCGCTTTTGACCCCAAAGAAGGGGATAAAAACTCCTCTGTTGCGGAGCTTCCAAAGTGCTGCCCATTCATTCCAATGGGTAGGGGCGGTTTGAGAGCGCTGTATACAGCTCTCCTGAGTCCTAAACCGCCCCAAAGATGCAGCTTGCAGGACTTTTTTTTACCGTATTGCAAGTGTACCACCCCTGTGTGAAAGAACTCAGGCTTTCACACTCGGGCGGCAGATTTCAGGTGCTTTACAGGTGCTATTTCTAGTGCTAAAATGCCTGAAAACTGCCTTCAGTGTGAAAGGGGTCTTAAAGAGGTGGACATCTACCTGAACAACATGGGAGAAGCCAAAGATCACCAGGCAGTGTCGCCTCCTCACACCTGATTTAAACCTCTAATTGCCATACTACTGTGTTGCAATCACATGCATTGCACGGCAATCATGGGTTTAAATCGGGTGGTGAGGAGGCAACATATCGCCCCCTCACCACCTGTCAAACGCACTCAGATCGCTTTTCTGAGGAGCAGAAGTGCCTGCTGCACTTGTGAATGAGCCCTTAGTTGCATTAGACAGCGGCAGTGCTAGGGTTGCCACCTCATCCCTTTTAAAACCAAACACATATGAATTACACAGGTTCTGTGGCTGATTAAGGTGGTAATTAAATTCACTTGGTGCCTTATCTGCATTAAATTAGCCTCAGAACAACCTGTGTAATTCATATGTGTTCGGGTTTAAAGGGATGAGGTGGCAACCTACCACAATCCCTACCCTCTTTGGCTGCTAAGGTAGCACCCAAAAGATGTACACATACCGCAGTAGAAATTAAACCCCCTGTTGCTTTTGGTGGGTGCTACCGATTGCCAATTGTGACCCATTCAAGTAATAGAGGTCACTCTATAAAGCGCCTCATAGCTACATGCTTCTGTGGGGTCCAAGGGGTTAAAGCAGGTGGCGAGAAAACAACACAACATTGCCTGCTTTATCCTCTTGTTTGCTGTACTGCACAAGGTTGCAGGGCACTTGTAGTATGGCCTCATTAACTTAAATGGGTCATGCTTAGCAGGTGCTACATCCACCAACCATGACAGGGCGTATAACTTTTGTTGAGGCTGTGACATGTGTACACCCCTGGCCACTGCAGCTAAAGGAGGTTTCACACTGATGTGCTGCAGTTTACCTGCACAACAGGTGCAGCGCAGTGCATTTGCAACTTTCCTGGGTTAGCTGCGCTTTGCCTAGGGTCGCCACCTCATCCCTTTAAACCCGAACACATATGAATTACACAGGTTCTAAGGCTAATTTAATGCAGATAAGGCACCAAGTGAGTTTAATTACCACCTTAACCACTTCCCGACCGCCGTATGCAAGATGACGGCCGGGAAGTGGCTTAGTTATCCTGACTGGACGTCATATGACGTCCTCAGGATAACAAGCATCGCGGCGATTGGTGGTATGGGAGGTCAGTCTGACCCCCCGCAATACCGATATCGGTAAATCGCTTCGATCTGAAGCACTTTACCATGTGACCAGCTGTGACCAATCACGGCTGGTCACAGTGTAACACAGGAAAGCCGTTTATCGGCTTTCCTGTACTCAGGTCTGCAGACCTGAGGAGTGGAGAGCCGATCGGCTGCTCTCCTGACAGGGAGGGTTTGTGCTGATGATTTATTAGCACAGCCCTCCCTTGGATCGCCACCCTAGACCACCAGGGAACCTGCCCAGGGATGTGCCCACCCAGGACCACCAGGGAGCCAACCAGGGACCACCAGGGAGACCCCCTTAGACCACCAGGTAAGAGATATAGTGCCCAATGTGGATGGCACTCAGTGCAACCCTCAGATGCCACCCTAGACCACCAGGGAATGAGCCCCTATCAATATATATGCATACCAGTGCCACATATTAGTGCCCACCATTGCCACCTACCAGTGCCCACCTATCAGTGCTGCTTAGCAGTGTCCGTCAGTGCTGCATATCAGTGCCCGTCAGTGCTGTATATCAGTGCCACCTATCAGTACCTGTCAGTGCTGCTTATCAGTGCCGCCTAACAGTGTTCATCATTGCTGCATATAAGTGCCTCATCATCAGTGCCGCCTCATCAGTGCCAATCAGTACTGCCACATCAGTGCCCACCAGTGATGGAGAAAATTTACTTATTTACAAAGTTTTGTGACAAAAATAGAGAAATCTTTTTTTTTTTTTCAAAATTTTCGGTCTTTTTTTATTTGTAGCGCAAAAAATAAAAACTGCAGGGGTGATCAAATACCACCAAAAGAAAGCTCTATTTGTGGGAACAAAATGACAAAAAATCTGTTTGGGTACAACGTCGCACGACCGCGCAATTGTCATTCAAAGCGCAACAGCACTGAAAACTGAAAATTGGTCTGGTAGTAAAGTGTTCTAAGTGCATAGAATTGAAGTGGTTAATCAGTCACAGAGCCTGTATAATTCATATGTGTTCGGTTTTAAAGGGATGAGGTGGCAACCCTAGCTTTGCCACAGACTTATATTATATCCTGCAAGTGTGGTGCACTTTCTGAAAGCTCACCAAAACGCCTGCATTCAGAAAGTGCACCACACCTGCAGGATATAATTGAAGTCTATAGCTAAGCACAGCAAACCTGCAGGAAAGCCACAGGTACACTGCACCCTTTGTGTGCGTAAACGGCAGCACATTTATTTAGTTACTTATTTCAGGTACTTGTATAGCGCTGTCAATTTACGCAGTGATTTACATACACATTGTACATTCACATCAGTCCTTGCCCTTACAATCTAAGGTCCCTAACTCACATTCATACATGCACATACTAGGGCCAATTTTAGACAGGATCCAATTAACCTACCAGCATGTCTTTCGAGTGTGGGAGGAAACTGGAGTATCCGGAGGAAACCCACACAGACACAGGGAGAACATGCAACCTCCAGGCAGGTAGTGTCGTCACATCACACACCAGGGTATTGCTTCACACTGACCTGAAGATCTCTTCTTTTCTGCTGCTGGCACCACTCTGGAGACAGTCGGGATAAGGGGTGGAGTGCAGTGGGTATTACCCTGCATGGGACAGGAGCCGACACTACAGAGGAGGCATCAGCTTATGCGGCTCTTGCTCCTTACTACAGCTCCAACTTTACAAGTAGTCCCTCTGCATTGCACTCTGCTTGATGCTCTGGGATGGCGGGTAAGCAAGCCTAGACCGCGATCTACCAGTCACCTGGCCACAATCTACAGGTTGCTGACCCCCAGACTAGAGTATGGTGGCCATGGGTTCCATGTAACAGGGCTTAGGGATGAACAGTTGACCCAGATGTATGAAGGAAAGAATTGCACACGTTCACCCACTGTATATAAAGCAACCCTGACACTGGTACAAAATTTCAACCACAAGTACCCTTCAGAAGATGATTACTAATACGGACTCCAATCTTTGCTCTGTTGCAGAGTTCTTGTCTCAAGCTGTGATATAAACCATAAAAAGTATTAAACCAGCCACGCCTTAGTTGTGTCCAAAAATGGATTTGGTATTCTGATGCTGAAATTGTCCCTAGAAATGTAGGTAATTAAAAGGCAATATATGTTGTTAATGACTTCTCTTAAAGCTGAATCCCAGGGAAATTCAAAACTACCATTGCAGTGGGGTGTCCCCCTACATTGCAAGGGTTAACTTCTCCTTTTTGTTTAGATGACCATTAAAAAGCAGTTCCATTTACCTTATCCCTTGTTCACACAGGCTTCCTCCGCTCTATATGACTGATCTCCGAAAGCCCCTTCATTTTCCCGCTTCTTCAGTTGCAGACACTCTGAGGTCACAATGCAGAACCAGCGGTCCCGTCAAAGCCTGGGGAGAGAAAACTGCTGGGGAATGAGAGATGAGTGGAATTGCTTTTTAATGGTACCCTATAAGGCAGTGGTTCTCAACTCCATTCCTCAGGACCCACTAACAGGCCAGATTTTAAGTATTACCTTGGGGAGATGCAGACTAGAATACTGCAATCACTGAGCAGCAAATGATATCACCTGTGATGTATTTCAGTTATCTTGCAAACCTGGCCTGTTAGTGGGTCCCGAGGACCGGAGGTGAGAACCACTGCTATAAGGTAACAAACATTTCAACTTTGCAGTGGAAGCACTGATGTATTTTCTGTGAGAAGCAGAATATCTTTTGAACATCAAACTCCCAAGGTATAAGCCATGGTTTCTTGGTATTCCAAAAATTTTGATGATATACTTTCATTTTAGTGGAAGCCTAAAATTTACTAATAATAACACGAACTGTTGTTTTGTGGTTGGGTAGATAAGGGGCATTTCCTTTTCAAAGCAAGAGGGGAATTATGTTTACCGCTCTTCCTACATAAATGTCCTGTGTGCATGAGGCTTAACATTGATAAAGGCAGCAGATCTAGGATGATGATTCTACATGCATGCATTCAGAGCTTGAGTCCTGCAGGAACGCATGGGAACGTCGTTCCTGTACTTTTTCTACAGCAGGAACGACGCTCCCATTAGCAGCTGTGTCCTGCAGGACTGCATACCTCAGCACACTCCCGCTCTCCTCCACGAGCAGGAGAGGCGAGGGAGCTCTGTCCACTCCGCCTCCTCCTACATGTGGCCCACCAGCTCCTGCTCCTGAACATCAGTGTTGATACCAAATGTACTCCGCCTGTGACAGGAGAGATACAGGAAGCATTGGCTCTGCTCTCTACTGCAGCCGCATGGTTCCTCCAGGGCCGGCTCCTGTCACACTGATGCTCAGAGATGGTGGATCGGGAACCCGCGATCTGGGACAGCAGTACCATCCAGCAGTACCAGTACCCCCCTGCAGTACCAGTACCCCCAGCAGTACCATCCAGCAGTAGCAGTAGCAGTACCAGCCAGCAGTACCAGTACCCCCAGCAGTACCAGCCAGCAGTAACCCCAGCAGTACCAGTACCCCCAGCACTACCAGCCAGCAGTACCATCTGGCAGTACCCCCAGCAGTACCATCTGGCAGTACCCCCAGCAGTACCATCTGGCAGTACCCCCAGCAGTACCATCTGGCAATACCCCCAGCAGTACCATCCGGCAATACCCCCAGCAGTACCATCCGGCAATACCCCCAGCAGTACCATCTGGCAATACCCCCAGCAGTACCAGCCAGCAGTACTCCCAGCAGCACCATCCGGCAGTACCCCCCAGCAGTACCATCCGGCAATACCCCCAGCAGTACCAGCCAGCAGTACTTCCAGCAGTACCATCCGACAGTAGCCCCAGCAGTACCATCCGACAGTACCCCCAGCAGTACCATCCAGCAGCACCATCCAGCAGTACCATCTGGCAGTACCACCAGCACCATCCAGCAGTACCAGCCAGCAGTACCAACCAGCAGTACCAGTACACCCAGCAGTACCAGTACCCCCAGCAGTACCGGTACCAGTCAGCAATACCCCCAGCAGTACCAGCCAGCAGTACCCCCCAGCAGTACCATCTGACAGTACCCCCAGCAGTACCATCAAGCAGTACCATCCAGCAGTACCCTCAGCAGTATCAGCCAGCAGTAACCATCCAGCAGTACCCTCTGGCAGTAACCATCCAGCAGTACCCCCAGCAGTAACCATCTAGCAGTAATCATCCAGCAGTACCCATCCAGCAGCACCATCCAGCAGTACCCCCCAGCAGTACCATCCGGCAGTACCCCCAGCATTACCAGCAGCCAGTGGGTATATATATCTGTGTATGTGTGTGTGTGTGTGTGTGTGTGTATATATATATATATATATACACACACACACACACACAGGCACACACACTTTTTTATTTTTGAGGTGGTGGGATCTTGGGTGAGTTCCCACACTTTTTCCCCAGGACTTGACACCTGCATGCATTCCTCCACCCCAAACTCCCTCATCCATGTCTATATGGACCTTCATTTGTGCACTGGTTGAAATCATTTGGTTGAGGGGGGATTATGGTGCGGGGTTGTTTTTCAGGGGTTGGGTTTGGCCCCTTAGTTTCAGTGAAGGGAACTCTTAAGGCGTCAGCATACCAAGACATTTTGGACAATTTCATGCTCCCAGCTTTGTGGGAACGGTTTGGGGATAACCCCTGTTCCAACATGACTGCGCACCAGTGCACAAAGCAATGTCCATAAAGACATGAATGAGCAAGTTTGGTGTGGAGGAACTTGACTGGCCTGCACAGAGTCCTGACCTCAACCGGATAGAACATCTATGGGATAAATTAGAGTAGAAACTGCAAGCCAGCCAATGCTTCTGGAAAAATGGTCAAACATTCCCATAGACACACTCCGAAACCTTGTGAAGAGAGTTCCCAGAAAAGTTGAAACTGTTATAGCTGCAATGGGTGGGTCAACTCAATATTGAACCCTACGGGTTAAGGCTGTATTCACACCTATGCATTTTTAGTGCTTTTTGCATTTTGCAGATTTGCACTACAGTCCATTTAACATGGTTTACTATGGAACACGTTCTGTAGAGCAAATCTGCAAAATGCAAAAAGCACTAAAAATGCATAGGTTTAAATCCAGCCTAAGACTGGGACGCCATTGAAGTTCATATGCGTGTAAAGGCAGATGTCCCAATACTTTTGACAATATAGTGTATACAGTATAATCATACATGCACCGCGCCACAAAGAAAAAACGTCTCCTCTAATAGGTGTTGCAGCTACTTAAACAATCAGAAATAAAAAAGGTGAATTAATCAAAATTCAAACAAAGTGCACAATCCACAGTAGCGCAATAAATAAAGTGACCCCCTGTGATGAAGTCAGAAGTGATGAAACGCATTAGAGACATGGCTACACGGCAACTGGATCTGATGCCAAAAGTGACCTGACGGTGCGGGCGAGGAGTGGATGGACACGCAGAGCATTACTTTTATGATTAACCACTTCAGCCCTGGAAGGATTTCCCACTTTAGGAGCACTTTTTGCGATTCGGCACTGCGTCGCTTTAACTGACAAATGCACGGTTATGCGACGTTGTACCCAAACAAAATTTGTGTCCTTTTTTTTCCACAAATAGTGCTTTCTTTTGGTGGTATTTGATCCCCTCTGCGTCATTTCTGATCGCCGCTATAAACAAAAGAAGAGCGACAATTTTGCAAAAAAAAACAAATTTCTTACTTTTTGCTAAAATACAAATCGTTATAAACGATATAAATCGTTTTGGCCGATTTACATTCTTCCTCATATTTTGGTAAAAAAAAATCGCAATCGGCGTTTATTGATTGGTTTGCGCAAAAGTTGCCGCGCTTATGGATGATGAGAATTAATTTCTGGGGTTTTAATGTTTTTTTTTTTTTACTAGTAATGGTGGCGATCTGCAATTTTTAGCGGTACTGCGATATTGCAGCGGACATGTTGGACCATTTTGACACTTTTTTGGGACCATTGGCATTTATACAGCCATCAGTGCTATAAAAATGCACTGATTACTGTGTAAATGCCATTGGCAGTGAAGGGGGGTTAACCTGTAGGGGGCGCTCTAAGGGTTAACTGTGTTCCCTGGGCGTGTTCTAACTGTGTGTGGGCTGCCCTGGCTGGGGAAAGGGGATGATCACGGCTTCCATATAGAGGAAGCCTGTGATCACCACCCTTCCCCTTCTATGAGAACAGAGATCCGTGTTTACATACACGGACCTCCGTTCTCTCACTGCGGGGGGGCCATCGCGGGTAGCCGGCGGCGAACGAGTCCGCCCTACCCGCTCCCTGCCCCCCCCTCCGGACACAGTGAGCGCGCCCTCACAGCACTAGTTATCACAGCCGCCGTCATATGATGGCGGTTTGCGATAACGAGCCACTCTGTCGCTGCCAGACTGCGGTCGGCAGGTGGTTAAAGTGATGTTTGGACGCTAATGTCATGGGCGTCCGCAGGTAGGGGCAAAGGGGGGCAATTGCCCCCCCTGGAATCAGGGATCAGATCAGGGGTTCCCCACTAGGTCCTTATCCTCTTGGGCCATGTATGCAGTCTCTGACCGTTTCCTGTACCATGTCCGCAGTCTCTGACTGTCTCCTGTGCTATGTCTGCAGTCTCTGACTGTCTCCTGTTCCATGTCCGCAGTCTCTGACCGTATCCTGTACTATGTCTGCAGTCTCTGACCATCTCCTGTACTATGTCCGCAGTCTCTGACCGTATCCTGTACTATGTCCGCAGTCTCTGACCGTATCTTGTACTTTGTCTGCAGTCTCTGACCATCTCCTGTACTATGTCTGCAGTCTCTGACCATCTCCTGTACTATGTCCGCAGTCTCTGACCGTATCCTGTACCATGTCCGCAGTCTCTGACCGTCTCCTGTACCATGTCTGCAGTCTCTGACTGTCTCCTGTACCATGTCTGCAGTTTCTGACCGTCTCCTGTATCATGTCCGCAGTCTCTGACTGTCTCCTGTATCACGTCTGCAGTCTCTGACCATCTTCTGAACCATGTCTGCAGTCTCTGACCATCTCCTGTACTACGTCTGCAGTGTCTGACCGTGATAATGTAATTATGACATTGTCAAAAAGGGGCAGAGCATGGATGACCTTGAAATGCCCCCCCCCCCCCCCCTGGAAAAAGTTCTGCGGATGCCCATGGCTAATGTTTTACGCTATTGGAAGCTCTGTGTTGGTTTTATTTCTACATGTGGAGAGGTATAGAACTATCGCTGTTCTAGAGGTATTTGTGCGGAGCTTTGAGGTCTCTCAACTGCATGGAATGAAATCAATATTGATGTCACTGAAATACTGTGGCATCTGGTGAGCTCTATTCCATACGGGTGTGGAACCGTCACAATTGCACTTTGGTGGAGGAATGTGGTGATAACGTTTGTTTGGATAAATGTACTTGTCCTGCACAATGGAACATCAAAGAGCATTTAAATACTCACGGACTGTTTACATGGACATTATTTTACACAAATGATTTTGATCATTTTTTTTCAATACTTTTTTATGAATTGTCACTTTATTTATTGCGCTATTGTGGATTGTGTACTTTGTTTGCATTTTGATTAATTCCACCTTTATTTTTGGATATAGTGTATATGGCCAGAATATATAGAAACAACGCCTAGCTGTGTAATAATGAAAGTGTTGTAAGCATATTCCAGGTTATTTCACATAATACCTGTGGAACGACAAAGGTCCAGATCAGGTTAAAAGAAACATATACTGATGGAAATGCTATCTTTAGCTCACCATACATATTACAACGTGATTGTACATTCTCCTGTAAATATGTAGTGCAAGTGTCTGCCTGATTGGATGCTAATTAGATACAAAATAATTACGTAAGTCCTCACATTGCATAGTTGCTTGCACAGAGATCATATGATCAGATTGTAACATGTATGGTGAGTTTTAGTCATTGATCCAGAAGAATCATCAGCAAAAATGAGTACAAAATACACAGTACATACAGCGCTTCTCTAGGATGTGCAGAAGCAGCAATATGAAGAGAAGGATGGATGGATGAGAGATGATCGTGTGGTTCACCCCTGGAGCCCCTGTCCTAGATCTGGGGTTGGATCATCTAATGAGCAGGAAAGAAATAGAAGAGCAGGACGCTGAGGTTAATGTCAAGCAATAATAAAGACGCAATTGAAAACATGGGAGAGGGGAACCTTAGGTAAGGGGCCCCCAACCAGGGTTCACTGGTACCACATCCCTGTGATTACACTATAGAAAAATGACCCTAACACAAGAAATCTACAGTATATGGGATTTTGAAGGTACTGCACCCTATTTTCATAAAAAAATTAGTATATTTTATTAACTGGTTCCCCACTGCGCGCCGTCTTTTCACGGCGGCAGTCGGGGAGCCCTGCACGAATCGCCGTAAATAAGCGGCGATCTGCATTTGGCCACCAGGGGGCGTGAGCGCGCACCCACCGCACTCCTGGGGAGTGTGCCCGTGGCTCAGGCGGACCCGATGTCCGCCGGCGAGCCGCGATGAGCGGCTACAGGGAAAGAACGGGGAACCGCCGATGTAAACACGGCGCTTCCCTGCTCTGTCAGTGGGGCATGAGAGATCTACTGATTCCTGTCACTGGGATCAGTTAGATCTCTCATGCCCTTGTTAGCCCAACCCCCCCACAGTAAGAACACACCCAGGGAACACGATTAACCCCTAGCTCTCCCCCTGCAGGTTAACCCCTTCACTGCCAATGACATTTACACAGTAATCAGTGGACATTTAACCACTTCCTTACCGGCGTATAGTAAAAATACGCCGGCAAGGTGGACTCCCCATCCTAAGTGGACGTCATATGACGTCCTCTTGTTTTCGCCGCTTTGCGGGCCCTCAGGGGCCCGCATCGCGGCGATCGGGGACCGGCCGTGTCCCTCGGGACCCCGGCCTTCCGTGATCGGGGTAAAGAGCCAATAAAATTGGCTCTTTACCGCGTGACCGGCTGTGTCCTATCACAGCCGGTCACTGACAACAATGGCGACTGAGCGGCGTGCACGCCGCTTGCGCGCGCCCCAGGGGGCGCGCAGCGCGGCGATCGGGGGGCGGGCTTGTCCCTCGGACAAAGCCCAACCCCGATCACGGTAAAGAGCCAATAGTATTGGCTCTTTACCACGTGACCGGCTGTGTCCAATCACAGCCGGTCACAAAATGAGGGGAATCCGCGGTAACGAGCTGTTACCGGGTTCTCCTCTTCACACACCGATTGTGTGTGAGGAGGAGATAGCGGT
>BLSH010452812.1:1859307-1883936 GCA_018402905.1 Glandirana rugosa
CCCGTAAAGTAACAGCCATACTACTAAGAAAAAAATTAGTACGTAATTGGTGAAGTGGGGGTCTTCTTAAAGGGTGAAATCCTGGTCTCGTGAAAAACGCTAAGCCGCGACGCAGCGAAATTGACTGTTAACGCGCCAGCACGCTGCAACATGGGTTTGTTTTAAACGAAGGAAAATTAGGGTGTTTATCTCAAAAGAAAACCACCATAAACTAGCGGAGACGCAGTAAATAATAGCGGCGATATTTGTTTTCTTCTCGCTGGTAAAACGTTTACCATCCGTAAACGTGGCCACTTTTGCGCAAACCAATCAATAAACGCCGATTGCAATTTTTTTTATCGCAAATATGAGGAATTATATAAATCGGCCAAAAACGGTGAAAAAGAATGTTTTTTTATATATTTTTTTTGGATTTGAATTTTAGCAAAAAGTAAGAAATTTGGTTTTTTTTTGCAAAATGGTCGCTCTTCTTTTGTTTATAGCGGCGATAATAAATGACGCAGAGGCGATCAAATACCACCAAAAGAAAACTCTATTTGTGGGATTAAAAGGAAGCAAATTTTGTTTGGGTACAACGTCGCACGACCGCGCAATTGTCAGTTAAAGCGACGCAGCGCCGAATCGCAAAAAGTGCTCTGGTCCTAAAGTGGGAAATTCTTCTGGGGGTGAAGTGGTTAATGCATGATTAAAAAAAGAATCATCATACCGACAATGAAATGCCCTACGTAACGGGCATATAGAGGTGCACAAAATACAAATACAATTGTTACATGAAGATCACATCATGGATTATAATTCTCTTTGATGGCTGTACCAATTGTGATATGCGTAAGGAGTATTGAATGCTTATAATTACTTCAACGCATTTCACGGGAAAACCGCCAGCTTCTTCAGGAAGAAAGCAATAAATACATTGCTTTGAAAATATAAAGTAATACATTAGAGCAATACAGACTATAAAATATTTTGTATGAGTCTCAGTTTCTATAAAACAAGCTGGTAATGTTGCCATGCCTGTTACAGATGCTGGCCAATATACTTAAAAACAAAAGGGAAAAGGAAACAGCTTGCACAAGGTGGCACCAGTGAAAGGAACAGATCCTAGTATCTCCAGAGCTTCACAAAGCGCAAGAAAAAGTTGTCCTTCAATTGTCCAATTGTGAAAGCTAAATATAGCAAAATTATAGATATTAATATAGTTTCTGATATAATAGAACAGAGAAGCAGAGGAACAAACTAAGGTGAACTATAGCTAGTCTGTTAAAGCGGTAGTAAACTTGTTTTAAAAAAAAAAATTTCCTCCTACAAGGCAATGTTATAATGTGCTAGTATGCATCGCATACCAGCATATTATGTGAAACATACCTTAAAATGAAGCCCTCCAGAAGTGCGCTATCATTGCTGACAGGGCTTCCATCTTCACCCGGAAGGGAGCATGTGTCGGTGACATCACCAGCAGCTTCACAAGTAAATATCTCCTAAACAGTGCATGTTTAGGAGATACAGTATCTCACAAAAGTGAGTACACCCCTCACGTTTTTGTAGATATTTTATTATATCTTTTCATGTGGCAGCACTGAAGAAATGACAATTTGCTACAATGTAAAGTAGTGAGTGTACAGCTTGTATAACAGTGTAAATTTGCTGTCCCCTCAAAATAACTCAACACACAGCCATTAATGTCTAAACCGCTGGCAACGAAAGTGAATACACCCCTAAGTGAAAATGTCCAAATTGGGCCCAAAGTGTCAATATTTTGTGTGGCCACTATTATTTTCCAGTACACCCTTAACCCTCTTGGGCATGGAGTTCACCAGAGCTTCACAGGTTGCCAGTCCGCTTCCACTCCTCCATGACGACATCACAGAGCTGGTGGATGTTAGCGACCTTGTGCCTTGAGGATGCCACACAGATGCTCAATAGGGTTTAGGTCTGGAGACATGCAAGGCAGTGGTTGTCTTGGAGGTGTGTTTGGGGTCGTTATCATGTAGGAATAATGCCCTGTGTCCCAGTCTCCGAAGGGAGGGGATCATTTTCTGCTTCAGTATGTCACAGTACATGTTGGCATTCATGGTTCCCTCAATGAACTGTAGCTCCCCAGTGCTGGCAGCACTCATGCAGCCCTAGACCATGACACTCCCACCACCATGCTTGACTGTAGGCAAGACACACTTGTCTTTGTACTCCTCACCTGGTTGCCGCCACACACCCAGCACACCATCTGAACCAAATAAGTTTATATTGGTCTCATCAGACCACAGGACATGGTTCCAGTAATACATGCCCTTAGTCTGCTTGTTTTCAGCAAACTGTTTGCGGGCTTTCTTGTGCATCATCTTTAGAAAAGGCTTCCTTCTGGGATGAAAGCCATGCAGACCAATTTGATGCAGTGTGCGGCCTATGATCTGAGCACTGATAGGCTGACCCCCCACTCCTTCAATCTCTGCAGCAATGCTGGCAGCACTCATACATCTATTTCCCAAAGAAAACCTTTGGATATGATGCTCTCTGCACTCAACTTCTTTGGTCGGCCATGATGAGGCCTGTTCTGAGTGGAACTTGTCCTGTTAAACTTCTGTATGGTCTTGGCCACCATGCTGCAGCTCAGTTTCAGAGTCTTGGCAAATCTTCTTATAGCCTAGGCCATCTTTATGTAGAGCAACAATTCTTTTTTTCAGATCCTCAGAGAGTTATTTGCCATGAGGTGCCATGTTGAACTTCCAGTGACCAGTATGAGAGAGTGAGAGCGATAACACCATATTTAATACACCTGCTCCCCATTCACACCTGAGACCTTATAACGGGTGACATGACACCTGAGAGGGAAAATGGCTAATTGAGCTCATTTTGGACATTTTCACTTAGGGGTGTACTCACTTTTGTTGCCAGCGATTTTGACATTAATGGCTGTGTGTTTAGTTATTTTGAGCGGACAGCAATTTTACACTGTTACACGTCATTTCTTCATTGTTGTCATATGAAAAGATATAGTAAAATATTTACAAAAATGTGAGGGGTGTACTCACTTTTGTGAGATAATGTAGTGTACTCAGTGGCAGCCCATCCATTAGGGGCTCTATGCGTCTGACCCCCTAAGCTATATGCGGGGCGCTGGATGCATGGATTCAAATTGGGGTTTTATTATTTGAAGCGTGTGATTAGAGTCTGAGACACTAATAGGCTTCATGAAAGGGTGTGACAGTTGTGTGACAATAGCATGTGAATATTCACTATTGTCACACTAATTCTCCTCCCGGCCAATCAGGAAGCGGGTCCTGGGACCCGTTTGGCCCAAAGGAGAAGCAATCCTATTGGCCTTGGAGGAGGAGGGTGGAGACTCACAGCCGGAGGAGACACACAGCTGGAGGAGACGCAGAGGAAGCCCGACTGACCCACCAGCCGCCACTTTCTCCAGGGATGGCTTACCCGC
Source organism: Glandirana rugosa (assembly GCA_018402905.1). Taxonomy (NCBI): domain Eukaryota; kingdom Metazoa; phylum Chordata; class Amphibia; order Anura; family Ranidae; genus Glandirana; species Glandirana rugosa. The sequence continues at coordinate 1,862,738 of BLSH010452812.1, forward strand.
AGCGGCTCAACCACATCCAGCACCCCCCAACTCAGAAAGGGGAGGGAGGATGAGAGGAGATCAGCCTGTCATCCTAGGTAGGACATCTGTCTCCTAAGGTAAGAAGGCCTTCCGCCTTCCCGTCCGTCCATCTCCCATGTGGGAGGGGGCTTGGGAGGTTTGCTGGTGTTTCCCGTTTTCATGTCTGTCTCTCTATAGGTAAAAATCAGCCAAGGCTGTTTATTCCCAATTTAAGTTAACAAATACAGTAAGATGGTCAGTGATAGCCCACTGTTTTACACCAACTACTTCCCAGACAGACAGTTGCATTTAGGTGGGCTCTGACCAGGGCCAGTGCTACCACTAGCCAAACTAAGCAGCCGCCTAGGGCGCCAGGCCATTGGTTTCCCTACTCTCTGTCTTCCGTCATTCTCCGTTCTATGTATGTTTTTGGTGTGGTGCTGGCTGTATGCAGTAATGCAGGTGATGCCTCTGTCTGCAGCATGTAACTGAGCATTTTGTAGCTTGAAGCCTGAAGCTACAAAACACTGGAGGGGAAAAAATCAATGATTCTCTATGGAGATGGTTTACATCTCCACTCAAAAACGCCTGAAACCAAAAGCCTGAAAACACCTGAAGCTCAAACAAGTTCTGGAGGTATTTTTGTAGCTTGATTTGGGCGTTTTTCTACCTTTTACATTGGTGACCTTTTGACCTGTACAAAATCGGGGTAAAAACGCTACGCCCATGTGTGAATGCAGCCTAACTCAGGCAGCAGCCATCCTGTGTAAGTAAATAGTGTCAGAGGCACAAAGCAGCACTGGAGGACTATGTCCCGATGGAATGGAAGCACACATCCCCTGCACGCCACCACCTCTATGATCAGTGGCCTGTCTCTCTCTCTTTCTCTGAGTCTCTCTCTGAGTCTCTCTCTGGTGATTGATGTCCCAGTACAGCCAGCTCTGCCTCTACCTGATTTCTATACAAAGACATGTGCCCTCCAACGAGGCAGGGTTTGTTCCTGGCACTGGCAGGGTCATTGGATGCATGCAGAGCCCTGGTGAGTGAAGAACACTGACATTGTATTAGGAATCAGGTAGGTCAGTTTAGGGGTCAGGTAGGTCAGTGTAGGGGTCAGTGTAGGTGTCAGATTGTTCAGTGTAGTTGTCAGGTAGGACAGTATAGGGGTCAGGTAGGTCAGTGTAGGGGTCAGGTAGGTCAGTGTGGGGGCCAGGTCAGTGAGTGTTGGTGTCAGGTAGGTCAGTGTAATGGTCGGGTAGGTTAGTGTAGGGGTTAGGTAGGTCAGTGTAAGAGACAGGTAGATCAGTGTAGGTACGCCAGTGTAGGGGGTCAGGTCGTTCAGTGTAATGGTCAGGGAGGTCACATGGGGATGGAGTCGGGGTGGAGCCAAAATTATGTTTTGCCTAGAGTGTCAAAAATCCTTGCACCAGCCCAGGCTCTGACATAACATATTGCCGGTGACCAAAAACATATTGCCAGTGGCACAAGAGGAGAAAGAAGGGGCACTGACTAAACATATCAAATTAGTGACAGTGCCATTAACCCCATTACTACAGTATATTACAATATTCTATGTTATAGAAAAAAAGAGAGAAAAAAATAGAGCTCACTGATAAATTCGTAGAATGGTAAATTAACACCCAATAAGTATCAAAATTATTACCAAATATAAGTTGAAGGATTGAAAGGTAAATTTTTCCAAATGGGTCAAAAGAATCACATCGGAGGAGTAGATGACAAGGGGCTCTACCCTCTTTTTCAAATGGAAATTTGAAAAGGAGGTTGGAGCCCCTTGAAATGTCCAAGCTCCTCCCGACATCATCCAGGCATTTTGACAACTGTCATCCCTGGAAACACCACCGGTCTATACAACATCACAGGCTGGTGTTGGCACTCTGGTGTCAACTATGCCGCAGTTGCCCTGTGTCTTGATGTCTCATATACTGTGTCCCTACAGTCTGGTGGATTGATAATTATTTAAATGTAAGTGTGCTGCTTTTTAATAAAGATACTATTATTGCTTAGTGTTAACCTCAGCGCCCTGCTCTTCTATTTCTTTCCTACCCAGAAGAATCATGCTATCCAGGAACTTTGAGTACATGACAAAAGCCTGGAAACCAGAGACAGTCAAACAACTAGCATTTTCTGAAATAGCAGCCCTCATTCATTTTAGTACAGCTTTCCTTTAATGGATTTCATGGAAATGTACAGCAATGACCCCTTATCACATTTTTGTTCATGAATGTTATGCAATCGAAGCAGAGTGCATGGATAGTTAAATACAAAATGTTTATATGTGAGTTAGCAATTTAGACCCCTGTAGTGAAAATCCTTTGGCAATTACATGTCTTATATGCACACAGATATTGTAACTCATTTTAATCTTTTGCAGAGGACAGAACAGGGCAGAAATTGCAAACAAGGATGAATTTACACAGACATTCCATCAAGGAACCTAAAGAAGATGATTTCTGCACACCGGTGGGACATCATTTTTCACAACCGGACCACACTATTGAAAACCTCAATGTTTTCGTTCTTAAAGGGGATTTCAGAACCACCCAGGAAAGGAAAACGTTTGAACTAAGAATGATTCTTCTTTTTGACACAAAAAATAACGGTTTAAACTTGGATATAGGTTTTCTCACTCGTTATTCTAAAGTTTTACGACCCCCTCTGTGACTGGTTCATCATTTATGTTAGGTCAAAATCTGTCATGAAGGACTGCTACCCAATCCTTGAAGCACAAAACTGGTTTATATAAATGTAGCGCCCTCTACCTTTAGGTAGGTGCTTAGACAGGATTTTTTTTGCCTAGGCAAGGTAAATTTGGTCAGGCATAACTGGATTGTTTTGATTCCCCTCTTTTCTGCTTCAGAAAGTTCTGGAAGAAAGGGTGGGGAAAAGGAAGTGAGGCTTCCTGAGTTCTGACCAATCCCCAACTTGGATTGGCAGAGGGCAGGCCTCCTTGAGTACCTGGGGTCAACCCAGTCAGGAAGGAGAGTTCGGGTGGAAGAGATGGAGACGGAGTACTGAGGCTGTCGGGGTCTTGAGGGAGCCCCCAGTCCAGAAGGGGGGTGACCCCGGCCTGGGGCTCAAGTGCATCCAGGAGGATAGTGAGATCCTGGAGGAGAGGCACGTGAGAGAGCAGGAGAAGGACAGCGGGAGAGAGTACTGTCAGGAAGGTCTCCAGGAAAGGAACTGTGTCGGTGAGTGATGCACACCCTGGGAAGCTGGAAGAGGCACGCCAGAGCAGATTGGGAGTGAGAGACAGTCTTAGAAGGGTGCAAGAGCCAGTTGGGATTGTGGTATCACGGTGCCAGTGGAGAGGGCTGTTGTAGCTAGGATGGCTGGCAGGGCCTGGAAGAGAATGGGCTGGGAGCAGTATTCCATCAGGCTAGCTAGCACACTCAACAAACTTATCTACACAATAGGGGTCCACAGTCCTTGCCTGCAAAGGGCGGTTACTGAGGCCTGGTCAAAGCCAGAGCAGGTCTCACCAGGTGCTAGCTAGGACGGAGAAGTAGGTGATGTGCAGGAGGTATTAATGGAAAGCAAGTGATGTTCAGAAGGAGTTAACTGAGAAGCAAGTGAAGTGCTGGAGGGAGTGAAAAAGTGTATATACTCAGCGTATATAGAAGGTCCCAAAAAGAACTGTTGATCCTAGGGGCATCCCATCACTACCCCTTTCCCTATCCAAGTTCAATCCCCTAATAAACAACAAAACAAAGTACCAGCCTGTTCCGTGACTCTGGATGAAAGGAAATGTGTGATTGGGGGCAGTGTGACAGGGAGAACCACTACTTCCAGCAACTTTGTAAATGACTTCCCTATTCATTTGACCTTAAAACCATACAAAACTGGGAATGATGATACATCTATGGTATGCCTGCCATTTCTGTGACAAATGTTTTAAATAAACTAAGAGAATCCTTACAGTCACAGTCATTAACAATTTATGTTGCTTACTATGTGCTAATATTGCTAGGTTTATTTATGAAGCAATATTTGTAAATCTGTATTCTACTGTTTCAATCGTGGCCATTGTCAGTGTAGACTAGAGTATGGTGGCCATGGTTTCCATGTAACAGGGCTTAGGGAAGAACAATTGACCCAGATGTATGAAGGAAAGAATTGCATGGTTTGACCTACTGTATATAAAAGCAACCCTGACACTGGTACAAAATGTCAACCTCAAGTACCCTTCCTTCAGAAGATGATAAGCAAAACTGACTCCAATCTTTGCTCTGTTGCAGAGCTCTTGTCTCAACCTGTGCTATAAACCATAAAAAGTATTAAACCAGACATGCCGTAGTAGTGTCCAAGAATGGATTTAGTATTCTGATGCTGAAATTGTCCCTAGAAATATAGGTAATTAAAACACAATATACAGTGTCTCACAAAAGTGAGTACACCCCTCACATTTCTGTAAATATTTTATTATATCTTTTCATGTGACAACACTGAAGAAATGACACTTTGCTACAATGTAAAATAGTGAGTGTACAGCTTGTATAACAGTGTAAATTTGCTGTCCCCTCAAAATAATTCAACACACAGCCATTAATGTCTAAAACACTGGCAACAAAAGAGGGTGGACACCCCTAAGTGAAAATGTCCAAATTGGGCCCAAAGTGTCAATATTTTGTGTGGCCACCATTATTTTCCAGCACTGCCTTAACCCTTTTGGGCATGGAGTTCACCAGAGCGCCACAGGTTGCCACTGAAGTCCTCTTTCACTCCTCGATGATGACATCACAGAGCTGGTGGATGTTAGAGACCTTGCACTCCTCCACCTTCGGTTTGAGAATGCCCCACAGATGCTCAATAGGATTTAGGTCTGGAGACATGCTTGGCCAGTCCATCACCTTTACCCTCAGCTTCATTAGCAAGGCAGGCATTTTGGAGGTGTCTTTGGGGTTGTTATCATGTTGGAATACTGCCTTGCAGCCCAGTCTCTGAAGGGAGGGGATCATGCTCTGCTTCAGTATGTCACAGTACATGTTAACATGTATGGTTCCCTCAATGAACTGTAGCTCCCCAGTGCCGGCAGCACTCATGCAGCCCCAGACCATGACACTCCCACCACCATGCTTGACTGTGGGCAAGACACACTTGTCTTTGTACTCCTCACCTGGTTGCCGCCACACATGTTTGACACCACCTGACCCAAATAAGTTTATCTTGGCCTCATCAGACCACAGGACATGGTTCCAGTAATCCATGCCCTTAGTCTGCTTGTCTTCAGCAAACTGTTTGCATGCTTTCTTATGCATCATCTTTAGTAGAGGGTTCTTTCTGGGATGACAGCCATGCAGACCAATTTGATGCAGTATGCAGTGTATGGTCTGAGCACTGACAGGCTGACCCCCCACCCCTTCAACCTCTGCAGCAATGCTGGCAGCACTCATATGTCTATTTCCCAAAGACAACCTCTGGATATGACGCTGAGCATGTGCACTACTTCTTTGGTTGACCATGGCAAGGCCTGTTTTGAGTGGAACCTGTTTTATTAAACTGCTGTATGGTCTTGACCAACTCAGTTTCAGGGCCTTGGCAATCTTTTTATAGCCATGTTTATGTAGAGCAACAATTCTTTTTTTCAGATCCTCAGAGAGTTATTTGCCTTGAGGTGTCATATTGAACTTCTAGTGACCAGTATGAGAGAGTGAGAGCGATAACACCAAATTTAACACACCTGCTCCCCATTCACATCTGAGACCTTGTAACAGTAACGAGTCACATGATACCTGGGAGGGAAAACGGCTAATTGGGCCCAATTTGGACATTTTCACATGGGGGTGTTTATAAAATCAACAGATATAGATCTTGCGAGCAACCGATGTGCTATCTCTGGATAATACAAAAGTGTCTTGTCGAATCAGTATGCCTACTGATCCGAAAATAAACTTTTGTATTATCTAGAGAGGCACGATTTTTTGATGCATATGATTCATATACGGCATTTATTTTGAGGATATCTGAAGACACAGGAATATAAGTTTTTGGACATTTTCCCAGAAATTGTCTTTTTTTCACAATTTCACTAGATCACTGAATAATATTGATGGAAGAAGATACAATTGTTACTGTTTATTTTATTTTTATTTTAGTTATAGTTTCATTAATACTGTTTGAACACTGCAACAATTTTTCAGTATTTGATGCACGGAAATTGATACACTCACCTTAGAGATTAGATGTTATTATTAGCGCATTTTCTGATTTTAGTTCACTTAGGGGTGTACTCACTTTTTTTGCCAGCGGTTTAGACATTTAGGCTCGGTTCACACATAGGCGACTTGCGGTCTGACTTGTGTCACCCCAATTCACTTCAAGTCACTTGGCATCCGAAATCCCATTGAAATGAATGGGAGCTGTCTTAATATACACTATTGAATTCGCTCCGACTTCAAGGCGACTTCAGAAAAGGCTCCTGTACTACTTCAAGGCGACTTCTATCCGACTTGTGCCCATAGAATTCAATGGAAGTCGCTTCTAAGTTGGATCCCCCATTTATACTGAAGTGACTTTGAAGAAGCTTAAAAAGGAAAAAGAAAATAATTTTTGAAGGCAACCCCCTCCCTCTCTTCTCTGATTGGCCACAGGCAAAGCTGCCTGGCATGGAGGTTGCTTCAGGTTGCGCTCTAAGTCACCCAAAGTCGTGTTGAAGTCGCCTTGAAGTAGCGTTCAAATTGCCTAGCAAAGTTGCTTCTGAAGTCGGATCGCCTAGGTGTGACACAAGCCTAATGGCTGTGGGTTTTGACATGAATGGCTGTGTGTTGAGTTATTTTGAAGGGACAGCAAATTCGCACTGTTATACACGCTGTACACTCACTACTTTACATTGTAGCAAAGTGTCATTTCTTCAGTGTTGTCACATGAAAAGATATAATAAAATATTTACAAAAATGTGAGGGGTGTACTCACTTTTGTGAGATACTGCATGTTGTTAAGCCTGTGTTCACACTAATGCGATACTAAAAATATAAGTTGTGCAACTCCAACAAAAATATCAATTAATAATATCAATATAATTGATAATAAAGTCCTATTAAGTGCAATACTATGCAGATATTGACTATAACAATGTGCAAAATTGATTATATTGACTAATTGGTATCCCAGAAGATACCATTAAGAAATACTAGTGAAGAGAATATTAAAACACAATCAAATAAACATGAAGTGCAAGTGCAAAGTGATGAGTGCTGCCACATCTGCATCAAATGTGGAATTCAAAGTCTATAATAGATCTTCTCATAACAAAGAGTTTTCATCCAGAAGTTCAGAAAAGCAGATTCATTCACCAGGTAATGGGGAAGAGAGAAGATAGTATCAGTGACACCCCACACTGTAGATGTAAGGACTCTTACCAGAGCCAAGTGACTGCCTCTCTAGGACAGTCCAAAAGGCGAGCAGATAGCCTCTGCGGGCATACGTTCTAGGGATGGACCGGTCTCTCCAAGCCTGAATCAGGCGTACTCATCCTCAGCCAGAACATCTAAACTTCAAATGGACACAGGAATGTATATACAAAGGAAAAGGATCCAGATAGTGTAATACTGTCACTTTATTAAAATAAGATGAGAATACCAATTGGCTACTTATAAATCGGGAATTAAAAACTCGCATATAGGATAAAACAATCGCCGGCTGCTTATAAACGAACGCCCGTGCTTCCGGGTCACGTGGGGCGCGATGTCGTCAGTGCATATCTCCGCCCGACATGTTTCGTCATAGATGATGTCTTTCTGGGGCCCCCATTGCAAGGGTTAAATTCTCCTTTTTGTCTAGATGACCATTAAGAAGCAGTTTCAGCTACCTTAGCCCTTGTTCATGCAGGTTTCCTTCTCTCTATATGACTGATCCCTGAAAGCCCCTTCATTTTGCCGCTTCTTCAGTTGCTGACACTTTGAGGTCACCATGATGCAGAACCAGCAGTCCTGCCAAAAACTTTGAGAGAGAAAACTGCTAGGAATGAGAGATGAGGTAAGTGGAACTTCTTTTTAATGGTACCCTATAGAGGAACAAACATTTCAACTTTGCAGAGTGTGTCTGTGTTTCTGGGGTGTGGGATTGCAAGGGTAGTTTTGACATTTCACCGGAGTTCTGCTTTAATTTGGGGCATCTGTCACTCAATTTCACAAATGTCATGCCTTAAGTTAGAAGCCCTTGTCCACTGGATTTGTAATAAAAGTGATGACAAATAACTTCTGTTTTAATAAAGCACTGATGTATTTCCTGTGAAAAGCAGAAAATCGTTTGAACATCAAATTCCCAAGATATAAGACAACTAAGCCATGGTTTCTTGGTTAGTATATTGGAAAGTATATTGATGATACACTTTCATTTTATTGGAAGCCTAAAATTTAATGATGATAACATGAACTGTTGTTTTGTGGTTGGGTAGATAAGGGGTATTTCCTTTTCAAAACAAGATGGGAATGATGAAGATTAGTAAGGCCTTATGTACACTGCTGCTGATAAACGGGAGCAGTTGGGTACTTTTTTCAGCTGCCCCTGAACTCATCTAATGTTATCTTATCAGTACATGTACACAGGGTCGTTTATAGTCATTTCTAGGCAGTTGAGTTTAGAAGCATCTTTTGGAAAGCAAAAAAATGCGTTCAGGATGGATGTTCAGAGGCATTTGAAATGCCAAATGCCTGTAACAGCTTGTAAACGCGTCTAAACGCAGTAACTCACGTTTAGCAGCATTTCGTTTATAGGCGTCTTTCATTTAAAAAAAAAAAAACAATTCTAGATGCAAACGTGGCATGTAAACGCGGCTAAACGGATGTTTTAAACATCCGTTTCTAGCTGTCAAGTTAAAATCGTTCAGGGGAGGTTAAACAATGTTCTGTGTACATTAAAATGGATGTAAACCCAATTCATGAAATTTGAGCTGGGCACATTTATCTGTAGAGTTTTCTTATCTCTCTCCAAAGGTTGTGTCTCATAGCTCTGTCCTGCTCTGTTCCTCTGTTATCAGCCATCAACTTTTGACAAGCTCTCCGGGACCCAGAGCTAGCAGTGTGTGTCGGAGGAGGAGAAGGTCTAAGTAGATTAGCACACTGCTTGTCATCTAACAGCAGAGCTCTGCATGTGTAGGGAGGGGGTGTGTGAGGTTCCTCCAAGCAGTTGTCTCAATGTCTCATAGTGTCCAGCAATAACCCCTCCTAGAGCAGAATGAGAAAGTAAAAATTCTAAGAGAATGTGCAATTTCTAAACAGTATATAAATGTGAAGACAGCATATATACATGTAATACTTATGTAGGGATATTTGATTCATCTGTGTATCATCTGAGGTTGTTCACTTCACTAGGTATATGGAGGATTTACATCCACTTTAAGCCTAAGTTCGCTACCCAGTAACAACATTTAGTATGTGTTAAACTCATAAGACTCCATCACAGTTGTTTAAAGGGATTGTAAAGCTTTGTTTTTTTTTTTTTAATAACAAACATGTCATACTTCCCTCCTTTGTGCAAGGGTTTTGCACAGAGTGGCCCTGATCCTCCTCTTCTGGGGTCCCTCCATGGCGCTCCTGGCTCCTCCCTGTATCAAGTGCCCCCACGACAGGGGTCTCTCTCGCTTGTCAAGTAGCCTTTGATGCCGTCTCATGGGAGGGACGAAATGCGTCAGTTGACTGCGGGTGATGGCGTCATTTCCGGCCAGTGAGACGCAAGTTGATGTACACTTTCAGTTTCAAATGCTTTACATTGTGTTTTAACATGTGAGTGAATATTATATGTTTTATTGGAGTAAATAAACGGAATTACACTATATTCCTTCTTTTCTGCAACTTAGTAACACCTATATGAGCGTATACTGAGGACAACTCTAGAAACAGCCAGAACGACAACAAAGCACAGCCATCCATACTCCTCAACCCAGTAGAACACCTTTGGGGACTGTGAGCCAGGCCTTCTCCTTCAACATCAGTGTCTTACCTAACAAATGCACTTCTGGAAGAATGGCCAAACATTCCCATAGACACTCCTAAACCTTGTGGACAGCCTTCCCAGCAGAGTTGAAGTGGTTATAGCTGCAAAGGCTGGGCCAACTCAATATTAAACTCTATGGACTAAGACTGAGATGCCATTGCCAAATTCATGTGCGTGTAAAGGCAGGTGTCCCAGTACCTTTCACAATATAGTGTATATGGCCTGAATATATAGAAACAATGCCTAGCTGTGTAATAATGAAAGTGTTGTAAGCATGTTCCAGGTTATTTCACATAATACCTGTGGAAAAAAACAAAGCTCCAGACCAGTTTAAAGAAAAATATACTGAGCAAAATGCTATCTTAAGCTCATCATACACATTGCAACGTGATTGTACATTCTCCTGTAAGTATGTAGAGCAAGTGTCTGCCTGATTGGATACTAATTAGATACAAATGATTTAGGTGAGTCCTCATATCGAATAGTTGATTGCACAGGGATCGTATGGTCAGATTGTAACATATATGGTGAGTCTTAGTCATTGACCCAGAAGAATCATCAGAAAAAACAATAAGGAGTACAAAATACACAGTACATACAGCGCTTCTCTAGGATATGCAAAAGCAGCTAGTCCATATGAGTACAAAGTCTGTAGTGGAAGCAGCAATATGAAGAGAAGGATGGATGGATGGATGGATGAGAGATAATAGTGTGGGACACCCCTGCAGCTCCTGTCCTAGATCTGGGTAGGATCACCTAATGCGCAGAAAAGAAATAGAAGAGCAGGACGCTGAGGTTAATTCCAAGCAATAATAAAAACGCAATTGAAAATATGGGAGAGAGGAACCTCAGGTAAGAGACCCTAACACAAGAAAGCTACAGTATATGGGATTTTGAAGGTACCACGTGCTATTTTCATAAAAAATTTGTAACTTTTATTAATACATGACTAAAAAAATCATCATACCGACATTAAAATGCCCTACGAAACGGGCATATAGAGGTACACAAAATACAAATATAATTATTACATGAAGATCACATCATGGATTATAACGCTCTTTGATGGCTGTACCAACTGTGATATGCGTAAGGAGTATTGAATGCTTATAATTTCTTCAACGCTTTTCACTGGAAAAATGCCAGCTTCTTCAGGAAGAAAGCAATAAATACAGCTCTGAAAATATAAAATAATACATCAGAGCAAAACAAACAATAGGATATTATGTATGAGTCTCAATTTCTTTAAAACAAGCTGGTAATGTTACGGCTTGCACAAGGTGACACCAGTGAAAGGAACAGATCCTAGTATCTCTAGAGCTTCACATAGCGCAAGAAAAAATTGTCCTTCAATTGTCCAATTGTGAAAGCTAAATATAGCAAAATTATAGATATTAATATCGTTTCTGATATAATAAAACAGAGAAGCAGAGGAACAAACTAAGGTGAGCTATAGCTAGTCTGTTAAAGTGGTAGTAACCTTGTTTAAAAAAAAATTCCTCCTGCAAGGCAATGTTATAATGTGCTAGTATGCATCACATATTAGAACATTATGTGAAACATACCTTAAAACAAAGCCCTCCACTGCTCAATTCTTAGAATTGTGAATTAACACCCAAAAAGTATCAAAATTCTTACGAAATGTAATTTGAAGGATTGAAAGGTACATTTTTCCACATGGGGCAAAAGAATCACATCATCAGATTAACCTACAAGGGGCTCTGCCCTCTTTTATGCCCGCCCCCCTCCCGACATCATCCAGGCATTTTGACAGCTGTCATCACTGGAGACACCACCAGTCTATCCCACATCACAGGCTGGTTTTGAAACTCTTGGGTCTCACGTTGCTGCATGCTCGGCAGATGCCTTATGTACACACTATGCCTTACTGATTATTAAAATGTAAGTGTGCTGCTTTTTAATAGGTTATTATTGCTTAGTATTAACCTCGGCGCCCTGCTCTTCTTTCCTACCCAGAAGAATCATGCTAACCAGGAACTTTGACTACATGACAAAAACATGCAAACCAGAGACAGTCAAACAACTAGCATTTTAAGAAAGAGCAGCCCTCATTCATATTAGTACAGGTTTCCTTTAATGAATTCCATGGAAATGTACAGCAATGACCCCTTATCACATTTTTGTTCATGAATGTTATGCAACCGAAGCAGAGGATGCATGGATAGTAAAATACAAAATGTTTATATGTGAGTTAGCAATGTAGGCCCCTGGAGTGAAAATCCTTTGGCAATTTCATGTCTTATATGCACACAGATACTGTAACTCATTTTAATCTTTTGCAGATAAGGGGGAAGCCAAATTATTGTAAGTATGAGAGGAAGTTAGGCCTTAAACCTGGTTCGTCATTTATGTTAGGTCAAAATCTGTCATGAAGGACTGCTACCCAATCCTTGAAGCACACAACTGGTTTGTATAAATTTCTACTTAGTGCCTGTTTTTTTCCACTTTGTAAATGACTCCCTGTAATGATATCATGTGCTGGACACACGAAAAGCTGTCAACCATTTTGTTCAGACGACAGCCATGACAGTTTTAATCTAACAAACACCCAGTGCAGAATACCTCACACACCCCTCCTCCCTTTCCAGTGTGTAATTCCAAAAAGCCACTTTAAAGAGACTGTTATCTTAGCTAAGAGGCACCAAGATGTCTGGTTTTGCTAGCAGTCATATTGTAAACCAATAACCAGATTCATTAAGAAGACAGAGCAGGCCATCACAGGATGCTCAGAATTAATGAGGGTCATAAAGGGGTACAGTGCACAGTGATCTTCCAGCGACCCCTACCTCATGCCTAAAACATAAATCAATATACACCGGATTCATAAATTCAGATAGGAATGCGACATCTTAATAACAAGTATATATTCGAATGCAGAATGTTACACTGAACAAATTAAGTCTAAACACCGCTAGGCCGGATCACATGGGGAACCTCTGGTAACACTTCTTCCTCCTAGATTAATTACATAATGGAAACCTGTCATGTTTAGACTTGTTGGAATACAAAATTCATACTGTAATTGATCAGTTTCAGGAATGCACCTTGTACATATAGGCAAATATGAATATCGGTACAGAAATCATATAGCAGGGAGGGTCGTTATTCCATGGTCCTCCACAGGCCCTCCTTACCCATGTGAGTGGTCAGGGGCATATGGCCCCACCCTTTTGCTTCAGAGAAAAAAGGAATAGATAGGACAGTCCTCAGATCTCTTTTTACCATCAAGTACGAACATCTGAGAACCTGTTGGACTCCTCGACAATCTCTGTTCAATCACGGACATTAACTGCAAGTATCTTTCTCCCTTCAATTCTGCCTTATCTCTTTGCTGCTGTATATTATGTCTTTATTGCTTTGTAACACCATTTTTCTGTGAATCTTTTATTTGCACCAATTCTGACCTTTTCATTATGAAACCTTATTCTGAAAAGTGTTAATCTTGTCCCTAAAGCTCTTAATGCAAGCTATAACAAACCTGTTCCTTGAAGAATGCTACTGTTTAATATAAATCATCTGAATATTCCTGTCTGTGGTGACAGCGTGTGTTACGGGTGATTATTCTAAAATCATAATTGGTATTGCTAAAATTACGAGGTCCTCTGGCTTGGTCCACAGAGGTGGTGGCAATGAAATGGTTAATTGCTTGAATTAGCCCAGTAACAATCGCTCGCAGGCTGCTGGCACATAGAGTGTGGTCCTGCAAGCTGGGAAATCTTTGTTCTGGAAGTAGCTGAGAGTGGTATTGTTACATTAGTGACAAGAGTGGGGTGAGATTGGCCGGTCCTCTGTCACAAGTTAGTGAGGAGGGCAGGGATCTGATACCCACGTTTGTCACATATGGCTGGCAGCATGTTGGGATAGTTTTGCCTTAGAGCATTCAGTGCATTGTTAGGAATTCGCTCTGCACTGAAGGATTGTAACCTTTGTGGGAACAGTCCTTAGAGACAAGCTGGTGAATACTTTTTGTTTTTTTAAAGAGACATACAGCAACAGCTCCTTCCTACAGCTCCTTCCTAACTTTGCTTTCTTTTCTGCTTGCAAAATGTCTGGGTTATCAGGGTATAAGAAGATGAGCAAAAATGACCTGACTGCTCAGTGTACAACAAGAGGCCTTGACATCAGTAACAAAACTTGTGAAGGCATGATACCGGCCCTACGGGAGTACGATATCCGAGCAGACCAGAACTTGGGGGAACCTGAAACTGAAGGGGTTCCCAATACTCCAGAGCCCAGTAGTACAGACTCAATGGCCTCACAGGATGAGCACACAGAGACTGACATGGGAATACCACTGATTGTCCCCTCTAGGACACAGCAGGAGCAGGCCAGCCCCAGATTTCCTGCAACCAGCATAGACTCTCCTCAAGTGCAGGAAACGCTACAATGCATCAAAGAGACAGATCCTGTGATGTAGCTGCAGTTTCTGGAATGCCAGGCTGCGGCTGAGAGAGAGGAATGCCAGGCTGAGAGAGAGGCTGCGCAGAGGGAGGCTGATCATCAGCACAAACTGGAGATGTTGAGACTCCAACGACCGGCTCATAACCTCGGATCCCTAGAGCACAGTGACACCTCTCTGCCTGCGAGCCCAGCAGCCAAATTCCAGTCATGGAAAAGGACAGTAACATTGACATGCATCTACTGTCATATGAAAAAACTTGCCCTCAGTACCATTTGCTCCCAGCACAATGGGCCCGGTACCTGATGCCAGGGCTACAAGGCAAGGCCCTGGATGTGTATGTCAACCTGCCAGCGGAGCAGGACGAAAACTACGAAGCCATAAAGGCTGCGATCATTCAAAAATATCAACTAACCCCAGAAGTGTACCAAAAACGTTTTAGGTCCCTGCAAAAGGGGCCTGGGGACTCCTATATGGATGTGGTAAGCAGTTTTATGTACCACCTTCCAACAGTGGACTAGAGGCTTGAAAGCCAATTCTTTTGAGTCCCTGGAAGATCTCATGATTGAAGATCAGCTTTTGCACATCTGTCCTACAGATGTCTGAGAGTTTGTGTTGGAGCGGAAACCGGAATCTGCTAAACCAGCAGCAGAACTGGCAGATACTTTTATTAACACTCGGGTATCGGACCATCGCAAGGCCCCACCGAATGGCTGGAAAGGGGGGGGGGGAACAAAGGGGACTTGGCTTTCCCACATGCTATCAACACCTACCCCTTTTACCTCCTACATTGCAACCACAAACACTCCACTGCTAATTGGTATTGAAACTTCCCAAATAGCACTGCTAGGAATAAACAGTGTTCTATGGACACCTCCTCACTTATAAGAACATATAACAAATCCCATACTTCCAAAACCACTGACACATATCTCTAACTTGGAAAGGTGATATGGGAAACCCTGTAAAAGCAATACAAAGGTCCCAAATGTGGTACACAACCACATATTCGCTATATTGTACTACTCTGTTGGTACATGGTGCCCTGCAGATTGGAAAAGTTTGAGAGGGGCACCTGAACCATGCTTCAGGAGTTGCAAAGTGATGGGCATACTTATGCACATATAGTGAGATTGCCCTAGAATCAAAAGATTTTGGAACATGGGTTTGCCATTAAGTGTACACGGTCTTGGCCAAGAGTATCCCCAAGAACTCATATAAAGCCCTCCTTAATATTCAATTTCATGTGTTTTGTTGGGAGCATAAGAGTGGAAGAAGGTGTGTTAGGCAGGCAGGTAGCAGAATTACAAGCATGCTCAATCAATAGTTTTTGTCGTTAAAAAAATGCCTCCTTTTTACAAACTACCTAGGTGTTTAAAGTATATGTAAATGGCATCGCTAAAATCTCATAGAAACTTTAACATGTTAATATAATTTCAAAAATTGTTAGAATTTTTTTTTCAGTATCTGGATAAAGAAATGTGCATTTCAGCTTCCAAACACTGATTGGTGCTGCTCAAGATGGCACCACACCAAACAGCATTGTTTGGCAAGGGCACAGTAAGGACCCATGTCAATAGGCTTTTGTTCATGTCAAACACGTTTTGTATTCCCAAACAATTCTAAATGATCTCAGAAGTCTCTCATACTAATGTCAAACTGATGCTATTGACACAAGCCCAAAGCCCGTCTACACAGGCCCTTATGGAAATACTAATGTCCCCTTCACACAAAAAAAACAAAATGTCCAAGCTAGTGTAAAAGGTAAAGGCTCTCCAGCATCTGAAGCAAACAGCGCATATTCTTTCTATTTAGAAAAAAAATCTTAATCTGGAAAGACAAGACAAAATATCTTTACTATTGCAAAGTCATCTTACCAAACAGATATCTACATTTCTGTATAACAAAGAGAGTCCTTAAATGTCTAATAACTGGTTAGGCAAATTTGCTCTATGGACAAAAAAAGGATTATTAATACATATTTTTAATTATATCAATGTGTATGATGAAGGGGAATCACGGGCACTCAGAAAGATCAGTGCTACTACCCATATAACATTTTGATGGCAGAGGTCTCGGGTGCTCAATCCACAGTCGTTGGTTGAGTAGAATAATGTAGGAAAGATGATCCGCACACCGGTAGTTGCACTTAAGAAATCTTCATTTTATTGGAAAGCCACAATGTACAAACGCAAATAAAATCAGTTGACGCGTTTCAGCCTATAAGGCTTTAGTCATAAGACTATGACTAAGGCCTTACAGGCTGAAACGCATCAACTGATTTTATCTGCATTTGTACATTGTGGTATTCCAATAAAATGAAGATTTCTTAGGAGCAACAACCGGTATGCGGATCATCTTTCCTACATGAATCACTGGCACTACCCTCACTGCATGTGCCCATTGTAATTCACTAAGTAGATAATTATAATTATGAGAACAGGGGTCAATGTAATCTGTTTTCCAAGCACTAAGCAACTAATTTGGATTTCTCTATACAGCACTGACTGTTCCTAAAATGGGACCCACATGATTTTACTAAATAGAGAGTGCCTCATAGTCATTTTCAGTAACATATCAATGTTTTTCCATCACACAAAACAGTTTCATTTACATAACCATTTACATAACCAAATGCTTATTGAAATTAATGGCAAATACGATACAACATGTTTCAGATATTTTCTTATTTTTTAGCATTTTATGGTGGGAAGACTTGTAAATATTGCTTGAAGTGAAACTGTCAGCAATTTTGAATTGCATGGAGTTCTGCTTTAAAGCAAATCTGCGGGTCATTTCAGATTTATATAGGTAATAAACCTGAGTGAATGCACACAGCATGGGGTATACACTATTACCTTTTGCTAGTTAAAAAGTCCTCTCTTTTGTGTGCCTCTTTGATACTAGTTTAACTTTGTTGCTGGTGCCTGACTTCCCTGATTTCAAGTCTAAGCTCCATCCACTGTCCTCCCTGCTTGATTTGCCAATACAGTTCAAGAAAGTTCAGAACCTTGAGGGTGCAGGCTGTGTTATATTGACATCTAGATAAACAAGTTGCTCATTCAACTTTGCAGAGGTCAAAAGTCTTCTCATGTGTTGATGAGAAGAAATATGATAATGAGCGTTTTTCATAAAGAGGGGCTCTTACTAGGCCATAAAAGAACATTTATCTTTTTGTCCTTCAACCACTGTGTGGTCATTTTTGCTGTATGCTTTGGGTTATTGTCATGTTGGAAGGTAAAGCTTCTTCCTATTGACAACTTTCTGGCAGAGGGCAGCAGATTTTCCTCAGGAATTGTACGGTATTTTGCTCCATCCATTTTTCCTTCTATCCTGACAAGTGCTTCAGTCCCTGTTGCAGAGACACACCCTAAAAACAGGATATTACCACCTCCATGCTTTGCTGTAGGAATGGTGTAATTTAGATGGTGAGCTGTATTGGATTTCTGCCAGACGCATCATTTGGTGTTGAGGCCAATTCAAATTTAGTCTCATCTGACCATATCACCTTTTTCCATGTGGCCTCAGAATCTTCAGGGTGCATTTTTGCAAAGCTCAGTCATGACTGCATGTGGCCTTTCTTGAGTGGCTTTTTTTCTTGCAACCCTCCCATACAAGCCACATGGAGAATTTGTTATATTGTTGTCACATGCACACAATGACCACTCTTTGTCATAAATTCCTGCAACTGCTTCAGAGCTGCTGTAGGCCACTTAATAACCTCTCGACCAGTTTCCTCCTGGCTCTTTCATCAAATTTGGAGCAAGGTCCTGACCCAGGCAGGGTCTGTGTTGTACCAAATGCCTTCCACGTCTTAATAATACACTTCACCAGGTTACTAAGCATTGATAAAGCCTTTGACATTTTTTTAAATCCATCTCCTGACTTGTGTCTGTGCACAACCTGATCCCGGAGATCTTTTGACAGTGCCTTGCCACTACCAGGGCCCTACCAGGGACTGAAATGCTCTAGGAAATCTCTTTTTATGCTGAGCAAATCAAAATGACCACAGCTTATCACAGTTCAAAGACAAATGGCTTTGTGTGCCATTGAGAAGGTGATTAGCTACATCTGATTGAGTTTACAACTCACTTTTAGGAGGAGGGTGATAGTTATTCCAACTCATTGATCCTGTTTTTTATTTATTTTTTTTTTCTTACATGTTGGTGCTCTATCTTTCACTTTGATGTTATAAGTTGCAATGAGTAAATAGAACGGGATAAAAAACAAAAACTGTGTCTTAATTTCAGGCTGCAAAGTAACAAAATGTGATTATTTTAAAGGGGGTGATTCTTTTCTATATCCACTGTGTTTTCTTTTGGCTAGATTGGATTATTGCCAGACTGCTATTTGCACATTTAAGTGTCAATCTGCTTTTTTGCTTGCAGAACACAATGCACCCAGAGCTCTGAAACACATTAGCTTCCTGCATACCTTCAATTCGTATTCTATGTTTCCAAAGACCATTTGCTTTCCCTTTGTTTCTTCAGAATTTTGGGCATTGGCTTTGTGTCTTATTTTACTAGAGTAATCTATTTCTTCTCAGTGGCAAATACGGGCACTTATATTTGTAAGTGAAATGAAAAGTTGGCAGGCTTAGCCCCAAAGGCAGAGAAGGCAGGCATTAGCAATAAAGTGAAACTAGTTTTAACCACTTCTACACTGCCTACCATATATTCACGGCGGCAGTGTGGACGTGTCCCGCGAATCGCCGTAAAAAAGCGGCGATCTGCGGGTGGCCGCTAGGGGGCGCGCGCCCGCCATACTCCTGAGGAGTGTGCCCGCGTCTTGGGTGGACCCGATGTCCGCCGGCGAGCCACGATGAGCAGCCACAGCCAAAGAATGGGGAACACCAAGGTTCCCCGCTCTGTTAGTGGGGGCATAGGATCAATTAGATCTCTTATGCCCATGGTAGCCCAGCCCCCCCACAGTTAGAACACACCCAGGGAACACAGTTAACCCCTTCACTACACCCTGTAGGTTAACCCCTTCAGTGCCAGTGACATTTATACAGTGATCAGTGGGTTTTTTGCAAAATTGTCGCTTTTCTTTTGTTTATAGCGGTGATCAGAAATGACACAGAGGCGATCAAATACCACCAAAAGAAAGCTCTATTTGTGGGAAAAAAAGGACGCAAATTTGTTTGGGTACAAAGTCGTACGACCGCGCAATTGTCAGTTAAAGCGACACAGTGCCGAATTGCAAAAAGTGCTCTGGTCCTAACCTGGGAAATCCTTCTGGGGCTGAAGTGGTTAATTAAGCATATTTAAGAACGTGTTCTGGACAACAGATTTAATAGCAGCCATTGTGTTATATTGGCATTTAGGTGGTTTCATAGAAATCCTGAATAAAGCAAATATGTGTGCTTTTGACCCATACTTGGTTACTTAGCAGCCCAGGACCCCGAAAACCTAGATTGCTTTGTACTCTTTGAATGCATTTTGGCCACACATTGTGATGGGTGGCCTCATTGTCCAATAGGGAGGCATGGAGAGCAAAGAGGGTGACCCCTCATGAAAGCCATGGTTGCTGTTTGCAAAACAGAGCACTCTGGTCTAGCATGAATTGGGGTGAAATGCAATTTAGCCCACGTGGTGCCTGTTTCAGTAGCTATCAGTAGACAGACTTTAATTTGCATCTATACTGACCTATATTAAACAGATATCAGGATGTAACTGCCTGCACATTTCTGCAGTAGTCCCCTAAAGCACCTTGGGTAACATACTGTGCATAAAATCATCTTAATCTAGGGAGCTGGCACTTTTGTTCTGCCATCTTTTGTCACCAACATCTAACTATTTGTCCATCAGTATGATGGTAGATCTGTCTGACCAATGGTGAGATGCAGGGGGTGGGATTTGCAGTCTCCAAAAGAAGTGAATATTTTCATAATAGTACTCAGTCTGTATATGCAGTAAAGCATGCTTGTTATACTCACTGTGGAGTCCTCAATATATCTCCCACTAGTACAGAGGCTAGGGGACAAGCTGCACATGCTCAGTTTGGTGTGTATTGCTAGAGTTTTTTTCTTCGGAGAGTGCATGCGCCAATCAGCACTATCCAGACAAAGGGTCAGGGGCCCTGCATCCTCAGAGGACAATCATGGGAGAATGAAAACTCCTCCTACAAGCTTTAACCAGATAATGATAGAAGTCACAAGACTGCTCTAACTGCTGATGAGAAAAGGTATTTAGAAGATTATATTTACTAAAACGATTGCATATCCATGTTCTGTGTACTGTGGGGAACTAGATATAGTGAATGCAGGGTCCTGGGTTTAGTACCACTTTAAGAGGTTCTCCTGGTACAATAACTTTTATTGTAAAAAAAGCATAACATCCTGAGTAATGTTCACCAATGCAGAGATACAGCATAGTGAGCATAACAGGAAGGTGTGGGCTGGAGAAGTCCAATCAAAGGACTTTTTTTTAATTATTAACTGTGGACTTAGTGGAGTAAAACCAAAGGTCCATATAGATCACCAGGGACTAAGGGCCATCTCATAGGGGTCAGGGGGTTAAAGATGCACTGGTTTACAGCAGAGTGTGATGCGTGTGTTGGTCTATGGGACCCCCACAGCACAGGTAGGGTGAGCAATCTGTAGAGAGGTACAAAAAGACTTTGAGATCTAGCAACAGTGGTCGCTTGCCAACAGGGGGTAGGCCCTGTGACCGAGGACCCAGGTTTAAGAGGGTCTTCTAGCAAAGCTCCTTTGTGATAATAGTCTGAAAGTTAATGTCTTCCAGGCAAGCTTCTCTTATAGCAGAGTGTTTTTTTTTTGAGTTGCTCAACTCTGAAATTCTACAGTTGATATCAAAAACAGGCCCC
>BLSH010452812.1:1898737-1911127 GCA_018402905.1 Glandirana rugosa
TTACAATGTGATAAACTCAGATAAAAGTGTACGGCCTGCTAACTTGAAACCTCGCCTCAACCAGTCGGAGACTCGAAATAGATAACTTTCTTCAGGAGATGTAGGGGACCACTCTGGGACCGACCCACTCTTCGGTTTCGCGAGGAACGTGAATGTAGACCATACGTCGAAAATAACGAACCACCACCTAGTAGTGTGTAACCGAATACTTGATTATAAATAGGTAGTGATAGATATATGAAATTGTTGTCAGTACGTCTTAACTAAAGAAAACCACCATAAATTAGTGGCGACCCAAAAAAAATAATAAACGTTATATTCGCTAAAAAAACCCAGCGGTGATTAAATACCACCAAAAGAAATCAATTCTGCATGACTGTTGTTAAAGTATATAGATAGTGATGGATAAATATTAGTTCATAAGCCAATGTGTGATGATCCACCACCAAGCAATAAAAGCTGCATACCAGATGTAAGTGCAAGGAGCGCTTTGGCTTCTCACCCAGCCAGGGTCTCACCAGGGGATGTAGAGGACTTCTTTCAATAGATAAAGCTCAGAGGCTGACCAACTCCGCTCCAAAGTTCAATCGTCCGGCATGTGAAAATAGACTCAAATAGTGTAACATTGCTTTAAAAGTTTAATAAATAAAAGTAATGCACTTACAACAGGTCCAAGCAAGTTTGGCATAAAAACAAAGCCAGCCGGCTCAGCGTGTACACAATGGCAGTAACGTCAGTGCACCCTGCTGACATACGTTTCATCTCCTAACAGTCCCTTCCCCTGGACGACGTCTGTTAGGAGACAAAACGTACGTTGGGAGGTCTAATATATCACTTTTGTGTGTTTGTTATTATTATCGCATATTGTCATTCTGTATGGGGTATTCCTGCTACCAGCGCAGCCCCCTTTTTGAATATACTTTTACAAGTGCATGTGCAGCAATTGGACACTCCCCACAGGAGCCTATGTCCCCCGCCCACCAAGGGGAGGGTTCATCCATAATGCTGATGCGGCCCACAATGAAATTGAGTTTGACACCCCTGCCCTAGCATTTCTAGCTGTGGCCATCTTGAGAAAGGGCAGATGATTCATGTAGTATTTACAACACACTTCCTGGAATCCATCTGCCCTTAGTTCAGGCATGTAGGCAGGAGGGTGTGCTTTTTGAGAAAGCCCCTCCTCCCCTCCTCCATTTAAAAGAAAAAAAATGCACATGAAGACTCCTGGGATGTATGACATAATTTTGGCCTAGGCCAGAAAGACATGTTTAAAAAGGTTCAAAACAAGTAAATATAATCTTCCTTCCTATCTATTTACTAAAGGTAATAAGATATGGATTAATAATATTTTGAGTCTAGTTCCGCTTTACATACTGTGTTATACATTATCATTCCGTCTGACAAGTAAACACAATCTTTGTGCAATACCTATAATTTCCCCATCCAACAAATACTTATATCCAACAAAAATGATTTACAATATTGCTGTGAACAGATACAAAACAGATGTGAAAGTCTCAGTAAAAGCCTCTAAATAAAAGGGGACTGAGTGTTTCCTTATCTTCCAAAGATAGTCTATCATTCATTCATTCTGCATCACCAGAAAAGAGCATGTGGTATATTCCTCTCGCACATGATAAATGCGATTAACAGGGTGCTGCAACGACTCCAGACCAGACATGCTGTGCAAGTGGTTAGAATTTGCCACCAGCACACCAACGAGTGCAAAGCTCTTTATTCTTGTATGATCACAAAGAAAAGCTATGCTAGGGCTTTTTTATGTGATCATAGAAGAATTAAAAATGTTGCACTTTGAAACAAGCCTGCCGGCGACATATTTCAATCAGAGTAGAGCAGGAAAGCCAGAGAGCCCTGCTTACAGCCACCCATCACTGCTTGTCAGCATATGCAGTTAGGACTGAAATGGGAGGAGCCATGTAGTTCATTTAGGCATCCTCGGGGCTTCACTGTCTCCTTATAGAAGTGACAATTGGAACAAATGGGTTGCACACTGAAAGTGATGCACTAGGGTTGCCTAGGTGGAGAAGTGCTTCGCTAATTAAATCCTCATTGTGTGCAGTGAGTCCACATAGGGCCCCCCCCCCTTGGGGCCTACGTGCAGGGCCGTCTTAATAGCATCATGGGCCCCCGGGCAAAGTAATACTCTGGAGCCCTTACCAGCCTGCCCCCAATTTATGCACCTACTCTCAAGAATTAAAGTATGAATAGTTGAAATAAATAAACATTTATTATCACTTTCAACAAAAACTGATTTTAAACAAGAGAACATGCCATAAATCAAAGACTAATATCAAAACAAGGGCACAATACTAGGGGGGAAGCAAAAGGACACAGCATGGGGGGGTCAGGAGAGCACAATACTGGGTTTAGGAGGGCACAGTACAGGTTCTAGGACGCTGCCCTGGACACAGAGATCCTTGGACAGCTTAGTAAAGAGTGACTTGTACCAGAAAATCTGGGACAGTTGGCAAGTATGATGTTATGCAAGATTATCATGGGTCCCCCCATGCACCTGGGGCCCCCGGGCTGTGCCCAGGGGTGCCCATTCATTAAGATGTCCCTGCCTACGTGCACTGTATGCACTGCACAGATTAGGGATACACCAGTGCTTTTGAGAATAATAAAATGTTAGGTGACTTAAAGAGGAGGTCCAGCCTGGGTGAAAAACATTAAAACTCAGCAGCTACAAATACTGTAGGTGCTGACTTTTAATATTAGGGCACTTACCTGTTCTGGGAGCCCGCGATGTTGGCACCCCAGCCGCTCTTCGGATTGCATCCCGGGTGCTGCCGCCGCCATTCCTGCTAAGGGAACCCAGCATTGAAGCCTTTCAGCTTCACTACCAGCTCCCTACTGCGCATGTGCGAAGTGTGCTGCAATTTCTTATTGGCCCGACGGCAGGGCAAGGAGGAGGGGGGCCAAACTTCAGAGAGACGGGATGCACTTTTGGATGGAACTCCGATTTAACTTTCCAAAAACTGAAAACCTACTCCTTCCATTCCACTCTGGCGATGCATGAATTGAGATTCAGCCGGTCCCTGCTGAATTGGCCAAATTTTGATCCATGTATGGGCTAGCTGGTTGTACACATGTTGGTTTATTGATTGACTTGTGTACAACTAGCCTGTCAGGTTTTTCCTGAACAATCAGTGCTGCTGGCTATAGCCACAAACTCTAACCATTGTATTCTATCGGCTGGGAAGTCTCTCTGCTGGCACAGTAAAATAGCTCAGTGCAGAGGCATAACTAGAACCTTCAGGGCCCCGGAGCAAGAAACCATAAAGGGCCTCCCGGCAAGGCCCCCCCCCACAGTGGCGGAATGCCAGGGCCTGGTCGCATCTATATCCTTTATGACACTGGTATCTACTGGTGTCAGTCGTTTTTTATTTTATGTTATTTTATTTTTATAATTTTTTACCATTTTATTTTATTTATTTTTACAATCTTATTTTATTTTTTTACATTTTTTAGGAGCCCATTGGGGGGCTCTGGTGAAATATCAGATGTCTAAACAGACGTCTGATGTTTCACCTTTGAGACAGAGAAAGGAGACTGAGAACCCAGCCCTCAATCTCCTTCTCTGCAACCTCAGTTGCACAGAATGAATGGACAGGAATGTACAAACAGAAGCATAATAAACAGTTTACTGTGCCTCATTTATGAATGAACAGTCAGTGATTGGTACGACTCTATTCATTAAAGTGTTAGCAAACTCTCTTTTAATTTTAGTTACAGGTATGCTTATAATAAAGTGCTCTGAAGAAACGGCATACCCGTGCCTTTCTTTCAGAGCTCTGTGCCGCAGCCATAACTCCCACGTGCATGCGCAGAAGTGATGTCATTGTGGCTCGGCCATTCAAGTAGCAGCAGCCTGCGAACCTGGAAGGAAGGCGGGATAAAGATGGAAGCCTCTGCAGCGGTGACAGCGTGCCACCGGAGGGATTTCTTCTAAAGTAAGTCTTTCATAATGTGCTAGAATGCAATGCATACTAGCACATTATGCCTTTACCTTGCAGTGAGAGTTTTTTTCCCCCTCAAAGTTTACTACCACTTTAAGACAAGGAAGGGGCCAGTAAATTATACATTTAGTGACCCCTTCCCTGCTCTCCAACCTGACACATCACCCGCAGGAGCTGGCGGAAGAGGGGAGGGGGGAGTACAAAGGGACCTGGGGGCAGCAGGAGAGGAACTCAATCCTCTCCATTTTCCTCCTGCAGCTGCTGAAAGGCTGCAGGAGGAAAATGGCTGCATTGGCTCCTTTAGATGCCACACACACCGCCCCTCCTCTATATTCCGCAATTGCGACCCCTGTACACACACCCCTGACTATTCCATCCTGGAACAAATCCTCTACACTCCCCTAATCCTCTCCAACACAGATTCTCTTAACCCCCCAAATCCCCCTTCTCAGCACAACACCCCTCTATCCCAGCACAAATCCCCACACCCCTCCCAATATTCCAGAGTGGGACTTGCCCCGCATCTCTTACAGGGTGCCCGGGGTCCAAGATGCTGCAATTGCCCCCTCTGTGGCTGGTGGTATCTGTTTGATTGGGGGAGGGGGGGTGATAAGAGGACATGTGGCGGGGGGGGGCTTTAGGTGGGGAGAAGACTCATGTTAGCAGGTGTGGTGGGGGGGATTTGAAATCAGTCCTCCCACAAGTCTTCTCCCCACCCAAAGCACCCCCCAGCACATATCCTCTTACCACCCCCCTATCACTCCTCCAGAATATATTCTTAGTACCTGCCCCTCCCCTCTTCCCAATTACTGTGTCCCTCTCCTCTATACACAGCAATAAACACAGACCTCAGATCAGCAGCTCTTCTCATCTAGTTCCTCAGCTCATCATGTCTCCCCGCCAACTGCCTGCACAGTGCACACCTCGATGAAACCGGCTCCTCCTGTCTGTGTACAGGAGAACATCAGAGCCGAGGAGGAGGAGGAGCCGGCTTCATTGAGGTATGCACTGTGCAGGCAGTCTGTGGGGAGACATGCCGGCTGTGAAAGGGGGCGGTTGCCACACGTGGGACCCCGGGTACCCCGCAAGGGATGCAGGGCAGATGTCCCAGGTGCCCATGCTGACCTGCCATGTTAGGCAAGTAACCAGAGCTCAGTGCCTGAACTTGTTCTGGCACTGGCTCTGGGAATTAGCACAGAGTGCCTAAGCCAGTTTGTACTGGTGAAGGGGCTCCAGGACCCCCCACGGTGGCAAAATGCCAGGGCCCGGTTGCAAGTGCGACCTTTGCGACCCTGGTAGTTCTGCCACTGGCTCAGTGGGAGGGATTACGGATGAGGCTCATTCATTTTTTTCATTCAACCCACTGATTGAGCAAAACATTAATATATGGCCTGCTTAAAACTGCATTTGTTCTGGAGCGAAAGGTCTCAATTGCCCTCAAATATAAATATTTGTTTTTTTGGCTCAATAGACTTCAATGGAGAAGCTGCAGAAAAGCATTTAATGTGTTTCTACCACGTTTTTACTTAGATTTTGCAGCGGTTTGCATTTTTTGTTTTTAAATCTGCCCAACAACAAATTTGCCCAGAAAAAAAAAACAAATCGCTTCAAAATCGTAGCAAAAACACACTACATGCTTTTCTGCAGCTTCTTCATTGAAGTCTACGGACCCAAAAAAGCACTGTATAAAAGTCCCCGACCCTTTCCAAAAATGCAGCGGCTGAAAAAAATCATAGATGTGAAGGTAGTGCATTTCTGCAAAAAGCACCAAAACGCATAGGTGTGGATAAGGGTGTTAAACTGCTGCAAAAAGCACAGTATTAAGCACTGCAGAAACGCTCAAAAACAACATACATAGGTGTGAATGGAGCCTTAGACCACACGTCAAACATAAGGCCCACGGGGTAAATCCAGTCCACTAAGCTATTTCAAGTGGCCCTCGCACCTCTCCACCTCCCTTGGTCTCAGCATTCAGCAGACACTGTCAGCTGACTCCAGTCCTTCTCTGGTCCTCCTCCAGACCCTGCACATTCTGTTTTCCAGCTCTGCCCCCAGCTTCTTCACGGTAACAGCACAATTTAAGGGGGGTGCACTGTAATGTAAGGCAGGGTGGGGCGTTCTTGCCTTTTGATGGTGGTGTGGGGGGGGGGTCTTGACATCTAGTCTTACATATACAACAGGCCCTTTGAGGACCTACGATGAAATTGAGTTTGACACCCGTGTGTTAGAGTAAAATTTTTCAGGTGCTTGTCAGCTGTTTCTTTGTCCTCCTTGTCAAAGGCTCCCATGTTAACAGAAAATTCACCTGAAGCAACACTTCTAGGAGACCTCTGACACTGCAGGTTGTTTGTTCAGCTATGATAGCAGGCTATAATATCTGAATGGAAAACAATGATATCATTGAATACTGGAATGTATTTATACAACATGTATCACTTAAAATGTACTCAGAAGAGGCTTTTCCATGTCAATCAGGGCCCCTCATACAAGTGGATGGATAGATCTGTGCATTACCGTGTCCATTCACCCTTCCAGTAAACACAGGTTGTTATATGAATGCAGCACAGGTCAGTGCAAAAGCATATCTCGCCATATACAAACATACACAAGTGCATGGCAAATCTTCAGCCTGAGATGTATTGGTGCACTGAGCGGCATTGTGTATTGGAATCTGTATTTATTACAGAAGTGGATATAGGTTGAATGAACATGGAGTACTGGGCATTAAAATGCATCTGTAGTGTCTTAGGCTTCATTTACACATGGATTTGGGGGGTGGTAAAAACAAGCATTTGAGCTGTGTTTTGATCTCCCTAACCACACCTTCTAAGAAACAAAAGCTGGGGGCATACACATACAGCATGCATGCTTTGCATTGCAGCATGGCAAAAATGAAGACCCTTTGCAGAGGGCAGTACTGCCTGCTGAATGTGCCCAATTCAAGTGAATGGGGCCGAATAGCAACCACTCCACAATCACATGCAATGCATGTGGTTGCGGCATGGTGGTACAGGCTTTTAAGGAATAAAACAGGTAACATAATGCTTATAATCTTAGATTGTAAGTTCCCAGGAGCAGGGTCCTTCTAACCCTCTTGTATTGTTGGTGTATTGTCTCCCTTTATATTGTAAAGCAATGTGCAAACTGTTGGAGCTATATAAATCCTGTATAATAATAATAATGCCTCTGTCAAATGCTCTTTAAAAAGTGATCCACTGCAGATCACTTCTGCATGTGTAAATGAGCCCTCAGGAGTTAAAGAGGAGGTAAACCCTGATGGGTTTTACTTCCTCTTTATTACCCTGCAATATAAAAGCATAATGGGCTAGTATGCATCGTGTATTAGCCCATTATGTGGCAACTACCTGCATTGGAAGCCCGTGATGTCCCCGCTCCAGGCCGTGTCCATCTTCTGCCCTCTTCTTCCGGGGGGGGGGCCACAGACTCCAGCTCTGTGATTGGCCGGAGTCGTGTGATGTCACTTCGCGCGGGAGCCACCAACCGCAGCACGATCTCAGTGAAGAAACGGCACGGAGGCCATTTCTTAACTGTGCATGTGCCCGATGACGTGGGCACATGCGAGTACACTGTATACCTCCTGAACCGTGCAGGTTAAGGAGATATGCAGGGAACCTACAGGTAAGCCTTATTATAGGCTTACCTGTATGTTAAAGTGGTTGTCAAGGGTTGACAACCACTTTAAAGTGGCATTAAACCCAAAACCAAAAATGTAATCTATTGCAGCTTATCAGTCATTAACAGGTTCCGGACCGGCTCGCAAACATTTACTGCAGCAGAGTGGCACGATCACGCAAATCACCATCTATAAACGGTGGCTCGCTCGTGCGCGGCTAGCTCTCCTGCCCGCCACACTCTCCAGCAGTATGGCCGCGGGTCCGGCGGACTTGATGTCTGCTGGCTACCCGCGATTGCCTGGCAGAGAAGAAAAACGGGGAACCGCCGATGTAAACACGCCGGTTCCCTGCCCTGTCAGGCTGCAAGAGATCTACTGATCCCTGTCACTGGGATCAGTTAGATCTCTTATGCCCCTGGCAGCCCAGCCCCTCACAGTTAGAACATGTCTAGGGAACACAGTTAACCCCCAGATCGCCCCCTACAGGTTAACCCCTTCACTGCCAATGACATTTATACCAGTAATCAGTGGATATTTAAATTTCTGATCGCTGTATAAATGTCATTGGTCCTAAAAAAGTGTCAAAAATGTCCGACATGTCCGCTGCAATATCGCAGTCCCAATAAAAATCGCAGATCGCAGCCATTACTAGTAAAAAAATAAAAAAATAAAAAAGGTAAATACGCCATAAATGAATTCTCATGGTTTGTAAATGCGGCAACTTTTGCGCAAACCAATCAATAAACACTGATCGTGATTTTTTTTTACCACAAATATGAGGAAGAATATATATTGGCGAAAACTAATGAATACATTTTTTTTTATTTTTTTTTTTGGATTTGTATTTTAGCAAAAAGTAAAAAATATTGTTTTTTTTCCAAAATTGTCACTCTTTTTTTGTTAATAGCGGTGATCAGAAGTGACCCAGAGGGGATCAAATACCACCAAAACAAAGCTCTATTTGTGGGAAAAAAGAGCGTCCATTTAATTTGGGTACAACGTCGCACTACCGCGCAATTGTCAGTTAAAGCGAAGCGGTGCCGAACTGCAAAAAGTGCTCTGGTCCTACAGTGGGAAATCCTTCTGGTCCTTAACTGGTTAAATGTGGCAGCTGCATTAGTTTCCTTTTTTTAGGCATTTTCACCTGGTGATCTGGCCAGTAACACATCTCCTGTACTAGAGTTCTTACACTCAGGATCAAGAAGCACAGGGGCACCTTTGGACAGCAGCATTGTCAGTCTGGGAGGAGGGGGGGTAGATGTACTAGCAGATTTAAATACACTAACAAACTGAAGCCAAACTCCAGCTTACACTGCAGTTACACAAGCAGTTACGGCAACCATGTTTTTCTTTTGGAATAAAGGTTTTACAGGAATACATAAAAGCTGATCATTGTAAGCACCCCTGTCAAGGGTAAATGGTTTGTCTCAACACTCAGCTGATACATTTGCAGAAGAGCTTGTTCTTTTGAAAAACAGACTTACTGGCCAGATCGAAAGTTAAAAGAAAGAAAGCCTCAAAAAAGAAGACAAATGCAGCCACCACATCTAAGACTTGGTAAGCTACAATATAATAGAGGGGCTTGAGCAAAGTTGGACATATGGGAGGTAATAAACAAGTCAGAAATGGATTGTAGTAGGGAGAAGGGTGGTGAAATCCCCAGCTAGTCCTGCTATTACTAGTCAAGTAGAATGTAGGTGGGAAGAAAGGTGCTATAAACTGCTTTGACACCAACACATCTTTTTTTGAGAAATGTCATTGGCTTGTACTCACTGACTTGTTCTTGCGCAGTAGGAGTGTCTGGATAAAACCAATAGGATCGAGGGGATTGACAGGTAATCATGGAAAGCTCAGTATGTTTTGAATATAATTTGTCATGCCTACGATTACCGTTTGCCACTGTTAGTAAAATGTTTTTGGTATTGAGGTTTGTTTCACTATCATTCATGCAGAGATTTGTATCAAGGAAATGAAGTGTGGAAAAAGTGGTTTACACTCTTGGCAGGGGGCCATTCATTCAACACATAACAAAACTGCCTGATGAAAATGGATTCTAGTTGCAAAAACAATGATATCTCTAGGTGTGCTTTAAAGTGAACCCGTGCTTTGCCCTACAAGCAGCGAAGTTGCTTTGTTCTGAATAGGCAAAGTGCATTTTCACTATATATACAGTAAATATCTATCTATCTTATATATATATATATATATATATATATATATATATATATACACACAGTATCTCACAAAAGTGAGTACACCCCTCAGATTTTAGTAAATATATTTTATTATATCTTTTCATGTGACAACACTGAAGAAATGACACTTTGCTACAATGTAAAGTAGTGAGTGTACAGCTTGTATAACAGTGTAAATTTGCTGTCCCCTCAAAATAACTAAACACGCAGCTATTAATGTCTAAACCGATGGCAACAAAAGTGAGTACACCCCTAAGTGAAAATGTCCAAATTGGGCCCAAAGTGTCAATATTTTGTGTGTACACTCACTACTTTATATTGTAGTAAAGTGTAATTTGTTCAGTTTTGTCACATGAAAAGATATAATAAAAAAAATTTACAAAAATGTGAGGGGTGTACTCACTATTGTGAGATACTGTGTGTGTGTATATATATGATATATAGATATGGGGCCGGACGCATGAATTAGGGAGTGGCCGGTATGGCCATGGATAGATTCATGATATGGATGAATCTATCCATTTAGCATAGAGGGGGTGGCAGAGATAGAGGGGGCGGAGCCCATGCGCCTTTGGGGTGGAAGAACCTAGACCCTGGCCGGCATATTGATACTTCTCACTTTAAAGGGGTGCCCTCATCCTGAAGGAATAGTTCAGATTTAGTGTCCTCTACTGCAAGTTGTTGAAGTTTATTGGAGTATCCCTAGGCTGATACTCACCCTATCCCAGTTCGAGTGGCGGCTAATGAAGTGTTAGGATGGTGGGGTGCCAGGCCCCGCCCTTCCTTTTTGACCCCTCCTACTTCTCATAAGCCCCACCCATTATAGAATCCACCCACTCCATCCCCTAGATTCCACATATTGTGTCAGGAGTATACAGCTCAGTATCACAGGACACAGTATACAGCTCAGCATCACAGGTGGGGTATATTGCAGCCAGTACACAGGTATTGCAGCCAGTATCACAGTATGCAGCCAGTACACAGGTGTTGCAGTCAGTATCATAGTATACAGCCAGTACACAGATATTGCAGCCAGTATCACATTATACAGCCAGTATCACAGTATGCAGCCAGCACACAGGTATTGCAGTCGGTACACAGGTATTGCAGCCATTATCACAGTATACAGCCAGTACACAGGTATTGCAGCCAGTATCACAGGTATTGCAGCCAGTATCACAGGTATATTCAGCCAGTACACAGCACAGCAGTATGTACCTCAGGGGAGTCAGCCGCTCTCTCTCTCACATGGCTCTCACGCGGGAATAACAGGCGTGCATGCTGGACACTCTCCCAGTCCATGCACCAGCACGTCCGCCAGTCCCGCCCCTGCCCCCGCAACCTGACCAATCAGTCACTGGCTGGAGGCTAGTGACTGGGACCATAGCCAATCAGTGCATCTATGTACGCTTCAGTGGTGCACATAGGTTCACTTTAAAGGCCAACTTATGGGCTTTGGGACTTGCTGTCAAAAGACAGCAAGTTTCCCAAAAAAGCTGGGACAGCATGTACTGGCACCCGATGTTTTTTTTTTTTTTTTCAGAAATGGGGGGGATGTCGCACTGGCACCCTCTATGGAGGAGCCGCCGCTGCCAAGTTCTCTAACAAAAAGAAAACACAAAAAGACTCTGATTCAAGTGACTGTGAAATACCGCTTGCCTGGCTGTTGTGTGCCTATGAGGGAATGGAACTGGGACCAAACAGTCAGATCAGTCCTGGGTCTGCGCTACATACTGTATATACAGTATATATAGGAAGTAACATAAAAAAGCAGAATATAAATAAGAAAAATATATACAGTTTAGGGCCATGCGTTTTAACTGTCTGTTTCACCACTGAAGAGATTTCCCCTCACTTCTTGTCCTAGGAAAAGCAAACATTTATTGTATTGCAGCCTACCAATTCTTAGATGTGATGGCTGTATTAGCTTTCTTCTTTAAGCTTTCCTTCTTCTATTTTCATCTGGTGATCCAGCCAGCAAGTCTATTGTTTTTACAGCACAAGCTCTCCAGCCGAATGTATCAGTTTACATGGATAAGACAAACCACTTAAAGCAGTGGCAGCTGGTGAAGTTTTTGGATGGAGGGGCGCCAGGCCCCGCCCTTCCTTTTGACCCCTCCTACTTCTAATAAACCCCACCCCTTATAGAAACTACCCACTCTGTCCCCTATATTCCACATATTGTGTCAGGAGTACACAGCTCAGCATCACAGGACACAGTATACAGCTCAGCATCACAGGACACAGTATACAGCTCACCATCACAGGACACAGTATACAGTTCAGCATCACAGGACACAGTATACAGCTCAGCATCACAGGACACAGTATACAGCTCTGCATCACAGGACACAGTATACAGCTCTGCATCACAGGACACAGTTTACAGCTCTGCATCACAGGACACAGTATACAGCTCTGCATCACAGGACACAGTATACAGCTCTGCATCACAGGACACAGTATACAGCTCTGCATCACAGGACACAGTTTACAGCTCTGCATCACAGGACACAGTATACAGCTCTGCATCACAGGACACAGTATACAGCTCTGCATCACAGGACACAGTATACAGCTC
>BLSH010452812.1:1947491-1958031 GCA_018402905.1 Glandirana rugosa
TCGTTTTTGTACAACAAGTCAGGTTGTGGTCAACCGTAGTACCGTGTCTTCGACTCCCTCACCTCTACAATAGAGTGACATCACGACTTACTTGAAGTTCTCTATTAACCAGTACGGTTCTTTGGAAACGTTAGGTACAAACAGGAGACTTCGTCCGGTAAACTACCTACTGAAACGAAGGTCAACTTTAAGGTATACCGTAGGTATTCGTAAACATAGAGGGTATACCCCAGTATTTACAACACTCATTACTACTAAGGAGTAGGTCTCCCTAAACAGTCTTAGGTGTAAAACGTAGATCTTACGACTTCTGATCTCAACTCGCTTGTGCGTGCGATCGTTCGGGTTCCGTCCGGACCCGGACCCGGACTTTGTCCCGAAGTTCGGACGGACCAGCAGAACCCGAACTTCCAGGTGTTCGCTCAACTCTAGTCTTCAGCATTCTAGATGCAAAATGTGGATTCTGACAAATCCCTCTGGATGAGGAATCATCATTACTCACAACATTTATGACCCCATATGGGAGATACAAATGCTTATGGATGCCATATGGAATTTCAACTGGAAGCAAAGTCATCCATCAAATGGCCTGCTTCAGAGGACAAACATGGATTGCAAAGGTTTCTTGGCATGACCAATTATCTCTTGAAGTTCATTCAGCACTACAGTGAGATAACATCTCCACTCCCTCAGCTTCTGTGCCATGATGCCAACTGGTGTTGGACTGAACAACATGTTTTTGCTGTAGATACATTAAAAGCACAATTGACCAGTCCACCTGTCCTACAGTATTTTGATGTGAATAAGCCGGTGGTATTGTCTGCTAATGCTTCCCAGCATGGTCTTGGCGAAGTCTGTCTTCAAGATGGGAGGCCTATGGCTTTTGCATCAAGAGCCCTCACTGAGACTGAAGCACGTTATGCACAAATTGAGAAGGAATTAATGGGACTAGTATTTGCCTGTGTAAAATTCCATGATTATATCTATGGCTGCCCTGTGACTGTGGAGACGGATCATCAGCCACTCCTAACCATACTGAGAATATCCCTGCACACAGTATCTCCGCGCATCCAGCGAATGATGCTAAAGCTTCAACGCTACCACCTGAATGGAATCTATAAACAAGGCCGTGAACTGTTTGTTGCGGATGCTCTTTCATGTGCACACCTCCCCCCTTCTGATAACTCTGGAGCTATTGAGGATTATGATGTGTGGGCTCTGGATGGGGTGTTATCATGCAGAAGGATTCAGGAACTAAAGCAAGAAACACAGGCAGATGCCACCTGTCTGCGCCTCATGGGCATCATTCTCAATGGGTGGCCTGGCTCCTTTAAGGAAATCCCACATGATATCCCACCATTCTACTCTATGAGGGATGAATTGACAGTGGATGATGGAATAATCCTGCGTGGTCAGAAATATGTAAGACCTCACTCTCTTCAGAAATACTACTTGATACAGCTCCATCAAGGACATCCTGGCTTTCATTCCACTAAGCGAAGGGCACATGAAATCATGTCTTGGCCCACTATATACACTGGCATTGAAAGAGAAGTTTCCAGATGTGCCCCATGCAATGTTCTACGACAGTACCAGAAGAGAGAACCTTTAACTCTTCACAAAATACCCGACAGACCATGGTCTATCACAGCAGCTGACATATTTGAGTGGTCAAACAAAGATTACCTGGTCTTGGTAGATTTGTACTCTGGAATTCCCTATCAATTGATGACTGACAATGCAACATCATTTTTAATTAGAGAATTCAAGAACTTTGCTCACCATTGGGATTTTCAACACGTCACTAGCAGTCCCAATTACCCTAGATCCAATGGTCTTGCAAAACGTAGTGTAAGATCAGCCAAGCATCACCTAGAAAAATGTGCATGTGATGGTTCTGAAGTTTATGCAGCCCTGCTCAACCTCCGCAACACACCTAGGGATGGCATGCCTTCTCCAGCACAATGTTTACTATCATGACGAACCAGGACTCTAATTCCCATGGCCCCATCCCAGTAAGGAACCACTGTCATCTCCTAGAGGTACCTGAATCTTACTGTACTGCCGCTGCACATGTGCCTATGATCACTTCTGGATCCCAAGCACCGCCACCTGCTGCTGTGCCAATTGACACTTACACTAACGGATGTAACTCACAACCACAACAAAATTATGATGGCAATAGGCAAGAGGTTTCAGATTCGCAAGCCCCACAAGTTGTTACTTGATCTGGAAGAGTATATAAACTCATTCCAAAGTTCCAAGACTTTATCACACAGTGACTTTTACTCAGCATCTTTCATTTTATATTGCAGCTTGGTATTGTTCCTTGCTATGCTGCACTCCTTGTTGGTTCTATATTACACTTCATTTATAGATGCATATCCTTTCTTTAAAAGGGAAGAGATGTAGAGTATGTATGTGTTGTATTTGCATAGCCGTGTTAGAACCTGGGGGTGGGGACAGAAGGTAGCAAGTTATGAAGTGAAACTAAAAGAAAGGAGTTTTACATGTGGCTCTCTGCTGGCTGAATAAACAAGCTCTTCAGTAGATTCATCTGACTATTCATCATTGCTTCTACAAAATCTACAGATTGGGTAGGGGTGAATATGGGATGCCCAGAGATCAACAGTTCTTTACACAGGACCTCTATATATACTCAGTATATACACTCTGGTTCTTCCTCCAGCACAACACTTGCTTCTCCTTGTTCCTCTCTCCTGCACAACACTTGCTCAGCACAGGTGAAACCTGAAAGGATCTTTACCAGGCCTCCAAACAATCTTGTTTGGCCTAGCTAGCACATGTGAGACCTGGTCTGAATTTACCAGGCCTTTGGAACCGCCATTTGTGGGCATGGGGTTGAAGTTCCCCTTGTGTAGAAAGTTAATTTGTTGGTGCTAGCTAGCCACGATGGACTACAACTCCCAGCCCATCAACACACTGTCCATGACACCAAGTCCCAGTCTCTTCCTGCACCTCTTCCAGACTGTCTTCCTCCCAATCTGCTTTGTTAATCTCCACTTCCCGACAGCCGGTGAACTTCTTCTGGAGACCTCTCTGAAGTACACTTCTCCCACTGTCCTTTGCTTCCTCTCTCATGTGCCTCCTCCATAATCTCCAACCTTCTGGATACACCCAAGCCCCAGGCCGAGGTCACCCCATCGACTGGGAGCTCCTTCAAGGCCTTGACAGCCTCAGTACCTTGTCTCCATCTCCAAACATCCACCCAAACTCTCCTCCCTCACTGGGCTGTCCCAGGCTATTTGAGAAGGCCTGCCCCCTGCCAATCCAGATTGGGGATTGGTCAGGGCCTCCCAAATACCCAGCAGTTCCACCTCTTCTGCCCCACTCCCCTTTTCCAGAATTTTCTGCACACGCAAGGAGGGTTCAACCAAAGGGTGTCACCACCTAAGTCACCAGCCACTCCCTGGACCGCTCCCATGCCCAGAATGAAAACGAAGTCAGGCCTGACTAAAGTTACCTACTCTAACACCAAAAATGCTCAACAAGCACCTACCTAGGGTAGAGGGTGCTACACTCACATAACACAATTACTTGCATCCTCTCTGTTTTAGCAAGATATAAAGTCCAATGTGTGTGTTTCTTTTAAATTATAATCCTAAATACCCTTTTGCACAGCTCCTCTGTGAAGTCATGTGATCTCCCTCTGCTCTCCTTCCTCGATCTAAGAAGAGCAGCAGGAGGGGCTGAGATTCCCCACTGATGTCAGCCAGGCAGCAGATGGAGGTCATGTGACCACACAGAGGAGCTGTGCAAAAAGGTATTTAGGATTATAATTAAAAAAACAATGACATACTGTACTAAATATCTTGCTAAAACAGAGAGGATACAAGCATCTGGAATATGTATTGTAGTGGAATAGAGGCTAGAGGAGAGGGGAGGGACGGGGTGGAGATTGGCTCTCATACACAGACTAGGAAATGACAGGCAGGAAGGGAGGGGTAGAGGGAGAAGCTGTAAAAAACTGAGCACGGTATCAGATACCAGGTGTTTTAGATCCAAAAAAGGGACACATTACACTGCAACAGCACTATGCTACTGATCATGCTTTAAAGGAAAAGGAGCATTTTTTTCTTTAGGGTTACAACCACATTAACAACCAGTGACAGGAGGTGAGGGGTAGCGACAGCAAATATTCCACCTGCTTCACAGCGTACAGAGAGAGGAACTCTACCTGTCTCTGTACACCAACTTAGAGCTGGACCTAATTACCTCCAGTTTTGTTACCTATGAACTGGGAGTAATTTGAATTTGGTGCATTAAAAGTAGTGCTGTGAGGAACTACTTAAATCTGTTGCACGTGTCAGTAGAGCTACCGAAACTGGCAACAGAGACTTTTTTTATTCAGGTGTAGGCCATTTATAAGGGCCATGCTACCAGAAAAGTATCATTAGAGCTTTACTGAATTCCCCGCTTATGCCATGCGTTCTTACTCATTTTTCACTTAACCAGCACAGCTGTCACATTGTCTTCATTGTACCAGTAATTTTCTATCATTTGAGTAGTGCCCCCAAAGTGTAGGCATTTTGTAGAGGTCTTTTTGCTAGCAAAGGCAAAATTTATTCAGGCCTGATGTAAATTGCAGGCCTGAATGTTTGGATCTGGGCAGGGCAGAGTAGGCTGGAGATTGCAGGGAGGGCTACCCCTTGGATACTTCTCCCCTTGGTTCCAGAAAGTGCTGGAAGGGGGGATGGATGAGGAGGTGTCACTTTCTGTGTATGTTAAGGAGCCCTGACCAATCCCCATCTGAGATTGGCAGGGCGCAGCCCCCCATAAATATTGTGATCTGCCAGCAGGTGGGAGGAGAGTTTGGGTGGAAGATATAGCAGAGGTGCTGTGGAGACCTCTACCCGGGAGGGAGCCCCCAGACTGGGGGGGGGTGACCTTGAGGCCTGGAGACTTGGGTGAGGCCAGGAGTGCAGCACAAGGGAGTAGGAGAACAGCAGAGGTACTACTGAGGACACTTTAAAGTATCCACTGGAGACGGTGAGTGACAGACCCTGGGTGCTGGAGGACAAGGCTGGAGCAAGCTGGGAGAGGAAAAGTGGACAGTCTGTGGAGGTCTCAGGAGCCAGTCAGGGAAAGGAGTGTCCAGGAGAGGAAAGCAGACTGGTGTGGTCTGGAAGAGGGATGGGCTTGGAGTTGTAGTCCATCAAAGGCCCAGCGAGCACCAACGTACTAAGCTACACTTGAGGGGTCCTTGACCCTGGCCTATAATGGGTGGTCCGGAGGTCCTGCTCATCGAGTGCAGGCCTCATGTGCTAGCTGCAGTGAAGAGAAAGGAGTTAAGTGAGCCTGATAAATTTCCCTTCAGGTCAGGAGTAACAGTCTGCAAGTGAAGTGCTGGAGAGAAATGAGAGGAGTAACGGTCTGCAAGTGAAGTGCTGGAGGACATAGAGTTGTATATACAGTCATGTATATAGTTGGTCCTGTAAAGTAATTCTTTGGGGCATCCCACAGTCACTCCTTTTCCCCATCCAAGTTAATCCCCTAAATAAAACAAACAAAAACAAGAACCGGCCTGTTCAGTGACTCTGGATGTGTGAGATATGGTGGGATAGAGGGCAGCCAGAAGGTGAACCACAACTAACAGCCACCCCTGAGGGGGCACATGGCTACATTTGCAATTAATTGTATTAGCAAATTTTGCATAAAATGAGTAGAGGACTACCATCTGTGTTTGTGTTTTTCAGTTTTACAATGTCTGAGATGATTTCAGAATAATTTTGTAAAAATAACATGTTGTTGTATCCTTACAGTAGGCTTGCAGACTTTGCTTAGACTTGTCATATAATACTTTTTTTTTTCTAAAAATAAATTTGACACCGTGGTTTCTTAACCATTTGCCGACCGCCAACCGCAGGTTGACGGCGACAAGGTGGCTCGATATCGCAAACTGCCGTCATATGACGGTGACTGCGAGACTGTGCACTGTGAGCGCGCTCCGGAGGCGCGCTCGTGTGCTCACTGTGTCCGGGGGGGGCTGGGAGCGGGTAGGGCAGACTCG
Organism: Glandirana rugosa; assembly: GCA_018402905.1. Classification (NCBI taxonomy): domain Eukaryota; kingdom Metazoa; phylum Chordata; class Amphibia; order Anura; family Ranidae; genus Glandirana; species Glandirana rugosa. The sequence continues at coordinate 1,953,523 of BLSH010452812.1, forward strand.
ATCGGCTACCCACGATGCCCCCCCCCCCGCAGTGAAAGAACGGAGATCCGTGCATGTAAACACGGATCTCCGTTCTATGAGAGGGGGAAGGGCTGTGATCACAGCCTTCCTCTACATCGAAGCCGTGATCACTCCCCTTCCCCTGCCAGTCAAACATGAATACAGTTAGAACACGCCCAGGGAACACAGTTAACCCTTAGAGCGCCCCCTGCAGGTTAACCCCTTCACTGCCAATGACATTTACACAGTAATCAGTGCATTTTTATAGCACTGATCGCTGTATAAATGCCAATGGTCCCAAAAAAGTATAAACATGGTCTGACATGTCCGCCGCAATATCGCAGTACTGCTAAAAATCGCAGATCGCCGCCATTACTAGTAAAAAATAAAAAAAATAAAAAAACCCCAGAAATTAATTCTCATCATCCGTAAATGCGACAACTTTTGCGCAAATCAATCAATAAACGCCGATTGCTATTTTTTTTATCACAAACATGTGGAAGAATATAAATCGGACAAAACCGTTGAAAAAAAATGTTTTTTTATCTTTTTTTTTGGATTTGTATTTTAGCAAAAAGTAAGAAATTTGTTTTTTTTTGCAAAATTGTCGCTCTTCTTTTGTTTATAGCGGCGATCAGAAATGACGCAGTGAGGATCAAATACCACCAAAAGAAAGCTATATTTGTGGGAAAAAAGGGACACAAATTTTGTTTGGGTACAGCGTCGCACGAACGCGCAATTGTCAGTTAAAGCGACGCAGTGCCGAATCGCAAAAAGTGCTCTGGTCCTAACATGGGAAATCCTTCCGGGGCTGAAGTGGTTAAAAGAAACCCGGACTGACAGAAAATTCAGAGGCTACCATTGCTGACCTCCTTCTGTAGATGCTAGTTATCTGGCTGTCTCTGACTTCTCTACTTTGAGACACTGCATGCAGCAGGTAAAATCAGAGCGAAATGAGAATCTTCCAATCTACATATTTGTTTCAAGTCAGTAATTTAGCAGACTGTAGCCAATGGATCAGCATAACAGCCAGGGAACTAGTTTTACCAAGTGAGGTCAGCAATTACAGCCTCCATACATTCTTACTTCAGTTTTTGTTAAACCCACCTCCCCAGTTTGTGACAGACTGATTTCCGAATTTCTGTGCTTTTGTGAAGCTATTTCCCACAAATCTCTATTCTGTGAAAGTTTCCTGTCACCCAAACTGTGTCTTATTCCCAGGGTTGTTGCCATGAGGGAATTGCCAATCAAATGGGATGCTGCAAGCAAAGCCTCCTCCACATCTGTATCTCATTGAAAGGCCAACCCAGCAGATATTCTTTATGTGGCTGTCACTGGAGGCTCTTGACTTACTCACATACCTTATGTCATCCAAAGGAATGTGCAGAGTGTAAAATATCTGGGTAGAGCAGACCTTCACACAGAAAAACAACTTTGCACCTTGGTAACCCCTTCACAGCCAACTACTTTTTTTGTGATAATTTACCTTTTTCTTTCCTGGTCCACCCCACATTCTGTCTCCATTCTTGGATTATGTTACCTCTTCCTACTGTGTCCTGTGTGTCACAAACCCAAGGAGGCTTCAGCTAAAACCTAGTACACATGATCAGAAAATCTGACAAAAAATACCGCTTTTGAAGCGATCATGCGACAAGCTGATCGTTAGTACACAGCTTTCAAGAACCGATTACAATTCATCCGAAATGATCAAACACGAACATTTTTCTTGATACCAGATCATACTATTTTCGTTTAATCAGTACAGTATTCGTCCGAAAAAAAGTAAGGCCCCTTTCACACGGACGGATAGAATCAGCTGTTCTGCTGTTGCTAAGTGCAAGTCAGATAACCAGAGGTTAAAGCACAATGATTACTTGCATTTGTTACATTCCGATTAGCCACATGCTGCTACGTTTAGCTGCGGTGGAAACATTGTTAACATTCTTGACATTTCTGAAGTGCTTCCTATTGATTTCTATGCTTGTTGCCCTTGCTATCCATAGCTGACACAGTTTACCTGCAGATTCGTGCAGATACATGCGGTTAGCTGCATAACATCGTTCCTGGACGCATTCCAATCCATTTTTTCTAATCATTCTAAATCGTCTGTAACAAAACCGTTGCAAAATGCAGAGTGTGAAAGGGGCCATAGGAAAGCATTGTTACAGTATAGCTGCGGTAGACAACTTCATCTATCCGCAGCTAAAAGCTGGATTCTATCCATTCGTGTGAAAGGGGCCTAAGACCACGCATGCTCGAAAATTAAAGAATACATTAAAATACAACACATTATATCACTTCCGAAGTTGTATTCTGTTGTATGAGAATTTTTGTGTTGAGTAACCTCTTCAATTTCAATAGTGTTGACTATCATGCAAAAAAAAAAACAAAAAAAAAAAACATATGATCATTTGTCCAATATTCTCATTGTGTGTACGAGGCTTACGCCATGCACAATGCTGGAGAAGGGTGGATCTGGTGGCACATCAAGAGGGAGCCAGTTGCAAGAACCTGGAGGAGACAACTGGCTCCTGATGGCATCAGAGAAGAAGGTGTTGGTCCAAGACCCAGTGTGCAGCAGTGGACCATAGCAGATCAACACTTGATTTGCTGAGCATGTGAGTATGTTTATTGCAGATAAAACAGCATAACAGATAAGAAGGGATTGAAAAAATGTAAAAAGTTCAGCAAGTGAATTAAACGGTTACAGAACAAACAGGTCTTACAAGCTGCAGGTCTTGTAAATTAAAAACGTTTTAATGGCAACAATAGCACAAAATCACTTAGGCTTAGTTACACTGCCACAATGAATCCATCTCCAAGGCTAATGTACATAGAGCTAGATGTCATTCCACCACTGTGTTCCATTGCTTATCTCTTCTGGATCTCACCTCTGATTGTCTTGTGACAAGTGCTTGATTACGGTCCTAAAGCAAGCCATAGATTATGCAATTTTCTTTCCTTCAATCATAGGGTGAAGGAAACAAAATCGTTCGAAACCCCCCCTGCTGCGCTATTGTATTCTGACAGTGGGAGGTTTCCTCGTCATCAGAATACGATGATCACTGCTGGAGGCTATAGCCTCCGACAGTTATCACATGAGAAAGACCAACAGGCTGGTTGCACTGATGTTGATCAATAGATAAACGTTGCAAAAAATAAAAATTACTGCGCAGGGGACCATAGCCTAAGTGAAACAAATCTGCTTGCAATATCACAACAGAACCAATTGTGCAAAAATATACATAATAAAAATTGCAGCGCTAAATAAATGAAGTTCAAAGTAAATCATTAAAAAATAGTCCATATACTGCTTGAAAACTAAAGTGCATAGTAACAAATGAAAAGAAAGTCCATTGAAGTAATATCCAAAGAAATGTGATTGTTTAGATGAATATCCACCTGGTGCACCTCCACTGTGATAATAAACAGGATGTGAGCTTACCAGAGCTCTAGACTCCATGATATAGGAGTCTAGACAAGCGTTTACATAATGATCCAGCACTTAAGGCAAATCCCTCAGTGGTTAGACTGGAAAGAAAGGTAACATGGCTGGCCAAACAAACCCCTGATGTTCCTCCGACGTGACCAAAAAGGAAGAAAAAGGGGCTCCACATATTGTAAAACCGTAAAAACCTTTATTTTGAGAAAAGGTTACTAAACGCTTACAGCAATCCAGTGAATAGTCAGCTGTTAAAATGGTAGTTCCCAGGATAAACTTATATATAGACTTATATATGAACTCAATTGGCTTGGTTAGTTCAGACATAGACTACGTCCTACATGTTTCGTCATATGTGACATCATTGAGACATGGAATCTATAGCCACCTCCATGCCATTATATAGTGTCCAGGGCAGGGAGAGCGCAGCTGTCTCCGTTAAACAAATTCCATGTGTTATCAATATGGCTGCCATTCTACCAAGCCTCATTCCGTGGATGGGAACCCTTGGATAGCCAAGCCTCTTCTTTTAAGGAATGAGCCAAGCCTTGTTTTGAAATCAAAATGGCCACTACAAGAGCTATATAGATGGCCAAGGCTTGTTTTAAGGCATAAAGAAAAATTGCAGCGCCCTAATGATGTAATAAAATGTTCGTGGATTACTGATGGAACCAATATATATATGCTGATGTGTATATTTATAAAATACTATAGTTCCAACGTGGGAGACAAAGAGGTGAGTCTCAATCTTCTTGTATCCTAATGTATCAAGGTAATCTTACCAACATCAGGGTGATCAAAAAGACCGGGGGTATTCTGATAAATCCAATATATAAAAGGATGTATGCTTACCAGAATCCCTTAGGTCATGCGCAGATATCAAGATGAGCCGGTGGGTAAGTACTCAGACGTCATCCGGGGTCCTGGTGAAGAACCAGCAAGCAACAGGTATCCAAGAAATGATGGTCCGGAACCTCACAGATGTCATCAATGGTCGAGACCAGGAAAAGGCACGGGTCAGGCAACAGGTATCCAAGAAATGTTGGTCCGGAACCACACAGGTGTCA